>CM069453.1:51362395-51748384 GCA_035610835.1 Ophiura sarsii | reverse complement strand
ACCTAATGCTTAGTATCCGAGATGTAAGGCAAACAGGACAAAGGTCAATATTTTCCCTGAAATACTTTATACAAGGGTCAAATTCACAAAATGCAGTATAAGAGTGTTCCTCTGACAACAGTTATTTCAACTAGGCCATGTGTTTTGAACTCACCACCCAAAAAGGGTGGTGGCGTTGCATTTTTGGTGACGAATCATCCATCTCTCTCTATTAACTCAACAACTAAATGTGGTAGAGCTATGGTTGAGGTGTCATGTGAAAGCCTATTTATCTAGCTACATTGTGTTAATAAATCAGGTATTTCTATAAATGTTTGGCTGAGATATGATTGATTATGTTGTGACAGTCAGGGGTGGTGGCGGTGGCGGCGGCGGCGGTGGCGGCGGCGCTGTGTGCAATCTCTATGGGGAATATAGAAAATGTTCCCAATTATACGTTCAATTTACTATAGCTCCTCATCCCTGTATGGTACAAACATGATTTTGCTCTCATTTTATAGATTATTTTATATTCTATAAGATTCTGTTTCAACAAATGTGACAACTATTGTGCAACAATTGTAATCATGAATCGATTGCGTTGTCCTTGGCATTTTCCCTATTCGCTACACAGTGAACTTGCCCTAATTCATCGGTTTTACATACATGACTATAACAAAAGAAATATTCAACCGATGATAGCAAAATTATACATTTTTGGAAAGCTCTCAAATAGGGGAATTCAAAATGCCATTTAAATCAGGATAGGGTGCATACCAAAAAATATATACTTGTAAACTCTAATAAATATGAAATTTAAACGTTTGTACTCATTTACTTCTCGATATAGTATATTTCAACGTGTTTACCATTAACAACTATTATGTTCTGATGGGTAATTGCATGAGGAACTTAAATATGCACAGTAAAATTATGATTGGGATAGGTATAAAATTATTATTGAGCTTAAATCAAAATATCAAAAAAATCGATAATTTTTTTTAACATTCTTAATCACAACATGTTACCATCAGGTCTTATCTAAATTCCAATAGCATATTTGGATTTCTTGTGAGATTACCGTTCAGAAAATATATACTTTTTATGGGGTAGAATAAATAGTTATTGCGATATGCTAATTCGAATCTCAGATGGTGTAAAATGTAAAAATCTGGACATGCTACGGTAAGGGTGGCGAGTTCAAAACACACGGCCACTAATGACCAAATGAACTGCTCACATGTTCAAATGCAGATATTTGACATAACGACCAAATATTTAAAATATGTGGTGTGCATGCGCATGTCTATAGTTTAATCAGTTCCAAATTGGCGAGCCTCCTAACAGCAGCGCATTATGCTTGCATTACGCAACAAGAAAAACTTTGTATCATGTGTGTAACCAGGGGCGTCAATCCTGGGTGGACGAGGGGGACATGTCCCCCTCCCATGTTTTGAGGTGGGGTGGACATAATACCAAATGCCCCCCCATGTTTTAAGTGCGCGTGTGATCGAAATAGAACATTTTAGAAACACCTAATAGTCCGTCAGTTTGACAAGAGGATGGGGGGCATTATGCTTGCATTACGCAACAAGAAAAACTTTGTATCATATTATGTGTAACACATGCGTATAGTGCGTATGCCACACTCGCGTGAGTACGCTTGGATTCCTTTTTGTGTAAAAACTGCATAATTCTCATCAATTTGGAATGATGGTTAACTGGCAGATCTTTTCCACGTCTGGAAAAATAAAAATGTCTAAAAAAGATAGCACTAAAAAAAAAATCAAAAAAAATCTCCCAAGTTGATATGCATTTAGAAGATTTCTCTCCAAATGCCAAGTTTCCTTTGACAAACTGCCTATTCTGCCTATTTCCCCCCCCCCCCCCCCCCCCCCCCCCCCAGACCTGATCATGTCATGATGCATGCATGCAAATGCCGATGACAGATTCATGTTATTAAGTCTTTTAAAAGACCACACATGATATCTGCTAAGTATCTATATTATGTGTTCCATTCGATAGATTGTCATAAACCCCTCAAACATAGTTCGGAATCTTTTACTTCTGCATTTTGTATATAATTATGTTCATAGGGTATAGCAATGTAGCTGCGTCAGCATTAAATAATATCAAATAAATGAAGTCAAATGTGAAAAATGCCGTGATAATATATATTGTACACATTTTCAGCCATCGGCCTTCATCAGCTACGGTAGATTGAATAGATCTTCATAGGGTGTTCCTAGTAGCGTCGCCAGGATGTGGGGAGGGGGGGGGGGGGGGGGGGGGAAGAGTGCCCCCTCTGAAAAAAATTGACCGGGAAAATCGGGATGGCAGGGGAAAATCGGGAAGGCAAAGGAAGGGAAAGAAAGGGAGAAGAGGAGACAAAAAGGGAAGGAAAGGGAAAAGGGACAGAAAGGAGAAAGGAAGACAGGCAAATTAGTTGGAAAATTGCAGTTTTTCACGCCGGTATGGGGACGCATTGCCTCTAACCACCCCCCCCCCCCCATTTGCAAGTGATGGTGAAAATTGATTTAAACTAGCAGAGGTGAAATTGAATATTCCTCAAATCAAGTCTTTTGGAAAAGTGGTTTGAGTCAAGTCTTTCCGAAAAGTGACTTGAGACAAGATTATTGGAAAAGTGACTTGAGTCAAGTAAATTCCTTTGAAAAGTGACTTGAGTCAAGCCAATTGGTTTGAAAAAAATGTGACTTGGGTCGAGCCAATTCTTTTTGAAAAGTGACTTTGTGATAATAAAGTAGTCGTACAAATGAAAATAATTATATTGTATTATAGCCGAGTAACGCAAGTCCGGTTGTACGTCTTTAATCTTAATTCTTTTCAAAAAAATGACTTGATTCGAGTCAAGTCTTTTGGAATAGTGACTTGAGTCAAGCCAATTTTGAAAAAGTGACTTGAGTCCAGCCAATTTTGAAAAAGTAATTTGAGAAAAAGCCAATTCGTTTGGAAAAGGGATTTGATTCCAGTAAATTCTTTTGAAAATGTGACTTGAGTCAAGTTAAGTTTTTGGAAAACTGACTTGAGTCAAGCAAATTTTGAAAAAGTAATTTGAGTCAAGCCAATTCGTTTGGAAAAGTGATTTGAGTCGAGCTAATTTTGGAAAAGTGACTTGAGTCATGCCAGTTCTTTTGAAAAAATGTGATAATAAAGTAGAATTGAGTAATTTTTTTTGAAAATGTGTCTTGATTTAAGTAAATTCTTTGAAAAAGTGACTTGAGTCAAGCTAATTTTGGAAAAGTGACTTGAGTCATGCCAGTTCTTTTGAAAAAAATGTGATTTGAGTCAAGCCAAGTCTTTTGGAAAAGTAACTTGAGTCAAGTAAATTCTTTTGTAAAAGTGACTTTGTGATAATAAAGTAGAACTGTACAAATAAAAATGATTATAATTATTTTATTATCGCCAATTAATGTAAATCCGGTAGTACGCCTTTATACATCTGATTTAATCGACACCAGCTGTTTTGACGAATGCATTTCGCAATCCAGGGAAGAATCAAAGTTGTTTTATGATGTGTTCCGTAATATTGACCAATCAGTTCTACATCATTTACTGTCTCTTGATCAATTCAACAATAACAGAGTGACACTGTCTAAATACTATCTGGGGTTTTAAGGCGAGAGAAACTCGTGGCAGCATATTGACAGTGAGACAAGCTACCGCTAAGATGTGGCTACTAATATTAATAGTTCATAGAATTGTCATTCAATGAGTATCTACCGGGGGTAGGGGGGGGGGGGGGGGGGGGGGGGGTAGGTATTGAACCGTATAGATATGCAAAACACACATCTCCTAACCTGGGACACTGACACAATGCTAATTTTTCACCGCTTTCACCAAATGTATAATTAACTCTTTTGCATTTTACCCATGATACAGTGTATCATTAGATAGCAACATTACAATAAGCTATCTTCAGTAGATAGCAACATTATAATAAGCTATCTTCAGTAGATAGCAACATTACAATAAGCTATATTCAGTAGATAGCAACATTACAATAAACCATCTTCAGTATATATATAGCAACATTACAGTAATCTATCTTCAGTAAATAGCAAATTGCAATAAGCTATAAGCTATCTTCAGTAGATAGCAATATTACAATAAGCTATCTTCAGTAAATAATAAGCTATCTTCAGTAGATAGCAACATACCAATAAGCTATCTTCAGTAGATAGCAACATTACAATAAGTTATCTTCAGTAGATAGCAACATTACAATAATCGATCTCCAGTAGATAGCAACATTAAATAAGCTATCTTCAGTAGATAGCAACATTACAATAAGCTATAATTATTTCTGAAGCTATATTCACTGACAAGATATCTTCAGTAGATAGCAACATTACAGTCATAAGCTATCTTCAGTAGATAGTATCATAACGCTCTTTAGCCATCTTCAGTAGATAGCGACATTATCAATATTATCTATTGAGATTGCACAGTTTGGACATCAGCAAGTCTACAATTGGGGGGGGGGGGGGGGGGGGGGGGGGGGGCTAGCGTTGTGATGACAAGCAACATGGATCAGACCAGAGTATGTGTGTAATGGTATTCGTTCTTTGCACGGATCCGCCATTGCGACGAGAGCCTGAAACTGAAATCAGATTCAATGGAAAAGGTGTTGCATTATTTCACAATTGCATGACCAGTCATATTGTGAAGAGAGTCGAACTATTTACATAATGTTATAGGATAGTCCCATTCAATGCGGCACCAGGTGGAGGAAATGGCGGACAGTGTAAAAAGGGTGAGGACTAGGAACCGTCAAGAGAGCTTGGGAATGGTTAAGTTGACAATACAAGGCCCAAGAGATTTGAAAAAATAAAACACTGACACAATTTAGAATATAAAGCATTTGAAGCTTATTTGTACTTGAAGACGAAACATGATAAATTATATTGAAAGTATATATGATAATGAAACTCATATTTTACACGAGATGAAAATATATGAAAAAATGTTGTAGAAAATATCAGCAGTAGGCCTACAGATATTTTGAATAAAGAAATTCCCCTCCCAACCCAAATAACCCAACTCAACCCCTTCCCTTGTAAACCCTCTCAGCAATTGTAAACCCACACACCCTCCCTCCCTCCCTCCCTCCCTCCCTCCCTATGATTATGAAACCCATTTAGCCTAATTGCACGGTGATCCAGTCATCTACACGTATCTCAGAATCAGCCGCAATGTCTTCAATGTCTTCAGCCACCATGTCGTTGTCCTGAATGGCTTCAGCCACCATGTAGTTGTCCTGAACGGCTTCAGCCACCATGTCGTTGTCCTGAACGGCTTCAGCCACCATGTCGTTGTCCTGAACGGCTTCAGCCACTATGCCGTTGTCCTGAATGGCTTCAGCCACCATGTCGTTGTCCTGAACGGCTTCAGCCACTATGCCGTTGTCCTGAATGGCTTCAGCCACCATGTAGTTGTCCTGAACGGCTTCAGCCACTACGTAGTTGTCCTGAATGGCTTCAGCCACCATGTCGTTGTCCTGAACGGCTTCAGCCACCATGTCGTTGTCCTGAACGGCTTCAGCCACCATGTCGTTGTCCTGAACGGCTTCAGCCACTATGCCGTTGTCCTGAATGGCTTCAGCCACCATGTCGTTGTCCTGAAGACAGAGAAGGGAGAAAAAATGCAAACCATTCACTATATTGTTTATTCGTATTTTGTGAAAAAAACACCTATAGAGACCTTCCGTGTTTTGGATTAGCGGCCATATTGGAGGTAACATGAAACTCTATTCAAGTAATTCTTGGCTAGAATGCACATTATGTTTTTAGGTAATCTTTTACATTTCAATTAAAGGTTACATCAGTTTTCGAGGTCATTCACCGGGATGTCCGTAAACATGGGTCCCAAACATTGAACCCCCCAAACATGGGTCCCCATTCGGGGGTAGGGGGGGGGGGGGGGTGACTCTATGTAAATCAGCCATGTTTGGAGGTAGGTCTAAAGACGCCCTAAGAGTGGGTAAGGATTTCAAACGTCCTGCGGCGCACCCTCACTGGAATCTAATTAGCTATAGACTTTATATGAAAAAGGTACAGGGTGCTCCAAAACTTTCGAAACCGTTTTAAAGCTTTATATCTCCGGTAAAACAATGGGCACTATCATCTTTATGTGCAGTGTGCGTTATACTTTACACGCCGTACCGGGCATTACCATTTAGTGAAGTTACGTTAAACATTCAGTTCAGTGAAAATGGATCAGGCTACATGTTTATGACGCATTTTATAGCTATAGCTACATTTAGGACTATAATTAATAGTTATCTCATTGAAAATGGGTTATACATTAGCTTTGGTGTTACCTGTGGCGGTGGTGGTGCAGCAGCCAGAAACATCGAATAATCCGGGATGTGGGCAGGTTTCTGTAGCAAAGACAAGATACAATATTAACACTTTCCACGGTTTATGTTTATCACGTCTATTAACTTTTATAAGTGGTTAATACGAAATGTGTGGTTAGAATCTTACTATAAGTTGAGCACTAGCCCTTACATCTACTCACGCCTGCACATACATGTGAGAACAGAAATCGTAATTGTACATATGGTAAAAGTAGATAATATGCATCATCTTTTATTTTGCCTGTAGTTAGTTGGAAGTTGATGTGTCAATTTTCAAAAATCTGGGCATATATTTGACATTATTATTGGTTAATAAAGATATAATGTTTCTGTACAAAATCATTTCCTTGCTAAAAAATGAAAGAAAAAAAAAACAACCAAAAAAACCCAACACTTTCCACGCGGCTATTATTTCTACCATACACAAAACAGATTTTTCAGAAACGTACCTTTCACAATTTCCAAAGTCTATCTCAATGATGACTGACCCAATACTAGGCATGTTTGTACTTATTTCAATGCATTTCTCATGGTGATTCCAAATATGGTAATGAAATTCAATAATGTTGACATTTTTGAAACATTTTGTGAAATTTTGGAATGTAGTCTGCAGCTGCCTGCCGCGTGGTAAGTGTTGATTCAATCTATGTGTTCTGATCTGAATTAATATACAGGGTGTACCAACAGTTTCAAACAGTTTTTTTCTTTATAATTACCGGTTAAACAGTATAAAAATAAAAACATATTTGGATAGAAAAGACTGATAGAATTGTTTTTCCAATTACAGACGAAAGTTTCCCGAACTGCAAAATTGCACTTTCATATTAAAAGCGTAGTATAATCAGGGACAAGCGAATGGAGGAACAAGAAACTATTATATAAGTAGCGTATTGCGGGGGTACAACTATCATCATTTGAGCAAGCATACACAATACATTTATCAAGGCGGTTCGGCCATTACCCAGGCGTTCTGGCCGGTGAGGACCTGTGAGGAGGTGGTATGAGCCCGATTCCAGGCCGATGAGGACCCGGTATAGAACGGTATGAACCCGGTGACAAAACAAAAAAAATGCGGCCGTTGACATTTTTTTGCTGATTATTCACCGTGTTGGACTCTGTTGTTTTTCCATAAGACGGCAAGGGGCCGCCCAGCTCACACGGATACATGTGAAGGGCTTCGTCATTTCACCCATCAGTGTTCTTACTTTAGGGTTTGCAGTCTGCATAGCACTTGGCACCTTGGTTGTAATTGTAGGTTGCGATTCCTCGTCATTGATCGCAATGATTGGTTCAGGAACCTATAATTCAATTCATCAAAATCCTAAAAGTTAGTCTTAAAGCCAACATGAGAGCATGTGTGGTCTAGTGGATAGCACGCAGGGTTAATGATACAAAGGTTGTGAGTTATAGCCCTGCTATAATAGCCAACATGTTCGTATCCTTGGGCAAGGTACTTGTCTTAATTGCCTCGTCGACCCAAGCGAGATTGGGGCGCTGTTAAAAAGGGTGATATTACAATCTAACTGCTGATATGGATGTGCGCCTAGCCGGCAGCCTACGATAGATGAAAGCGAAATGATTGTGACGATTTCCTAACGACAGCGTAATAATATAGGCTACAGCGCCATGAGCGTCGCTTGCGGCGGATACCGACGCTTTATAAATATCCACTTTTATTATATTAAAGTGAATACAATACATCTTCATCCATTTTACAATTTGTTTTTTCAGTTTAGAAGTAAGTATTTTTGAATAATTTATTTGTTTGCCTTTTTAGTATAAAACACTAGATTTGACCAATTCTGTACTAATGTTTGCTTTTTTCTGAGATTTTTGTTCTGATAATTATACTTTGCCAACTAAAAGTAATGCCGACTTCATATTATACTCATTAAACAAATATATAAACTTTAATAGGGAGTATTTACCTTGGGTGGCGGATTGTTCGCAATAAAAATGCTGTAGTCGGTTGTGGGTTTCGGTACCTAAAGCAAAATAAGATTGAATCATTGAATACATTTTAGTTTTATTAAATATAATAGAAATATTTGTATACATTTTAAATATGTAGGTTTGTTACTCAAGTGTTCCTCAAGGTAGATAATAATGATGCCATGATGATGATGATAATGATGTCTTTAAATGTAAAAGGATGCCTTATTAGGGACAGGAGGCAGAACCGATCATGATGGGGAGGGAGGGAGAATACCCCTCACTCTCAAATAGAGAGGATGAGGTCTTGCCCCTTTGTCCCCTATCTGCTATGGAGCCAAGGGATAGTCAACAATCTAACAGAACAGACTTACACCCACACCCCATTGGATATGAGGTCACGGGTCACGGGAATGTGCCGCCAAATATGGTCCTATTTTCACTCGTCTGGTGAATGATTCCTTTTCATAGCCATTTTAGGTAAATGTGTAGCTGTTTTTCACCGACATTTTCTAGTTTAACATAATTTTGTAAGAAAATGCGCGCGAAACGCGGAAAGAAATTGCCTTTTTATACTAAAATTGTCATTAAAAAAAAAAAAACTAAATTGATTTTTGTTGGTGGGCAAAGTGGGGGGAGGGGGGGGGGGGGGGGCTTTGTAGCAACTCTAGGCCAAATCCATGCTCAATGATGCAATAACACAGTGGTCATACTAATTTATCTAATAGTACAGTATGATTAATGTAAACCATTTCTTAGGCTGGTCAGGCGGTGTATGTATGAAAATATGTTTGACTAATATTTGATCTTACCATCATTGAACTCATGTCCACACATTCGTTGTCTTTGGGGAAAAAGTTGTTCACTTTTGGCGGCTGGAGAAACAAATGAACAAAAAAGTGTTTAACTTTTGGCGGCCGGAGAATAAAATGAACAATATCATTCATAATCAAACTCTCAAAATATGAGGTGAAAATATAAATAGAAAAACATCACAATTTGTATATAACTATTACATACAATATTAATCACACTTCACAATATTGATTAATTCGTTTAAACATTCACGTCGGTTACTTTGAACATTTAACTTACAGGTACATTGGGCTGTTTCTCTACGTCATCGATGTCAGCTATAATTGCCATTGGAGGCAAATTATTCAAATGATATGCATTTGGTGTCTTTGGGACGTTCAACACTCCAACCTAGGAAAATATAAATCCAAGTTTGTTCATTGTACATTTCAGTATAGTATAGTGTATACATTTTCATAAGTTTGTGCATTCTCACAATATTGTACATTTTCACATGTGTATAAACCAGAACACTACACCAACTCTTTCGTGGGGCAAAATGTCTCTTTTATTTTGACATACATGTTTAAATAGTTGTTATTAACTTGTTAAAAAGGGGTAGGGTAACATGGGGTAATATGGGACACGGGGTAAAGTGGGACAGTGGTTTTCGAAGATACTTTTTTACCTTAAAATAGTCAAATTGTGCCCATTTTTGTAACAAAAAAGCTTTGATATATTGTCTATTTATATTTGCAACCAATTTTAAGTATCATCCTTCGTGAAACGGGACACTTCAGAGGGTCGTAAGCCTTAGGCGTCGAAATTGATGCTGCATTTCACCAATGCTACTAAGCATAGGTCACGACTTGACACTAAATATCTATGAATCAATGCCCCGGATTTTAGTTTCTCAAAGTGGAAAATAACGTCTAAACCACTTTCTATCAAATAAGACAAACATTTGCTACTGTTTCCTTCCAAGATCATTAAAAAGTGTTTTTTCAGAAATGTGCCTCATTGGGGTAAGATGGGACAAGGTTACATTCATGTTAAAAGTCTATCTTTGTCCCATCTTCCCCCGCGTCCCATCTTGCCCCACCACTGTCAGCACATAGTAAATCAATGGCGTCCCATCTTACCCCTGTGGGGGAAGATGGGACAAAAAATTAAGAAACATTTTATCGCCTGGGGTAAGAAGGGACACCTTGATAACGGGCACAATTTTTGGTGAAACGAAAGTCTTGTTAAGGCTCTTGGTGATACCTTTTGCTTTGGTGGGGTCACTTGTCGGATATTCGTATTACAGCTGAATAAAATTAGGTGTCCCATCTTACCCCTTAGGTGTCCCGTATTACCCCATGTTACCCTACTGAGATACGTACGGAAGTGCGCCCTCAATTTGCCTGGAAATCAGGTTTTTACACCTATACGTGCGCTATAACTACCATCTGAAACCGTTTACCTCAATTCGCTGTCTACCATGTAACATTTCATGATTTGGTCATTTCGATGAGATCTCATCAACATTATCAACATATCACTCGCCACATCAATGGCATCCACCAAATTTGTATCTAGCGTCATCATTCTACACTTTTTCTATTTATTATTATTACACTTCAGGGTTCCTACGTACCTCATCTACTGAAACATTTTTTTAATAGTACTATTTTTTAATATAAATTTCGTTTTTCTCGCCAATCTCTCAGCGCCCCTTTAATATTATGACATTACAAACTGTCTACTCAAACTGTCTACTCACTTGATTGTTTTTCATGTGATACGGAAACCACTTGTTGATTTGAGTGGGCCATGTCAATCCTAACCAGCATACATATCCAGCCAAGGTAATAGTCCAATACAAAGCGTTGACAATCTTTGCTCTGCAAATACAAATTATGATTTATTACTCTTGATCTATGGATTATCTCACTACATCATCACAGCGAAATCTCAGTGCAATAACAGTACAGTCATAGTGCAATCACAATGCATTAACAGTGTAATCACAGCACAATCAAAGTGCAATCACAGTGCATTCACAGTGTATCACAGTGCATTCACAGTGTAAGGCCCGATGTATACTCCATTTCGGCGGACGCGAATTTGTCGCCGCGACAACTTTTTGGGTAGAATTTTACGATCTTCGCGAGAGAAAATCGTACCTCCGCGAAAGAAAAACCTTTCGCGCGACAAATTCGCTATAGTTGAAATAATTCAACTCTAGCTACAATTCGCGCCGACAAACGATTTTGATTGGCTGCTGGACATATTGATCAAAGGGTTATGTCATCCAGAATCACGCTGTTAAAAATCCCCAATTTCATTCAACATGGCCGGATGCATTTAAGGTGAAAGTGATACACTCGATGCAGGATTATCCAACTGTATATGATGACCTGCAACGGTAAGATTATAAAGATCTGAACGAGAAAATAATTTGTGGCAGTCAGTAGTCCATGATCTAGGAAGTGAAACCAGGAGCAATTCTTAATTAAATGTGGTTCATCATGTTCATAGGTCGTTACATGCCTTTTCTTTGTAACAAAAACAGAATTCCCCAAAAGTTGATATATTCAATATTACGTACCTATAAAGCTAAATATTATTTTTGTTAACATAAACATTACTTAATTTTATGTTGGCCTTTTGCTCCTTTTTATTTCAAAGACCACCAAATTTTCGTAACTAATTTCAATGTGTTCAATTGCATCATTACCTGCCTGTGAAGTGAAAGCATCACTCAAATCCTTTGAATTATCAAGCCAAAACATTCGTGGATTTAAATCTCTCTAAATTCATCTTAAAAACAAGTAAAGGCAACTGTAAAACATGGTTAAGGCAACGGCAACATTAACGTTGCGAATATTAATATATCGCGTGCAGTATAAACGGAATTTGTCGCGCGAAAGAAGCGGGGGCGAATCTGACGCGGCGACAAATTCGCGTCCGCGAAATGGAGTATACATCGGGCTTAATCACAGTGCAATCACAGTGTAATCACAGTGTAGGCAGAGTGCAATCACAGTTTAATCACAGTGCATTCATTGTGTAATCACAGTGCATTCACAGTGCATTCATGGTATAAGCAGAATTTGTCGCGCGAAAGAAGCGGGGGCGAATCTGACGCGGCGACAAATTCGCGTCCGCGAAATGGAGTATACATCGGGCTTAATCACAGTGCAATCACAGTGTAATCACAGTGTAGGCAGAGTGCAATCACAGTTTAATCACAGTGCATTCATTGTGTAATCACAGTGCATTCACAGTGCATTCATGGTATAAGCACAGTGCATTCACAGTGTAAACACAGTTAAATCACAGTGTAATCAGTGCTTCACAGTGTAATCACGGTGTAATCACAGTGCTTCACCGTGTAATCACAGTGCAA
This sequence comes from Ophiura sarsii, assembly GCA_035610835.1. Taxonomy (NCBI): domain Eukaryota; kingdom Metazoa; phylum Echinodermata; class Ophiuroidea; order Amphilepidida; family Ophiuridae; genus Ophiura; species Ophiura sarsii. The sequence continues at coordinate 51,735,905 of CM069453.1, read as the reverse complement.
TCACAGTGCAATCACAGGGTAATCATAGTGTAATCACAGTGTAATCACAGTGTAATCACAGGGTAATCATAGTGTAATCACAGTGTAATCAGTGTAATCACAGTGTAATCACAGTGTAATCACAGGGTAATCACAGTGCATTCACAGTGTAATCACAGTGTAATCACAGTGTAATCACAGTGTAATCACAGTGTAATCACAGTGTAATCACAGTGTAATCACAGTGTAATCATAGTGTAATCACAGTGTAATCACAGTGTAATCACAGTGTAATCACAGTGTAATCACAGTGTAATCACAGGGTAATCATAGTGTAATCACAGTGTAATCACAGTGTAATCACAGTGTAATCACAGGGTAATCATAGTGTAATCACAGTGTAATCACAGTGAATCACAATGTAATCACAGCGTAATCACAGTGTAGTAGCAGTGTAATCAACGTGTGATCAGTGCTATAACGATGTACTCATAAACCTTTCTACTTGTTGAATAATTGATGTTTACTAACCTCTGATAAGTCTCGATCCAATAGCTGCTCATTAATATCATCGTGGGTTCTGCGATAAACCAACCAGTGAGTAACCCCGAATAGACCATATAGAACATCCGTTTCTGGGGGAAATGCTTCAATGTGATCACTACAGCGTAGTACAACCATAAAGTGCCTGTACAAAATAGATAAAATCTCTAAATTAATGGCAGAGATTGCTAGATAACAAATGAGTATAATAAGCAGTGTTTTCCCACAAAAATTACAGCAAGTGATTTCCTTGTAAACGCATGTTTTAACAAACCCACACCCCTCCTATCCTATAATATAGGTTTTCCCAGTTAGTTTAACACTTTTTTCATTATATTTCATATCTCGTTAAGTTAGAATTCGTCCCCAAAATCTGACTTACGCATTTTGTTAGATAAATTTCGTCAATGAGCATTATATTTCAAAGTATGACCATTTCATTTAATTCATTGGTCATTTCTTTTCGTCAAGGAAGGATTGAATTCGTATCACCTGATGGGTAGCGGGTCTATGCACAAATATAATTCGTCTTTGTTCATTATTTTTAATACTTTTATCACATATATTCGTCAGGTGTTAGAAGAATAGGCCTACATATTATTGCAGGTTAGATTTGAACCACCGACATGTGTTCATTTGCCTTGTTGATTCAGATCCGAACAGACCTACATTTCATATCAGCCGTATATATATATACGAACAAGAAAGAAAGAAAGAAAGAAAGAAAGAAAGAAAGAAAGAAAGAAAGAAAGAAAGAAAGAAAGAAAAAATAAATATATATATATATATATAAAACGTATAGGCCTATAGCTGGATTTTACATGCTTCTAGGCAGGACGTTCCACATGGGACGAAATAAAGTGAACTGAATATGAAACTATTTGATCAAAGACGAAATAAATGTATACATTAGTAAGTTACCGCTGTATCAGACGAAATGGAAGTGTGTTAGGACGAAATAAAATGAACATTAAATGAAATTCATTGCGCAAAATATGAATATACTTGACCAAAGACGAAATTTACTTTAACAAATGCAACCTTCAAAATTTCGGGACAATTTCAAACTTAACGAGATATGAAATATAATGAATAAAGTGTTAAACTAACTGGGAAAACTTATAATATCCGACACATTTTGGCAATTTATTTGATAAAACAGTGATATTGGTAGCTTTGCAAAGGAGGGTTATAGTTTCATTTGCATACATTTCACTTTATTTTGAATGTCAGCGCTAGAGAACTACTACACATTATTATCAAGGAGGTGAATACAAGGTAATCTTAGTTTGAATTCAAATTTGGCATCACTCTCGTTTGAAATGAATTGCACATTCTCAAGTTCCTCTAATTATTCCAATTGTAATTGTTTACGTGTGTTCTTACCGATGCCACGCATAACCATGATTCCAATGGACTCCGTAGATACGTATTGGTCGATATCCTTGTCATCTGCCATGACTTCCTTGAGGAAGTACAATGTCACATATGCCAATGTATAAAACGACATGAAAAGCGTGATCTTGATGGCCCCTGATGTTGAAATTCGCGCCCTGTATATGAGAAGAAAAAACACCTTATTACTTTATACACAAAAAACGCTCAACTTAATACTAATGTACCGATCAGACATCTATCTTTCTAACTTTAACATAGACTGGGTCCCCGCGTCCCTCTATATTATAGCCACCATCTTTAATTTGAGCACCTCGCAGTGGCCGTGTGTGGGAAGACATGAAGATCGAGTCTAGCTTGAATATAACCTGAACTTAGTCTACTTTTGTAGTTTAAAAGCAATCGACAAGTTCAGATTCAATACCCCTCTGTGTTTAGTACTCCCCATTCTGGTTCTCCATTGAGTTGTTATTTTTAAGGTAGAATGAACTGAACTAAGGGATCACGTCAAAACTCGACCGCCAGGCAGCCACCGGTTACGTCCGGTTTCGCCCGGCGGTCAACGGCCGGTCGAGTTTTGATGTCTTCCCTAAATTGCTTTGAACTATAAAGCAAGACATCATATCGATGCAGGAAAAATTGGAATCATCATAGGATCATGTAGTGTCTGTCCGCCATAAACATTCTGAACAGCTTTGCAAATGTCGCCTATTCTGATCAAAATATCCCCGCTAGATCTATAATAATACATACCTCGTGACGGTATATCCCTTTGCAATTAATATCGCCATGAGAATGAATGTCAGCGTTCCCAAAGAAGAGAGAATATGACCTGAATAAAAGATGACAAATAAGCTTATTGTAAATGAGTAAAATCGAATCAAGAATCACAACAAATACACGACAGACGACACTAATAAATAAGTATAAATTTAAACGGACTTATCTCAAGTTATATTCCCCGGGTCCATAACTCCTAATATTTAGGAAATCTAGTTTCATGGTCACAGTTTCGATAATACCATCAAGAATACCCCACTGAAGTTCATACTTACTAGATCAGTTTAAAGTTTTCTCATATACTACTGTTATCCGTTGGTGACGTGGATGTTAAAAGACATAGAGTATGAATAGGTCATTAGTATCCATATATCTATTTATCTTGAACATAATTAAGCATTGACACATTATTATATTGTCTCTTACCCAACACTTGACACCTTTGCACAGTCGGGGATTGTACGCCATTCTTAGAATACTGTAGCAGTGACGCCGTGAGGAAAATCAAGCTCAGTAGTTGCAAAACTACTGAGCTTAAATACAAATGAAATGTGGGATGCAGTTGGCGTCTGTTCTTCAACTTAGCTGAAAATAAACATAATCAAAAAATACATTTAACATGTTTTAAGGAGGTGTCCCGCAAGCTTAAAATTGTGCATTTTATGTTAGAAAAGAAACTATCGAGCCCAACTTTTGTAATTATATTGAACAAAACACCACACTTGTGACAAAAACAAATAAAAACCGCCATCTCTCAACATGCAATTTTTTAAATTCGCGGCGATTCAAAGTCCCGGTGTCGATGAAGTCATAGTTGTACAATGCACATGCGCAAATTTGAGCACCAATACCCATGACGTCATCGACACCGGGACTTTCGATCGCCGCGAATTTTAAAAATTGCATGTTGAGTGATGGCAGTGTTTATTCATTTTTGTGACTACAGCGTGTCCCAAAAAACTGGGTCCAAAATCTGCAGTGCTTGTAACTTTAAAAGTTGGAATTGTAGCTGATTCATATTTGAGGATTTTAAGGAACATATACCTTACCTCTATTGGTTAAAATGTGAGACCAATCAAGGGGCAACTTTCTAAAATACAAAGCTTTCAACTGTGCGTGGTTAGAACCCGTTTTTTCCAATTTAGCAATAGACTACCTTATGCCATAAATTTGCTTTGTGTGCAAGTCGGTTTTCCCTTACATCATGTGCATGGTGTTTATTCTCCGAAATATCTTATGTTTGGTAGAAAAGGGTTAAATTATAGGTATTTTGGATCAATATTCAGCATTATAAATACCCATTGCAGTAACCTTGTCGTTGAATATATACAAAAACAGAGCAACTGTTACCTTGATAGGCTGATACCATGCCTGGAAGTAGCACCCACCCACCTGCCCATAGAAAAAGTACCCCGGCAACCGACTGGCGGGTAAACAATTTCAAACTCACGGTGCAAGTGTGAGAGTTACAAGTGGAATTTCTGTCGGGCAGGTATTTTTGTGAGTTACCTGCCCGATCCCGACTGGCTGGTTGAAAAAAATCTCAAGTTCCAGCCCTGCCTCTAACTCCTTTGATGAGATGACTGACTTAACGGATGGTTTCCAATTTCGAAGACCACGCTGTGTGCAAAGCTTTGTATTTCTAAAACCTTACATCCCATTGGTCTTATAATTTCACCAAATAATGTCAGATATATTTACTTTTATATTCCCAAACATGAAGCATCTATGTTTCCCATATTTTAAGTTAAAAGCTCTGAAAGTTTTGGACCCAGTTTTTTGGGACACGCTGTAGTATGATGTTTTGTTCTATACAATTATGTAATTTCGGCTCGATAATTATTTTTCTAACAAATAATGCTCAATGTTGTGCTTGCGGGATCCTTTCTTTAAAGATAAAAACAGCCATCACTTGGGTTATTGTTTAGTATACCATTGCTCTGCATCAAGTCTCTATCAAATGGCCGATAGTGTTGATTTCTTGGATATATATAAACTATTTGTTAATACTGTTAATTTATTAGGTGATTTGACATTAGAATACTGTTTTAAAACAAATTTGAAACAAGAATGATCATCACCTTCCATTCATATTTTTATATAACAACTTTGATACATTATTACTTACAGCGGCATATGATCGCCAATACGAACACGATAATAAACCCCGACATGAATACTATTGACGTATGAAGTGTAGGCTATATTTTTATATAACAACTTTGATACATTATTACTTACAGCGGCATATGATCGCCAATACGAACACGATAATAAACCCCGCCATGAATACTATTGACGTATGAAGTGTATCTGATGAAGAGATAACAGTTGGGTTGATTATTCGTAAGTATTATTAATATATTGTATTAAACAATGTATATGGTGTTTGTACCGGAAAATGTGACGCTAATATATTGATGGATTAGGAACAACTAGCAAGCTATAATAACTTAAATAAGGCGGTAAATGATAATAATGAGTGCTGAATGTCAAAAAGTAAAATAAAGTGCTCAAAATAAGAAAGTCATACACTTTGTTGTTATGTCCTATAGAGTGTGTGCTGATTATTTTATGTCCACACAGGCTAGATAGACATTTATATTAACTTTTTTGGGGGAAATTATGGTACCAAACATGCCACAAAACAACAAATATAAACCATTATTAACACCATTTAATAAAAATCCGTGACGTTTCCAAATTCACATTTTCAACGCACGCAAGCGGCGAGAAAATGCTGTATGTGGCTCTTGCATGGCCAGGAATGAAAGGAATATTGATAAACACAGTTCCTCTGTGGTTCGTGCCAAAGCCGGGACTAAAGCAAGCGGGCTATTTGATTGTGAACAAGTAACATGTGGTCTTGAAATGGGGGGGCTCCAGTATATAACTCTGTGTGACAAAATGAATTCAATCACATTTGCCTTTTTTTGTCTTTGGGGGAACTTTTTTACTATAAGGTAAGCGATTTACATGTTTGTCCATGAGGCCTTGACATAGTGATGATTTGCAATTGATACTGCGTACATTCCATTTTCAAAGTTCAATTTCCCGCCAACAAATTTTACAACATCATCATTGTTATTCAAAAGAATTCATAATATGGGTAAGTGAACATATAGAATGTTGCTGATATAGGTATGCCCTGTACATTTATCTTTTAGATTCTCAGGATCCTACCGCTAACTTACATTGCTTATCGGCCGAGAAGTGTCGATTGAAAATGTCGTCCCCATTTGTCATATTGAAACTGTAATGCATGTAAATTCCCTCCTCCGGGTATGTGTCGCAATTAAGTACAGTGATGAACCACCATCTGGCCTGGTTGTAGTCCGACCAATTACGAGTCCCTTTGCAGTGAATATACTGAAACGAATATACAGTCCTCAAATAAATAATTTACCAAGTAATAAAATATGCTCTCAACTCCAAAACTATTACAGCCCTCTACGTATAAATATAAAATGTATACATTTGTAAATTATTTTCCCCCTCTTTGATTTGAGATATTACACGTGAAGATTGACTGAATATTTACAGAGCCGTGTGTCCGAAAAAGAAAAAAAAGTCCCCTTTTCATTTTACCATTTGGTTCTTCTACACGTAACCTCATTCCGTGTATGTATACAGAGATCGGCTCTATGGCTCCAGGGGGCCATGGCTCCTTTTACATACGCACCACCATTAACCGAGATGTACCACGAGAACTTTTTGAATGACCCAAGAATCCTATTTCAGGATTACTCACCACAATTCCATCGTTGTCCTTGATTTCCCGGCATGCCCCTGTTTCAGCAGGTGACAGAGTCGTTATGACACTTCCGCGTAGTCTGCCTATGGATTCTTTCTCTTTGCATGTCTAAAAAAGGAAATTAACAAACATTGCATACATGTAGAGCGTGTGTGGTCTAGCGGATAGATCGCAGGTCTCACGATACAAAGGTTGTGAGTTCGAGCCTCGCTACGGCCAACTGTTTGTATCCTGAGGCAAGATACTTAGTCTCAATTGCCTCGTGGTTCAGAAGTCACGTAGAAATGGTGGTCTCGTGCATCAGAAGAGCAAAATCCGAGCACGTTAAAGGTCACAGACTCCTTCGTACAGACTCCTTCGTAAAGAGTAGGGGATCATTCCGGTCTGTGTACACAAAAACTCATGTCCCTAGGTTTCAGGGGCACTGTACCGTTAATGCCCGAGGTAGGGCGCTGTGTACAGTATAACAGTAGGGGTGTATAGATGTATGTATGTATGTATTACATACATTTTGACTGAAAACCGGACCATTGTATAAAATGTGTTTGAAAGTGGATTTTCAGTGATATCGCGGGGAATTGTCCCGTGAAGTGGCTGTGTTAAAATTCAAATGTCTAATCAAACTAATCAGAGACTTAAACTATTGCTATCTACTGTAGATATCTCTTACCAAATTATTCCATTGTTACTATCTTCTCAAAAGACATCAGAGACTTAAACAATTGCTATCTACTGAAGATATCTCTAACCAAACTATTCAAATGTTGCTATCTACCGAAAAGACATCAGAGAATTACAATGTTTCTATCTACTAACTATATCTCTAACCAAACAATACAAATGTTGCTATCTACTGAAGAGATATCAATTGAAGATATCGCTATCTAAATTATTCAATTGTTTCTATCTTCTCAAAAGACATCAGTCACTTAAAATATTGCTACCTACTGAAGATATCTCTAACCAAACTATTCAAATATTGCTGTCTATTGATAAGACATCGAGACTTAAAATGTTGCTATCTACTGAAAAGACATCAGAGACTTACAATGTTTCTATCTACTAACTATATCTCTAACCAAACTGTTCAATTTTTGTTATCTATTGAAGAGAAATCAGAGACTTAAAATGTTGCTATCTACTGAAGATATCTCTAAACAAACTATTCAAATATTGCTGTCTATTGATAAGACATCGAGACTTAAAATGTTGCTATCTACTGAAAAGACATCAGAGACTTACAATGTTTCTATCTACTAACTATATCTCTAGCCAAACTATTCAATTTTTGCTAGATCTATTGAAGAGAAATCAGAGACTTAAAATGTTGCTATCTACTGAAGATATCTCTAACCAAACAATACAAATGTACTGAAGATACTATCAATTGAAGATATCGCTATCCAAACTATTCAATTGTTTCTATCTTCTCAAAAGACATCAGAGACTTGAAATATTGCTACCTACTGAAGATATCTCAAATATTGCTGTCTATTGATGAGATATCGAGACTTGAAATGTTGCTATCTACTGAAGATATCTCTAACCAAACTTCAAATATTGCTGTCTATTGATGAGACATTGAGACTTAAAATGTTGCTATCTACTGAAAAGACATTAGAGACTTACAATGTTTCTATCTACTAACTATTTCTCTAACCAAACTGTTCAATTTTTGTTATCTATTGAAGAGAAATCAGAGACTTAAAATGTTGCTATCTACTGAAGATATCTCTAACCAAACTATTCAAATATTGCTGTCTATTGATAAGACATCGAGACTTAAAATGTTGCTATCTACTGAAAAGACATCAGAGACTTACAATGTTTCTATCTACTAACTATATCTCTAACCAAACTGTTCAATTTTTGTTATCTATTGAAGAGAAATCAGAGACCTAAAATGTTGCTATCTACTGATGATATCTCTAACCAAACTATTCAAATGATGCTATCTACTGAAAAGACATCGGAGACTTACAATGTTTCTATCTACTAACCATATCTCTAACCAAACTATTCAATTTTTGCTATCTATTGAAGAGAAATCAGAGACTTAAAATGTTGCTATCTACTGAAGATATCTCTAACCAAACTATTCAAATGATGCTATCTACTGAAAAGACATCGGAGACTTACAATGTTTCTATCTACTAACTATATCTCTAACCAAACTATTCAATTTTTGCTATCTATTGACGAGAAATCAGAGACTTAAAATGTTGCTATCTACTGAAGATATCTCTAACCAAACTATTCAAATGTTGCTATCTACTGAAAAGACATCAGAGACTTACAATGTTTCTATCTACTAACTATATCTCTAACCAAGCTATTCAATTTTTGCTATCTATTGAAGAGAAATCAGAGACTTAAAATGTTGCTATCTACTGAAGATATCTCTAACCAAACTATTCAAATGATGCTATCAACTGAAAAGACATCGGAGACTTACAATGTTTCTATCTACTAACTATATCTCTAACCAATCTATTCAATTTTTGCTATCTATTGAAGAGAAATCAGAGACTTAAAATGTTGCTATCTACTGAAGATATCTCTAACCAAACTATTCAAATGATGCTATCTACTGAAAAGACATCGGAGACTTACAATGTTTCTATCTACTAACTATATCTCTAATCAAACTATTCAATTATTGCTATCTACTGAAGAGAAATGAGATACTAATTTTGCTATCTACTGAAGATTTGAATAACAATACTTTTCAAATGTTGCTATCTAACTAAAGATATGACTAATCATCCTTTTCATATGTTGATCAGAGACACAAAATGTTGCTATCTACTGAACCAAACTATTCTATTGTTGCTATATACTGAAGAGACATCATAGACTTAAAATGTTGCTATCTACTGAAGATATCTCTAACCAAACTATTCAAATGTTGCTATCTACTGAAAAGACATCAGAGACTTACAATGTTTCTATCTACTAACTATATCTCTAACCAAACTATTCAATTTTTGCTATCTATTGAAGAGAAATCAGAGACTTAAAATGTTGCTATCTGCTGAAGATATCTCTAATCATACTTTTCAATTGTTGCTATCTTCTGAAGAGACATGAGATACTTAAAATGTCGCTATCTACTGAAGATATGAATAACAATACTTTTCAAATGTTACTATCTAACTAAAGATATGACTAATCATCCTTTTTAAATGTTGATCAGAGACACAACATGTTGCTATCTACTGAACCAAACTATTCAATTGTTGCTATATACTGAAGAGAAATCAGAGACTTAAAATGTTGCTATCTACTGAAGATATCTCTAACCAAACTATTCAAATGATGCTATCTACTGAAAAGACATCAGAGACTTACAATGTTTCTATCTACTAACTATATCTCTAACCAAACTATTTAATTTTTGCTATCTATTGAAGAGAAATCAGAGATTTAATATGTTGCTATCTACTGAAGATATCTCTAACCAAACTATTCAAATGATGCTATCTACTGAAAAGACATCAGAGACTTACAATGTTTCTATCTACTAACTATATCTCTAACCAAACTATTCAATTTTTGCTATCTATTGAAGAGAAATCAGAGACTTAAAATGTTGCTATCTACTGAAGATATCTCTAACCAAACTATTCAAATGATGCTATCTACTGAAAAGACATCAGAGACTTACAATGTTTCTATCTACTAACTATATCTCTAACCAAACTATTCAATTTTTGCTATCTATTGAAGAGAAATCAGAGATTTAATATGTTGCTATCTACTGAAGATATCTCTAACCAAACTATTCAAATGATGCTATCTACTGAAAAGACATCAGAGACTTACAATGTTTCTATCTACTAACTATATCTCTAACCAAACTATTCAATTTTTGCTATCTATTGAAGAGAAATCAGAGACTTAAAATGTTGCTATCTACTGAAGATATCTCTAACCAAACTATTCGAATGATGCTATCTACTGAAAAGACATCAGAGACTTACAATGTTTCTATCTACTAACTATATCTCTAACCAAACTATTCAATTTTTGCTATCTATTGAAGAGAAATCAGAGATTTAATATGTTGCTATCTACTGAAGATATCTCTAACCAAACTATTCAAAGGATGCTATCTACTGAAAAGACATCAGAGACTTACAATGTTTCTATCTACTAACTATATCTCTAACCAAACTATTCAATTTTTGCTATCTATTGAAGAGAAATCAGAGACTTAAAATGTTGCTATCTACTGAACCAAACTATTCAATTGTTGCTATACTAGTATACTGAAGAGACATCATAGACTTAAAATGTTGCTATCTACTGAAGATATCTCTAACTATACTTTTCAAATGTTGCTATCGGCTGTCGAGACTTAAAATGCTGCTATCTACTCTGACGAGACATCGGAGACTTAAAATCTTGCATCTATTGAAGATATCTCTAACCCAAACTATTCAGACGGTGATAGCTGCTAAAGACAGCTCATAACCGATGGTTGTATTGTTATTTGAAGGTGGACGACGCGATTACTTTAATCTTTTTAATCAAAATCTTGATATCAGCAAAATATATATAGTCCTGAAAGATGTCTCCTTTAGATTTTAGAAGCGGAAAAAGTAGTGAAGCACAATATTGAAGATGTAGACAGAACAACGTTCATCAGTCAACTCTGAACATTGAACTACAATACTGCAGATATTGACAGATAGTATACAAATACACTCTCAGCAAAAATGGTTCGGAAAGAGTTCTTTGAGTAAGCTCGGGGTTCGATGTAGAACCTTCTGCACTCAATGAACCTTTAATGGTTCTAAGAAGGATACAAATGGTTCCAAACCCAGAATGGTTCCTTATAGAACCCTAAAATACGAGAAAAAAAGGGTTCCATGAAAAGCTGTGAGAGTTAGAGAATAAAATATGGTTCGTCGATGTTTTGCTATAGAAGGCTGCCATATAATGCATAGGCTGTAGGCCTACCATATTTTGAGTCGTGAATGGTCGCCGCATTCTTATATTTAACAACGATTTTTTCAACAATTTATTCGTCGGGGATCGTTTTAGATTTATTTGAATTAGTACACAGTGACAAACCAACTGATTATTGTGCTATACATCCCCACAAACAAAATCGAACAACCCATAATAAAAGTTTGGCGCAAGAATCTCAAGAACATGTGATTTGGTGGCCTTAGTGATCAGGTAGCCTTAGTGATCAGATTTATTCGCGGTATACGCTGGAATTTATACTTGAAATCACTGCAAATAATTATTTAATCGTCATTCTTATATATTGTTTAAAATGGCAACCCATAATATCCATCAATTTCATTGGTTTTCTTGGATACGTGCTAAAGTAGTTCCTATTTCTGGCCTGTGTGCGAACGCAAAAAGACTCGAGGGGGACTTTTGAATGTTTTAATTTAATAAATACACGTCAAATGTTTCCTTACTTTTACGGCGATTGACGCCCCAGCTCGTGGCCCTTTTCGGTAAGTTTTGTCATCTTTCCACTCCTCTATAGGCCTATGGCTAAATTCAGCCTCACTGAGCTCTACAAATGGTAAATTCAGGGGCGGGTGGATGGCGATCATCACGCCAGCAGCAAATGCTTGCTGCTAGCGTCGGACCTTCCCATCACATTTCTGATCACTTCATCTGGTAAATCATCACACTCCGGTTCTGGTTCTGGTTCTAGGCTTTCACATGTTTTACATCTAGGTCTCCAATTTCAAAAGTTGCCGTGGTTTCTTCCATATTCACTTTATTGCAAGTAATTACGAATGTAGCCTAGGCCCGAGCCTAGGGCCTATACGAATATTTATAGCAGACGAAAATAGGCTTTTAGGCACCCTTTTTATTTGTCCTTTTTTCTTTTACATGTCTTATTACTATGCGCGTTTATTCATTAAATGGACCTCTATCTTTTATTTACATTTAATTACATGCATATAACCTTAATGTTGTATTGTAAAATAAGCTTACTTTCGATTTACAATAATTTACGAGGATGTTTACAATTATTGACGAGGCGATGTTTTTTAAATGTAGTTCCGGCATCATCAAAGGTGTGAATTAAGCCCCGCCCAGATCCATAGATTAGCGGTCTGGTAATCTATAGCGCGTATCCAACAAAACTAACCACAGAACGAATGAAATTGATGGATATTATGGGTTGACATTTTAAACCACGCCCAATATATAAGAATTCTCTATAATGACTTGCACTTCAGAACTATTTGACACACGGGTCCCAGCCAACATCGATCGTGGGCCCACAGTGGGCCCTCATGGGACCCTTAATATTTTGTTCTTCAGAAAGGTTCTTTAAAGAACCAAAAAAGATTCTTCAGTTTTGTCCTCTATATGGAACCCTGAGGGTTCTTCATGGTTAGAGAACCCTCTTGAAAGGTTCTTTAAAGAACCAAAAAGTTCTTCAGTTTTGTTATTATAGAACCCTTAGGATTCTTCAGAAATAATTAGAAATAGATTGTTTCAAGCACCATTTTATTTTGCTGTTTGCATACTTTTCTAGTTTACTTCATTAATATAATGCATGTATCTCGTTTGTGAACAATCACTAAGTGAGTGACGTCTTGAATTAATCATGTTAATAAAATGGATATATAAATCCTTACGAAATCGATGTTGGCTGGGAGTCTGGGACCCGTGTGTCAAATAGTTTTGAAGTGCAAGTCATTATAAAGAACTCTCACAGCTTTTCATGGAACCCTTTTTTCATATTTTAGGGGTCAATAGTACTTTTTGAAAGACAGAAAAAGACCAGGAAGTGACGTCAAGCATGAAATGGACCAAACTATTTTGTGTTGTCTGACGTACGTAGTAAAACTAGTATCCACCAATCAGATGGCTTTAGTATATTTTCATGCGTTATATAATACATAATAATATCAGAGTGTGAAGGCTGTGTAAAGGTCAAGTCAACCTTTGGTAACCTTTGAGTCAATTATGTTTAGATTACATCTGTTATCTTGAATTTTGACATCTTTTAAGATCACGGAGTGTAAAAACGCTCCCTTATTTCATTAAATATCACTCAACATGCAAACCAGTTAGCAATGCTATGTTGAAAGAGATGACAAAATAAAAATAAAAATCTTTAATATCACGACTTACCAAAGTGTTCCAGTTCTTCCGAATTTCTGGCCATTGGTTGTCTTCATCCCCGTAGAGAGCGAGTCGGTAGAAGTTGTTCGCCTGGATTGGTAAGAAATATTGTAAGGACAATGACCTTCTCAAAAACTTAGATGAAATGGAACCTCAGCTACAAATTCATTGTAAATTGATCTGAGCAACGTTTGTACTTTTCTAGAGATGCAGTGAAAACCAAACTTCCATTTAGCGTGTTGGAAACCGATGAAAAAAGCTAAATATCGCCTAAAGTGCTATTCATTTGGCCAATTCTAGGAGGAAAAACGTGCCTATTGGTCAGTTGCAATTGTTCTAAATGTCCTCATAAACAATATAGTCGACTAATTTCTTCGAAGAAACGCACCCTCTGATTAGCCAGAACTATAGATCAAGACACCCATTAAGTTTATCCCTCCGCTAGAGAACCCTGCAAAAGTCATATTTGATTTTCATAAGAACTAAGAGATCTTCAAATATACAGGACTATTGGAGGGATTACGATTTTCATAAGAACTAAGAGATCTTCAATATACAGGACTAGTGGAGGGATTACAAGGTCTCTCGAAGAAATTTTCTACTATTGACTACCTGATTGACTGTTCTGAAGGTTGCACATATAATATCATTCATTGTTTTCCAGTTTCAGTATATTTTAATCGTGTTCTTATATCTAACAATTATATTTCGTACCCCACACCCCCACCTCCGAAAAACATGCATTTATTTTAAAGGTAATTTTCTGTTTCCGTTGTCCAAAATCTATCTCTGGCTTTGACTATATACATGTACATCATATCAACAGTGAAACAGATATAGTTCATGATTTATTATAAATGTGTATAGCTATGATTCAGAGCTTAATAATCATGACACATTTGATGGGGCTGACATTCATATAAGCGACGTTATGAGCTGAGGAGGTAGAACTTATTGAATGACCCTCGTGGTTGAAGATAGTTCAGAATTCGTCCACATTAAGATGTTACAATTTTAAGTTAAAAACTACTTTGTGCATAAGAAATCAAACTACGGTATGTGTTACAAAATTAATCAGAAATTATGTATACACCGACTATATATAGTGCTACAATCAGAGAAAAAAGGTGTTCGAACACTGACCCTTGTTTGCACTGTACGCGTTATTAGAGTCATGTGAAAATATCAATTTGCATCTGCTAGCCTGAAAGCTCCCCTTCAATATAATACCCCTCCCCTCCCCCACTAATCAATGTTGCTAGGCCACGGGCTGATGGTTGGCAAGTTGGGCGACTCAACATTGATCAGGGGGGGGGGGGGGGGGGGGGGGGGGGAGGGGGGGGGGGAGGGGATGACTTTATATTAGGCCTACTAAGTGTTCGATCGAACACTTTTTTCTAACATTGTAGCTGCAGCTGCATGTGAAAATGGGGGGGGGGGGGCAGCAAATACACTATAATTATATATTTGATAATTGATGTTGTCTAGGGCCTACCTTAGAATCCGGATTGCTGTTGGCCTGTTTCTTTAGGAACTCGTCCTGTGTAAGAGGTCGTTCGTTCCAGTCGTCGTCAATATCGGTGGTGTTGTCATCGGTAGGTTGTGGAATCTACAAAATTGAAAACAATGTACAATTCACACAAAGAAATATTAAAAAATAAAATCCAACTGATGCAGTAAACAGAATTAGAACTTAGCATTTGATTCTATTATCTATATGCCCGTATCTATGTGGCGAAGTATGCAGTCCTCTCAGATGAAAGTATAGTCATACTGTGGGGTGCAAAGGGTGCGAGCAGGAACACGGTATCCACTATTTACACTACAGGTGAAAAGGCGCTAGTAGAAAGTTGCATGATGGGTTGAAATTTTTATTTCAAAATCGCTCAATTGTTATTATAGTACAGGGTGGCTTAAAAATGGTGCTGGAAAAGCCTTACATGATAATACCACCCTATCCCTTATTGATGAGTTTAGACTTACTTTCGGGTATTTAATGTCATATGACAAAATGCTATGTGCGTAGGGTTCAAATACAAATCGATCTATATACGCCAAGTCCTGTAAAATAAAGTAATGGCAAAGAAAATAATATTAATAAATACATATTTGCGAAATCCATAGGTCTAAGGTATTTTTTATGAAATTAACTCATGAATATCGATGCGTTTCATTAACTTTCAGAATCAAATTGGCCAACCCCAAATGAAAAAAACCCCACCAAATCAACAACAACGTGATCAACACCAAAAGGTGGTGATGCCTGAAATTCACCAATTTATATGCGCAAGGCAAGCATATCCAAGCAAACCATTCTGTGCGCGACCATCTTAGTAACCTGCGTGTTGAAAATGCTTCACAGCATCTAATGATTTAATCATCTAATCAAGTAAAATCAGTACCAAATAATCACCTTTTCACCTGTCAAGATTTATGCAAGTGTTTGCGATGTTACGGAATAGGCGATTTGTACGAATAGGCCTAATCTAATAATATTATATGAATAATGCGATTTTACTTACCAAAGCTGTATCGACAGTTCCAGACACAACGCGAGCATCAGTTTCCATACTAAATGCCGCTAGCACAGCAGCAAATAGTATGAGAAAGTGTTGGTGCATTGTGAACAATGTCATGAGAAGGCCAAAGGCCTATCACTAGTAGAGAATATCAACTTGAAAATAATTAACTACGTACAGATTTCCAAAAAAATACCATCTGTCCACGACAAGCGCGAGAGATGGTCTGACTCACTGTTTTGTTTCCTCACACGAGCAACCACGCCCATGGTAACGTGATGGTACGCGTAAGTACGCGTTTGCAATTCACGCGTTTATTGCTTGCGCCGCTGTTCGCATGGCTGCCCGCATCTTTTATCGCGCGCAACTAACGTCTTCACCCAGGATATATAATTAGAGCGTCATTGGTTTCCACCCCGGATCTCCACAATTGTGTCCACATAAAATATGAATCCAGCTTCCGGCAGCTTGGTGCTAAGCAGGGATGGAACTTCAGATTTTTTTCAACTAGCCAGTCGGGCAGGTAACTCACAGAATTTACCTGCCCGACAAAAATTCTACCAGCCCAAGGTTTTTTCATAACATTTTGCAGCAAACAATTAAGAGCAAGACTACTTTTAAACTACATTTACATGTTTTTGTCGTTATTGTACGATGTTCCACTGTAAACCTAGCCCGTAATAGCTCCTCGTATTCATCATGTTCATCAATCCAATACTCTCTTTAAAGGTAGATGACCCGATCACATTTTCGTAACACAGAATTATTTCAAACATACGGAGATTTTCATATCATATGAAAGCTCGTATTTTTCTCATCATCATACTGAAATTTGACGGCCTAGATCGGTATAATTACCGAGAAATCGATGAAATAACGTCGAATTACCGCGAATGGTAGTAACCACCGATATAGTTTGTGTACTACTCAATGGGTACAGTTCACTGCATCTTGTGCGTCTAAAATAAGAACCATTAGAGCTATGCAACTCAAACTTTGGAACACGACTTTTTTAAGGATGACCTTTCATGTAGAATAGAAAACTTCAAGTTGAAAATCGGAATGTGATCGGGTCATCTACCTTTAATCTCCTATCAACCCGATCTCCTCTATCATCATGACACACGATCATCTGATGATGAAATTACCCTGAACAATTACTGTTACTTACACTTTGAGCTTCAAAAATGTTACCCGCCAGTCGGACGGGTACCTTTGTATCTTCACCCGCCCGACACGAAAGTTACCCGCTATGGGCGGGCGGGCGGATCTTATTTCATCCCTGGTGCTAAGCATTGGTTTTCAGTTTCCAATACGATTTATTCCGTTAAATATATACTACCGGGTTCCAAATTGTCGGTTCCTTTCATCTATGCTTAGCACCAAGCTGCTCAAAATGAGATTCATAAAATATAGGATAACAATTAGAGCGTCCTTGGTCTCCACACAAGGGCGTCCCCAGAGGGGGGAGGGGTGTCACACCCCTCCATTCATCAAATCTGTCGGCAAAATTATGGTGCTGTGGGCAAATCAAAGGAAGGACAACATTATCTTATGAGCTATCCTCAGTAGATACCAACATTACATTCAGGGGCGTAACTACTTTTTTTGAGTGGGGGGGATGAAAATTATCAGACTCAAATACGGCAGGGCTGTCAAGTTCAGAGTAATGTTCAGAGTGAGACTTTTTTAACCTCAAAATATTTTTTTACTCGCTACGCTCGTAAAACTATTGCCCGCCTTTTGTAACCCAAATAATACACTTTTTACAGATTGGGCTCATTTTTTAGCCCAAAAATTCAGGAATAATGCACTTGTCAATTGTCATTTTATGCCATCGGATTTAGGACTTTGGACCAACTATGTATTCTCTTATATACACTAGCCTATTGTGACTTTCTTTTCCCTTGCAACCAGATTGCTATAATATTTAAAATTATTGGTTATGAAAAATCTGGGGGGGATGATTACATTAGGCATCCCCCCAGGTAAAAATCTGGGGGGGATATATCCCCCCCATCCCCCCCTGTTGTTACGCCAGTGATTACATTCATGAGCTATCTTCAGTAGATAACAATATAACACTCATGAGTTATCTTTATTATATAGCAACATTACACTCATGAGCTATCTTCAATAGATAGCAACATTACACTCATGAGGTTTCACACCACTAAATCACGTCTGGTCCTGCCCCCTTTGAGGCAATATTCCAAACCGGCCCGTTTCTATGCCGAAACGGGAGACCTATTCTAAATTACAGTTTAAAATTAGGGTATTTATTACATGTTATGGCGAAATTGATATAGTGTGATATTTGACAGACACATCACCGTTCTTCAGGTCCAAAAAACTTGATGCAATGATGATTTTTTAATATTTTAACAGAGACATTTGTGTTCAGGTCATTTCCGGTAGCTGACGCCATCATCTAAATCAACAATTGCGTGTGACCAGGAAAACCCAACTCGTACTTTTTGAAAAGGCTCTAGCTCAAAAAGAATGCCGGTTACCCCTCCCCCCATATATGAGTTGTTGAGTTAGTAGTCATGGTTTCATCTTTAAATTGAAACCAAATTTCAAGATACCAGTTTCCTATAACGTCGAGAAATATCCATTTTAAAATTGTGCATTTCACTTGTAACCTATGGGAGATGTATTTGGTGGTGTGAAACCATGAGCTATCTTCAATAGATAGCAACATTACACTCATGAGCTATCTTTATTAGATAGCAACATTACACTCATGAGCTATCTTCAGTAGATAGCAACATTACACTCATGGGCTATCCTCAGTAGATAGCAATATTACACTCATGAGCTATCTTCAGTAGATAGCAACATTACACTCATGAGCTATCGTCAGTAGATAGCAACATTACACTCATGATCGAGCTATCTTTAGTAGATAATAACATAACACTCATGAGCTATCTTTATTAGATAACAACATTACACTCATGAGCTATTTTCAGTAGATAACAACATAACACTCATGAGCTATCTTTATTAGATAGCAACATTACACTCATGAGCTATCTTCAATAGATAGCAACATTACACTCATGAGCTATCTTCAATAGATAGCAACATTACACTCATGAGCTATCTTCTTTAGATAACAACATTACACTCATGAGATATTTTCCTGTATATAGCAATATTACACTCATGAGCTATCTTCAGTAGATAGCAACATTACACTCATGGGCTATCATCAGTGGATAGCAACATTATGGTCAATTATTTTGCATGAGAAGCTGAGATAGGGTGAGTCGGAACAAATGTGCACTTTTTTCGCAAAAGCGCCACAACAATTTCAGGCCTATAGATATATTCAAAACCAATGATAATGCTGAAAAGACCACATTTTGGCTTTCATTGAAAGAAGTTTTTTTTTTAATTCGATCGAACATTGCATCATATGTTACAAACGGAGTCATGTGCTTAACAGTATTGTGTTGATGTCAATGGATGTGATATGTTTTGTTTGTATAAAATAAATAAGAGTTTTCACACACAATCTCGCTCACTGATCTTTTAAAGATGTCCGGCAACTAAAAATTCAAATGCCGACAGTATGTTATGGTAGGTGGTTGCAATTTAAAATTTCCCTCACTTATAAGGATGAAGTTTCGATATTTGGAACTTTTTTGGCGAAAACGTTAATTATGACTTATATTTCACTGTACCGGGTGGTTAAACAAAAATTGACCCAAGTTCAAGGTAAATTTTAACCACATTTATAGTTTCAGAGAATTTGTAATGTGTTTACTTAGTTTTGATCAGCAGTAAGTTTTGAAATTATCTTGAAAAGATGGTACATATAGCTCGCTTATATATTACAGAAATCATAGGCCTACACAAAACTGCCTTGTCCACCGGAGCGTCCTTTTGTAGAGATGAAATGCACAAAGTGGACTTTCACACAATTGGTCACAAATTGTGAAAAAAAAGAGAAAAAGAAAACAAGGAAACCTGTCATAAAGGATACATTGCAAAGTACGCGTCTGTACTCTGAGATAAAATGTCAAATTTGACTGGATTTTCACCCGGAAAATTACACCATAAAGGGTCACTTCTGCACGCGGGAGAAGGTGAAAATGCTTATATTCTATATTTTTTCCATATGTTTAAAAGTGTTTACAAGTTCCGCCGGTTTGAAGAGAGCCGGTTTGTAGTTCACGCTACGATTTGCTCGTTGCTCGATTTTCTGCCTGCATAGCTATGCACAGTATCAAGCTTGCACCATAGCCAACCAACGTTCTGTATGAGCGTACACACCCCAGCACAGCTGGTACGTCCACTCATGGATCTATGGTCCACTGTAATGTCTAGTCACGTGATCAGCCATAAGCTTTATATACACTCCTACAGCATTCTCATAATCAAACCGCAAGTTCATAACTCATAGCCCGTGTACCCGTGTATAGAGCCATTGCATTCGGGCTCGATGTACCTGTCGTATTTTAATGAAGAATGAGCAAGGTAAAACTATACCTGAGACTAATATACCTAGTCTCAGTCTGTACTATGGGTTAAATCACGTGTGACAGGCTCCCAGACTATTATTACGTTTTATCACTATTGAAGTCATTAACCAATAAGCTAGGGGGCTCAAAACGTCATTTCGATACAATTCTAGATTTTCGCCTTAGTTGTCAGCGGCACTCCCTCTCATCAATGAAGCTGAAGCAGAATAGCCTAATAGGACACTTGACTTGCAGAAAACCCAATTTGGAACCATATAATTACCAGTTGGCGGTGCCGAATCTTTGCCAGATTTAGGACAGCAAATGTTAGTATTAGTATTTAGGAGTTAAGCTTAAGTTATATCATACTCATCCAAAATCTAGGATTTTGGTACTTACTCAGGTAAGTGTGTAAAGTGGAAGCAAACCATCTCTTGAAACACAGACTTAATCAGTCTATAAAATAAGTCCATGCTTGTAACTAAAAAACTAATCTGTGGCAGCTGCGTAATCAGCATCCATCTTATCTTGAAGGCATCATATTTATGAAAATAAGTTATTGATTGCTCCAGAAATGCCAGAAAAGATAAGTTGGGATTACGCCTATGTTAATCCATGCATGCCAAGCATAGGACAAACATGACAAAAGAATCAATAAACTTAATAAATGGATGAATAGAACAAGAAGTTATTGACTTCCACAGGAGACTCAATTGCTTTAATAGACTATGCAATAAGTCTGGTCAAGAAAATGGTTAGGTTATTAAATTGGTTCCCTTCAACACTGTGCCTTGAGTAAGTACCAAGTAGTAAAATCCTAGATTTTGGTACCAAAGGACTATACATACTCATAGTCATAGTTAAAATGTTTTGGTCATGAATGATCAATGGTATGGTTTCTATTGTCAACTTCATGCAAAATAATATATCGAGAGGATATAGACATAGTTCTATTGATGAGACTATGATTTAGATTTAGAGTCGAATAGTTGAAAAAGGGTTATTTTTTACTACTTAAAGGGGCATTGAGAGATGTAACGATATACTAAATGAGCAAATAACGTAAAGATAATCATCAACATAGCATAAATCTAAAATATCCTACAATTCCGACATCGCCTTCATGCCAAACTAAGCAAATAACAGCACTTCCGGATTGAGATTTCCTGCGAAAGTCTGCGAGTAAAACTTAACATAACTTCCGAATTTAGCACCTTAGTATGATCATATCGAAACTAAGAAAATCATGACATTTTATATGATAAACGGCGAATGTTGGTAAACTGTTTCAGATGGTAGTTTGTATATGCCTAAGTATTACCTTGATAGATTTCCAGGATTATTGAGGGCGCACTCCCATACGTATCTCTCAATGCCCCTTTAAGGACAATCTTGTTTTTTTTTGTACAGGGGCCAGGGGCAAGGGGTGATGGTATTCCCCCCCCCCAAAAAAAAGTTTTTTCCCCCCCCCCCACCATTCCCCCCCCCCCCCCTCACCCCCATCTGGCTACGCCACTGCTACCGACCAGAAGTCCCTACACAGTGATCATATCCTAGAAAATCCATCTTCTATGAACAGACTATTGTTTATTTTCACTTGTAGTAAACTTGGTGTAGCCTATGTAGGCCTACATGTGTGCATTATTTTCTTCATACATTTAAGTTTGATTGCATGTTATGTTCCCCAGATTTCATACAAAACCAGGGCTGTTATAACACGGGATATTCTTGCTTGCAAAAATCATCTCCGACAAATCATTAGTTTTACATTATTTTACAAAATGCAAGTCGGTCTACCGTCTAGGCCTACATACAGTATTATAATTATTATGCCCGGGATCTGTAATCATCATTTATACACAAAATATGTCTCGTGTTTTGAAAATGTTACTGGAATTTCCCAAAAAGCAGTGACTGTGCCAGCACTGATCATAACGTTCTTCTTTTTTTGGGAGGGGGGGGGGGGGGGGGGGGGGGGGGGGGGGGGGGGGGGGGAGAGGGGCATGAAGAAAAGGGTTGTGTGCAAATTTCTTTTGCCATTTTAAGCTAAAATGGTCAAATTTGGTCTAATTCTTTATCTAATTTGGTATGAAAATACGTCCTTGTGCTTAAAGTTGAGCTGTTTTATGCTAAAATTGTCAAAATTAGATCTAGTTTATCCTATTTTGGTAATAAACTGTGCACGACATGCGGGAAAAAAATTGCCTTTTAATTATTTAAACGAGTGTATTTCTCAAAAATGACCTACCCTAAAATTGTGGATTCCGCACAATGTTATTTTGGAAAACAATCACATTACGCAACAATTGCCTAGGTGCCCAGCCTATGGACAAACCTGCCATGGGGTAGGGCAAGTTCACCATTTTGAGACCCCTTCCGTTTACTCATCCCTTTACAGTAAGGCATAAGGTACTATTATATCAATTTTTAATTTAATTTCAAAGAGCTAGAGTGTTGTCCTATAATATCCCTCATTGTACATTCAATAGGACACATTTGTAATGCATCCACATTGTATGCACACTCATGGAATAATT
Source organism: Ophiura sarsii (assembly GCA_035610835.1). Lineage (NCBI taxonomy): Eukaryota > Metazoa > Echinodermata > Ophiuroidea > Amphilepidida > Ophiuridae > Ophiura > Ophiura sarsii. The sequence goes on along the minus strand of CM069453.1, from coordinate 51,712,813 downwards.
ACATAACAATATAAAAGCCTATCACACAATATAAAGAATGTTTGGAATGTCAAAAATATGTGTATTATCACAAAAAGTGGCCTCAATCCTGAGACTTGGTATGGGGTATGAATGAATAATTTTGGACAGTCATGAAAACACAATTCTTGTTCAATTCTATTGTTATGCAAAAAATATTAAGCCCAGATATACTGATTTGTACTTGCAAACTAATTGTCTTTAGTGTAAAGCAAAAGTTCCACCACTCCAGCTGGTATAGATATAAAAAACCCGCAACAAACTCATATTTTTCAAGGGGTATTTACCGGGAAATTTACGCCACTACCGGGACGACATACTTCTGCCCCCTGGCTCACATGCCGCGGTACGCGCCTGGTGAAAATGGGGCGAAAATCCATCCGTAAATCCCCGCTAACCCTAACCCACAAAAGCTGAAATACCCCTAAGATCCTGAGTACTACAAATTACTATTAGTAATTTGTAGTATTTAGGTCTCCAGCTACCAAATAAATTAACAAGTCTAGTTGCTTAAAGCACTAAATACTATATATTACTACTAAACAGAAATTAGCCGAAGAACTAAGTACTACGAATTACTATGACAGTTAGTATTTTGTAGTACCTAGTTCTTTACCCCATTTGGTGCAGATAGTATTTTGTAACACTTAGTTCTTTACCCACATTTGGAAAGGGCAATTATATAGAATGTAAACACAGGCAATTTGTTTGGAAACACAGGTAATTTGTTTGGAAACACAGGTAATTGGTTTAAATATGGATCACTGCACTCTGTAATAGTATTTCTTCCTATGATATGGAAGGTAGGTGTTTGATTTAATTTTATTATTTGTAACTGTTTTTGTGTACTAAATTTTTAGGGGAGATGTTTTTTTTTTTAATTTCATTTTTACATTTTTAGGTGGTGGTATCCCTTTTTTCTTTTTTTTTTTTTAATATCAAGTTTTTGTAATGCCATTTATTTTGTTGTGTACCTTTTTATTTTATTTGTGTATTCTTAATTTTTAGGGGGAGATGGGATTTTTTCATTTTATATCCAAAGTGCCAGTACCCAGGTGCTATTACAACCCTAACTTACCTAAAGAACTAAATGTTACAAAATACTATTACTCCATACTGCACTAAAGAACTAGGTACTACACAATACTATCAGCGATGTTACAATGCTGCCAAAGAACTAGGTACTAAAAAATACTACCAATAGTATTAAGTAGTATCTGGGGGGGGGGGGGGGGGGGGGTTAGGGTTCTAATATACATATTATATGCATTCTCTTTTATGCTTTTTTATTATTTCACAGTGACGCTTTTTTTAACTATGGTATACCATATTGGAAAACAACTGAAGCCGTTTGCCTGCAAATGTGACACTCGCAGAGTTTTCAGTAACTTTGACAGATATAAGCTGCATCAACGACGTCATGAAAGGCAGATACACATACATTGGTTTGAAGGTTTACGCAGCAGATGGCAAAATGACATCCACCATGTTCATGAAAGGATTCTTACCAATAATAAACCATACCATTGTACGTACTGTGAAAAAGGTATATTTGATTTAAGTGGTAAGATCCGCCACGAAAGGATTCATACCAATGATAAGCCATACCAATGTTTATACTGTGATAAGAGTTTTTCTCAATTTCGTCTTAAGATAAGTAATGAAAGGATTCATACTAAAGAGAAACCGAGCCAATGTTCATACTGCGATAAGAGTTTCTCTGATTCAAGTAATAAGATCGCCCATGAAAGGATTCATACTAAAGCGAAACCATGCACATGTTCGTATTGTGACAAGAGCTTTTCTCAGTTGGTTTCTAAGACTATGCATGAAAGGATTCATACCAAAGAAAAACCATTCCAATGTTCATACTGTGACAAGAGTTTTTCTAGTTCGAATCATAAGAGGCGCCATGAAAGGATTCATACCAAAGTGAAACCATACCAATGTTCATACTGTGATAAGAGTTTTTCTCAATTAGGTCATAAGATCAATAATGAAAGGGTTCATACCAAAGAAAAAACATACCAATGTTTATACTGTGACAAGACTTTCTCTCAATCAAGTCATAAGATCACCCATGAAAGGATTCATACTAAAGAGAAACCATACGAATGTTCGTATTGTGATAAGAGTTTTTCTCAATTGAATCGTAAGATCCGTCATGAGAGGATTCACACTAAAGAGAAACCCTACCAATGTTCATACTGTGACAAGAGTATGTCCAGTTCGAGTGATAAGACCAGTCATGAAAGGATTCATACCAAAGAGAAACCATACCAATGTTCATACTGTGACAAGACTTTCTCTCATTCAAGTAATAAGACTAGTCATGAAAGGATTCACACTAACGAGAAACCATACCATTGTTCATACTGTGATAAGAGTTTCTCTGATTCAAGTAATAAAATAAAACATGAAAGGGTTCATACCAAAGATAAACCATACCAACGTTCATACTGTGATATGAGTATGTCCAGTTCGAGTGATAAGACCAGTCATGAAAGGATTCATACCAAAGAGAAACCATATCAATGTACATACTGTGATAGGAGTTTTCCTCATGCGAGTGCTAAGATCCGTCATGAAAGGATTCATACCAAAGAGAAACCATACCAATGTTCATACTGTGATAAGAGTTTCTCTCAAACATGTCATAAGAAAATCCATGAAAGGATTCATACCAAAGTGAAACTATACCAATGTTCATACTGTAACAAGACTTTCTCTCGATCAAGTAATAAGACTAGTCATGAAAGGATTCACACTAAGGAGAAGCCATACCAATGTCCATACTGTGATAAGAGTTTCTCTCATTCAAGTAATAAGATAAAACATGAAAGGATTCATACCAAAGAAAAACCATACCAACGTTCATACTGTGACAAGAGTATGTCCAGTTCGAGTGATAAGACCAGCCATGAAAGGATTCATACCAAAGAGAAACCATATCAATGTACATACTGTGATAGGAGTTTTCCTCATGCAAGTGCTAAGATCCGTCATGAAAGGATTCATACCAAAGAGAAACCATACCAATGTTCATACTGTGACATGACTTTCTCTCATTCAAGTAATAAGACTAGTCATGAAAGGATTCATACCAAAGAGAAACCATATCAATGTACATACTGTGACATGACTTTCTCTCAGTCATGTAATAAGACTAGTCATGAAAGGATTCACACTAAAGAGAAACCATACCAATGTTCATACTGTGACATGAGTATGTCCAGTTCGAGTGATAAGACCAGTCATGAAAGGATTCATCTTCAGTAGATAGCAACATTACAATAAGCTTTCTTCAATAGATAGCAACATTACAATTAGCTATCTTCAGTAGATAGCAACATTACAATAAGCTTTCTTCAATAGATGCAACATTACGATAAGCTATCTTCAATAGATAGCAACATTACAATTAGCTATCTTCAGTAGATAGCAACATTACAATAATCGTTCTTCAATAGATAGCAACATTGCAATAAGCTATCCTCAGTAGATAGCAACATTACAACAAGCTATCTTCAGTAGATAGCAACATTGCTATAAGCTATATTCAGTAGATAGCAACATTACAATAAGCTATCTTCGGTAGATAGCAACATTACAATAAGCTATCTTCAGTAGATAGCAACATAACAATAAGATATCTTCAGTAGATAGCAATGTTACAATAAGCTATCTCCAGTAGATAGCAACATTACAATAAGATTTCTTCAGTACATGTAGTAGTCCGTTGGCAGAGCCATTTGACCTCAAAATGAGGTATGCGGAAGTGTTATGATTGTTTCTGGGTGGTTTTGACGGGCTGATTTGAGATCTGGATGATGCCAGTTCATAGCTATATTGAGCGTTTTGAGAAATAAGGGGGACATTTCTGGGAGGGGGACATTTTCAAAATCACTCTATAGACACAGCTAATACATCAAAGTGTAGGTCTTTGCACAAAAATATATAGTTTGGCATGGTTTTGACTTATATTTTTGAAGTTATAAGGTAAAGGTAAAGGTAAAGTTGATGTCAAATATAATACCGTCCAAATCGCATAAATAAGGTGTCAAATTGTTTGACTCTCTTCATAGATTATATATATTTGTAAATGGATGTTGCAATTATTCATTTGCATATTATAAAATGGCTGCCATTGTCAATCAATGAATAACTGAACACAAATGTTGTCATCCAAAGACATCGTTGTTGAATGATAACACATTGAAAGTGAAATTGTATTCAACGCATCGATATCATATCAACACCTTCAATCAAAATAATTTATTCTCAACACTAAAAATCGCCCAAAACATGGTACATTGATAAACCAATGGATACAATAGTTCAAACAATTCTTATCATATTCAAACGGCATCAAACATTTATTAAACCATAAGCATGGCATTGGAATCAAAAGTACCTCTATCTGTCTATTCCCCCGTCGTCCCCGCACTCATTTGAAGAAATACATTGTAACATCCACGTGATTTCTCGATATGCTAATTTATAATGTTACATTTTTAATTAATAATTTAATATTCAATTTAAAAAACCATATAACTAAAACTTTTGATTTTCGTTCCCGCACTTACGATGCATTGATTTAGCATACTAATTCAAAATATTAATTGCCATTTTCAATTGATTATTATAATCGTCCTCAAAGATATATTGCAACAATTGAAATAATCAGATTCGAATGTGAATGTTTAGAGAATAATGACTGCGTAACAACTGTTTTCGTGAATTTGTTTTGAAATCAGAGGTTTTTGTTCTGGTCTGAGGAATTGTTCCGGTGGAAGGTCATGACGGTAAGTGATGAAATGTTTAGGCCTACAACTTGTAAATTTTTCTGAGACACGGTAAACGTTTTAAGATTAAGATCAGTAAAGTTGTCTTGCTTGTTTTTATTACAGTGTCAATTTGTTTGTTCACACAGTACACAAAATTGCTAATTTTGGCACATTTGATTTTTGACTTTGTCTCTTTCTTATTAATGTGGCCAAGTCCAGCAACATGTCATCATTGCACATTTAGTGGTATCATTTCCATTGATATGATATGCAACATAATACAAGAGGGTAATTAATAATAAAATTATGCTTGATTAAAAAAAGTTACTAACTTTTTGTGAGCAGTTTAGATCGAACAGTGCATCATAATGTTACAAAGGGAGGTGTGTTTTTTAAGTCATGTTCTTTACAGGATTGTTTTGATGTCAATGGATATAATATGTTTTGTTTGTATAAAATAAAGAGTTTTCATACAACACCTCACTCACTGATCTTTTAAAGATGTCCGACAAAAAAGAATTGCAATCATATTGTCCGAATTTGTGACCGTCAACATACGACTTTGCCCGATTGGCCCGTATCATACAACAATTTCGCAAGGCATATTATGTGATCTTTTCCAGGGAGCGCCCTCTATTCATGATTCTCTTTAGAAAGTAGATTTTCTTGCAGATTTACATTTAGGATCATAAATCATGAATATTCCAAGTTACAGAGCGATACGATTCCTAATTACTTCAACATCATGGCTTTAGAGTGAATTTAGAGTAAAAATAAGTTGTCGCCGCAGTTTATTTTATCTCTAAAACCATGATTTTGAATCGTATCGCCCTGTAACTTAAATCTGCTTTCAATTTTTTTTCAAGGATTGAGGGCGTTCCCTGGAAAAGACCACATAATACACCTTTAAAATGTATTTTCAAAATATTAAACTAACCCATTAAAAGTACAGAAACCCTGTTTTGCAACCCGAAAGCCCCTGATTGTCTGGTTTTAAAGAATAGTCTCTGTGCACTTTAAGCGTATGAACTCTCCGTAGTATTCTTTTTCAATTTGTACACTCACCAGATCTGAAATCAGCACAATATGTTAGTCTACAATCAGTTTTCAAATTTTGTGGTGGACGTATGTCATGCAAGCAAGGTTCAATCATTTCTAGAGCCTTTTCAAGAGGATGGAGCCCGAACTAACTATTGAAGTCACTATTAGCCAATAAGCTAGGGGGGGGGGCTCAACACGTCCTTGATACAATTCTAGATTTCCGAACAATATTTGGTAGCCGACTGTCATGTTCTCATCAATATTTTGATGCTGAAGCAGAATAGGACACCGTCACACGTTACGCGTGGCGCGTACGTAACGCCCACAAACCCTACCAGGGGTGGCCACTGAGCTTGCCGATCGGGTCCACTTTTGAATTGAACTATACTGATAAGGCGTGATTGTAGCAGGGATTGTAGCAGACGATGGTAGACACGAACGGTCGTTAATTTTGAATTTCCATTACTTTCAATGTAACAATGGATTTTGCCCGGGATTTTGATTATATGACCCCATAACATTCATCACATGTTGGAACTAAATTATTTCATCTAAAAACCGCTGTCGGTATCATTTTTTGACAGCAAGCTGTGTGTAAATCTACCGTGTGCACAGCGCCACCAATTCTATGCTGACTGATACTCCGGTCACCGACGCATTCCAGACGATTATCATAATTTATTCAAATATTCAAAAGGACCGTTTTCGCTACGTGCGTTAGTATACGACTTTCCTATCCCAGCGTTACCAACACTCATAATAGTCATATGCACCTCTATGGCGTTATATTAATTGCTCAAAAAAAGTTTGGAATATTTTTTCATGCACAAGATTTTCAAATATCGCGGGATATGTTCATTAAATGTAACATATGTGTGGTGGCATGGGAAAACCCTTCCCATGGCCATTTTCTAGCAACTTGGTTTTTCCTTTTGCAGAGAGCTTCATACTCTACTGTTTAAATTTTTCAGAAATTCCATCTAGAACTACAGTTATCAGTCAGTCCAAAGGAATACGAACAAAAAACACTTTTCAATAGAGGGCGGGCTTGGGAACGGGACTCCGTTTCCAAGGGAACGGCTAGCTCACGTCACAGTAATTTTCACAATTCTTAAAAAGCCGATTTTGCCGATTTTAAACAACGAAATAACTCTATTTTCCCAGAGATAACCGTTAAAAAGGCATCACTTCTGAATACTATAGGGCTTATATTTAGTGTAAACATTATCAGACTTACCCTAAAAATTCTATAAAATGGTGTAATCTCGTCTAGAAATTGGTGGTCTCATCGCAGCAAACCGGTCAAAAATGACATAATTTTAACTTGTGTCGTGTGATGTTGGGGTAAAATGTTAAATTAAATCATCGAAGTGAGTGTCGCAAGGAGTTCTGGTACCTTATACTGCCCTCAACTCGATGGATAATACTTTTTATGCAGATAATTGGGGGTAAAAGACGAAAATTCAATCATTGCGCAAATTGACGGGTGTGCGTTACCTTGGTTACGTACACCCGTCGTTTTAGAGCGCCCCCAATTGAAACGGGGCTCCGTTCTACAGCTGACAGGTTATAGTATTTTAAAGTCGGCAAGTTTAAACGCAACACTAAAAATTGAAACTGACAATTCAAAGGTGTACACAAAATCTTGTAAATGCTCTAATAATAATAAAACTACATTGTTATATCACACAGAATAGCTTGTCATATGAAAAGGACTTCTGATATGAACCTAGTTTTTTGCAATATTATTAACAATTGTAAGTTCTTCACTTTCAAAATCTTTACAATGCATTGTCGGAATTCACAAGTGGTTACCATGGAAACAATGTCATTTTACGTAAACATAGCATTTTACACATAAAATTTGATAAACAACGTTCAGAAAAGTACCAAAATAAACTTAACATCTGGAATTTTGCATAAAAAACTCCTGGAGACTAATGTTCAAGGTATAATCTCTATCTTGGGACCAAAGTTGGAAAATTGACTTGGAACTCATTTGTGAGAAATATTTTGGTATGACCCAGATATCTCAATATTAATACTAGCGACTTCCGACGGGTTTTCCCATACCACCACACATATCATTTAAAAGCTGATGTGTTCATCTTTATTCTTTACAATGATATCCAATTTGAAGCAATCCCTTGTTCCAGTGGTTATAGCCACCTCACCTGCTTGTTAAGAACATGGAGAGGTCGCAATCTGAAAGTGCCAAAATCAACACCATTTTATTTTATTCGCCGTTTTATCATATAAAATTTCATGATTTTCTTATATTCGTTGTGTCCCTTATAATACGTTTTATCGCTATTGAAGTCATTAGCCAATAAGCTAGGGGGCTCTAAACGTCATTGATACAATTCTAGATTTTCGAATAACTATACCAGAGCGGCACTGTCACTCTTATCAATATTCTGGTTCTGAAGGAGAATAGGACACCACTGACTTGCAGAAAACCCAATTTGGAATCACATAATGGTGCGGAATCTTGCCAAGATTTAGATCGGGGATTAAATAGGACAGTAAATGTTAGTAATACTAGGAGGTAAGCTTAATATCATGGTTAAAATGTTATGGTCATGATTAGGATTGATCATTATTGACTATAGAGAGCGCCCTTTGTTTGAAAATTAGGCAGCATAAATATGTGGAAAACTCCATGTTTACCTCTCTTTTAAATCCAGAGGAGTCGTAAGGATCGCGCTGGGATGTATTCACTGATGTCTAAATAACCACACACATGACACATAAATAAGCCTCTGAACATCGTGAAAGTAAAGCCCATTTTTAAGCTAAAATGGTTTGAAATTTGCACGACTTGACAAGTTTTTTGCAATTATGAGGCCAAATACTTTTGGTTATAACTCTGTGATTATTCAGCCTGCAGACATGGTTGAACCATCATTTTTTGTAGAAAGGTACTCTGTTTCCATACATGTATTCCATTTTCAAAGAGATACTTTTATTTTCAAAATTTTCTGATTATGCCTGTCATAATGGTTTTTATTGTCAACTTTGTGTAAAATATCGAGAGGATAGACATAGTTCTATTGATGAGATGAGACTATATTTAGATTTAGAGTGGAATGGTTTACGACTCTAAAAAGATTATTTTTACTACAAAAAGGACTCCCATCGTGTTATTTGCCCCGCCCGTGCATAATTAACACGGATGCAGAATAAGCTACGAAAATGGAATAAGTTGTGCTTATCTGTCGATTCACGGAGCAAACTCGACAGTGAGTAAAGCCAAATAAAAAAAAAAAACCCAACTAGTTTCTCGTCCTAACTTTTGGAAAAAAAGGAGGAGGACAGCACTTTTTTTAAAAGTAAACAATGCAAAATCACCATAGTGTGGTATTGCATGATTGATTGCAAAACTTGAATAGGACGAGGCCTTTGTAAAATCTTTCTATTTCATGGTTCGGGGGGGGGGGGGGGGGGGTCAAAACCTGGTTTAAAATGCTCATTGGACTATAATAGTTAATCTATTGCCAAGATGTCAGCTTTTTAAATAAATTAACAAATAAGTTACATGGAAAAAATACAGAAACAAAAATTTATAGACTTTCTGAAAAATGATACGCGAGGAGACGAGAAACAGCTTTTATTTTTTACTTGGCCTAATATTGCATTGAAGCAGCAACTTGTTTTACGTGTGTTAACAATTATATAGTTATATGGGTTAGAGGCCATAGATAGTAAGACTACGTTGGGGGGAGGGGTAAACAACCCCACTCTCCCCTTACCTATTATATTCATTCTCTTTATTCTTTTCCTTTGAATTTCCCAGTGACGCTTTATAACCAGATGTCAACTATGGTAGACCATATTGGAAAACAACTGAAGCCGTTTGCCTGCAAATATGTCACTCGCAGAGTTTTCAGTAACTTTGACAGATATAAGCTGCATCAACGACGACACGAAAGGCAGATACACATACATTGGTTTGAAGGTTTACGCAGCAGATGGCAAAATGACATCCACCATGTTCATGAAAGGATTCTTACCAATAATAAACCATACCATTGTACGTACTGTGAAAAAGGTATATTTGATTTAAGTGGTAAGATCCGCCACGAAAGGATTCATACCAATGATAAGCCATACCAATGTTTATACTGTGATAAGAGTTTTTCTCAATTGCGTCTTAAGATAAGTAATGAAAGGATTCATACTAAAGAGAAACCGAGCCAATGTTCATACTGTGATAAGAGTTTCTCTGATTCAAGTAATAAGATCGCCCATGAAAGGATTCATACTAAAGCGAAACCATGCACATGTTCGTATTGTGACAAGAGCTTTTCTCAGTTGGTTTCTAAGACTATGCATGAAAGGATTCATACCAAAGAAAAACCATTCCAATGTTCATACTGTGACAAGAGTTTTTCTAGTTCGAATCATAAGAGGCGCCTTGAAAGGATTCATACCAAAGTGAAACCATACCAATGTTCATACTGTGATAAGAGTTTTTCTCAATTAGGTCATAAGATCAGTCATGAAAGGGTTCACACCAAAGAAAAAACATACCAATGTTTATACTGTGACAAGACTTTCTCTCAATCAAGTCATAAGATCACCCATGAAAGGATTCATACTAAAGAGAAACCATACGAATGTTCGTATTGTGATAAGAGTTTTTCTCAATTGAATCGTAAGATCCGTCATGAGAGGATTCATACTAAAGAGAAACCCTACCAATGTTCATACTGCGATAAGAGTATGTCCAGTTCGAGTGATAAGACCAGTCATGAAAGGATTCATACCAAAGTGAAACCATACCAATGTTCATACTGTGCCAAGAATTTCTCTCATTCAAGTAATAAGACTAGTCATGAAAGGATTCACACTAACGAGAAACCATACCATTGTTCATACTGTGATAAGAGTTTCTCTGATTCAAGTAATAAAATAAAACATGAAAGGGTTCATACCAAAGATAAACCATACCAACGTTCATACTGTGATATGAGTGTGTCCAGTTCAAGTGATAAGACCAGTCATGAAAGGATTCATACCAAAGAGAAACCATATCAATGTACATACTGTGATAGGAGTTTTCCTCATGCGAGTGCTAAGATCCGTCATGAAAGGATTCATACCAAAGAGAAACCATACCAATGTTCATACTGTGATAAGAGTTTCTCTCAAACATGTCATAAGAAAATCCATGAAAGGATTCATACCAAAGTGAAACTATACCAATGTTCATACTGTAACAAGACTTTCTCTCGATCAAGTAATAAGACTAGTCATGAAAGGATTCACACTAAGGAGAAACCATACCAATGTCCATACTGTGATAAGAGTTTCTCTCATTCAAGTAATAAGATGAAACATGAAAGGATTCATACCAAAGAAAAACCATACCAACGTTCATACTGTGATATGAGTATGTCCAGTTCGAGTGATAAGACCAGCCATGAAAGGATTCATACCAAAGAGAAACCATATCAATGTACATACTGTGATAGGAGTTTTCCTCATGCAAGTGCTAAGATCCGTCATGAAAGGATTCATACCAAAGAGAAACCATACCAATGTTCATACTGTGACATGACTTTCTCTCATTCAAGTAATAAGACTAGTCATGAAAGGATTCATACCAAAGAGAAACCATACCAATGTTCATACTGTGACATGACTTTCTCTCAGTCATGTAATAAGACTAGTCATGAAAGGATTCACACTAAAGAGAAACCCTACCAATGTTCATACTGTGACATGAGTATGGCCAGTTCGAGTGATAAGACCAGTCATGAAAGGATTCATACCAAAGTGAAACCATATCAATGTTCATAGTGTGACAAGACTTTCTCTAATTCAAGTAATAAGACTATAGTCATGAAAGGATTCACACTAAAGAGAAACCATACCAACGTTCATACTGTGACAAGAGTATTTGCAGTTCGAGTGATAAGACCAGTCATGAAATGATTTATACCAAAGCGAAACCATATCAATGTACATACTGTGATAGGAGTTTTCCCCATGCAAGTGATAAGATCCGTCATGAAAGGATTCATACCAAAGAGAAACCATAACAATGTTCATTCTGTGATAAGAGTTTCTCTCAATCAAGTCATAAGATAACCCATGAAAGGATTCATACCAAAGTGAAACTATACCAATGTTCATACTGTGACAAGACTTTCTCTCGATCAAGTAACAAGACTAGTCATGAAAGGATTCACACTAAAGAGAAACCATACCAATGTTCATACTGTGATAAGAGTTTCTCTGATTCAAGTAATAATATAAAACATGAAAGGATTCATACCAAAGAAAAACCATACCAAAAAACGTTCATACTGCGACAAGAGTATGTCCAGTTCGAGTGCTAAGATCCGTCATGAAAGGATTCATACCAAAGAGAAACCATACCAATGTTCATACTGTGACAAAATTTTCATGAAAGTATTCATACCAAAGGGAAACCATACTAATTCAGGCCAAAAGACCAGCCATGAAAGGATTCTTACGAAAAAACCACAATGAAGTCTTGTGAGCCTGTCACACATTTCAACCCATTAATCATGTTAATACAGAAGGTTTGAACTAAAGTTACTTTTAGTCCTTAAGACATTTTTTGTATGGTCAGAATGACCCTGTCAACTGAGTTTAGGCTAAAGCTGAGCTTGCAAGATAGCGACGTAGAGGGCGACAGAGAGAATCAGCCTAGCCTAGGCCCTATACCCCTGGACATACAAACAAGGGTCAATTTGCAAAAATGATCAGATTATGGTGTACATTTGTATCAAACTGTTCCTATCAAACTGTTCCTGAGATCATAGAGAGCAAAACAAGTAAAATGGTTGTATTTCTTCCTGATACTTTAGTTTCCGGGATATAGGGGGAAAAGGTCAAATGTCAATATTTTCCTGAAATACTTTGTACAGGGGTCAAATTCACAAAATGCAATATAAGAGTGTTCCTATGACAACAGTAATTTAAATTAAAACTGTTACAATTGACCGATATGTATGTTTAGCCTCTTTTAATAGGCCAAATGAATAAGCACTTCGGTGATATTTTGCTGTTTTTCATCCGTTTCCGGCACACAAAATGCAAGTTTGGTTTTCACTGCATCCCCAGAACAGAACAGTAGGCCTACAGCCAGTACTCAGATCATTTTACAATGAATTTGTATCTGAGGTTCCAAGCTACAAACGTGTGATATTCATAAGGCCGGCTTGAGTCAAGCCAATCCATTTGGAAAAGTGAATTGTGATAATGAAGTAGAATCGTACAAATGAACGCCTTTAATCTCAATTCTTTTGAAAAAATGACTTGATTCGAGTCGAGTCTTTTTAGAAAAGTGACTTGAGTCCAAGTAGAGTCTTTTGGAATAGTGACTTGAGTCAAGCCAATTTTAGAAAAGTGATTTGAGTCGAGCCAATTTTGTTGTAAAAGTGACTTTGTGATAATAAAGTAGAATTGTACAAATAAAAATGATTATATTTTATCATCGCCGAGTAATGTGAGTCCGGTAGTACGCCTTACATCTGATTCAATCGACACCAGCTGTTTTGACGAATGTATTTCGAAATCCAGGGAATCCTTCTTGTCAATGTTAGCTGTTTTATGATGTGTTCCGTGATACTGACCAATCAGCTTACTATACATCATTTACTGTCTCTTGATCAATTCAACAATAACAGAGTGACACTGTCTACTCTCCGGGGTTTTAAGGCGAGAGAAACTCGTGGCAGCATAATTGACAGTGAGACAAGCAACCGCTACGATGTGGCTATTAATTGTTCATAGTATTATTGTGTAGGTAATAGCTGACTCGCTTGGCATACAAATGGAACACATGATAACTCAATTACGTACATTCAAACATTATTTATTAAATCAAACACGCCATTAACATAGACTATAACACGATAAATAACAGGCGTTGCAAGAATAATCAATAGGTGTGTTCTGCTCCGTGGGAACGATAGACTGACCACGAATTGAGTGAACGCATCGATTATGTACTCATGCGACTATTCAAGTGATTCTAGAGTTTATACATCAATAAACATTTATAACAAACAGCGTCATAACATACACCCCACCTTTTTGAATTGACCCCTGACAATTAATTTGAACTCATGAACAAGAATTGACAACTCCAAAATCATATGTTATGTGAACTTGCTAAAGACCTAATACCAGAACCAAATAATAAATTATCAAACACAGTATGCCCTTGATAAACATTTCTCGTATTAATATTATGGATAAGACACAAGAAATCTTAATCATCAATAAGGTAATATCAAATCCTTAACTACGCCTTAAATTACACCTTAAATAGACAGTCTCTAATGTTGAATCCCTGGCCAGTAGAATCTCCACCGTTGACTGCAACCCTTGGCGCTGTTGAAGACCTCGACGTTGACGTTGAAGAACCCGATGATACTGCCGCTGAAATGACGATGCTGACACTGACGATAGTATTATGACGACGCAGAATAACTAGATGAATGGGTGGTTATTATTTTGTCGTATTAGTAAGGTATTATTTATTTGATCACATAATTGAAGCGTAGAAATACCCCAGTATTATTGAACATATTTGTTCCCGTAGACCATGTATATAATTCTGACGATGACACCAACAACAGCAGATGAATGATATAACATCTTGGCAATGTTTCTCCAGAAGCAGCTGCAATATTGAACCAAGAATTTATGTCATCCACGACATTAATATTATAATTATATTCAGACCTTTATAACTTGTCTGACATAGGCCTACATAAAATACCTTAACGACAAAACCACATAACAGTAACAGGACGATGAACGACGACTTGTAGACAAAGACTACAGTTGAATGACGCAACAACGACGACGACTATACACTCATGGGATGGTTATCAAGCCAAAGTTCAGGTTGAAATCCTACGTCGCGATCGAAAGATTCCCTTCTGCCTTCAGCCTCGACGTACCAATCATGAAGAACACGCACATGCAAAAACCACAAACACCGGCCCACCAACTCTGGAATATAAACTCAAACAAGGGTTCCGTAGCATCAGTAAACAAATACATAAACTTTTAATTATCATTAAGTATATCATCATCATGATCATAACATACACCTCCACAATGATTAATATCAATCTCCTGGCTTAAATGACACGAACAATGAAAATGTTTGCCATCATCATAAGTCTTAATTCTGAAAACTTATATATTACGATTGCAAAATTCTCACGCGTAACCACGCTAAAGTTCGTTAAAATATCCACAAATCTCATATAAATCAAAATCTCTTTATCTTGTGCTCTGATCGAGAGTATATAAACTAACGAAATATCCACAGATAAATTATCCCTCTACTCCTGCCTAGTATCGAGGGTATATAAACCAACGAAAACGAAGCAATAAGTATATAAAACTTCCTACAACTTGTCTCATGAATCGTACTTAAACCAAAGGTATCTATTCACCGTTGCAAACTAATCCATGTACAAAACAATAATCATTGCATAACATCTTCGCATATCGTTACAATATAAAATGATGACCAAAATATGTTTTATTATTTAATTAATATTGCACATCCAATAATTTGTATCACGTTGACTTGCAGTAAAAATGACGATGAAGTTCCTTGAAATGTATATAATTAAATTAGATTGCCCACCTTAATTGATGATGTTAGTTGAATTGGCATACTGCATAACTGGTAGTTAGTGAGGTTTACATGGTATAAACTGGTAGATACACGTAACATGTCATAGCACTGTGAATTAAATGAACATGCATTGAGTATATAGCAATATAATATATTATAAGATGTAATTATTAAAACATTTATGATTTATTGCACAAAATATTGGTTCAAATGAGTACGATGATTTATTTTAGGTCTCTCATGTCTCAATGGCATACATTTTGAATTAATTTCATGGCAAGAACAGCATTTCCAAAATTGAAAATATTAGCATTTACAACAATACATATAAACCAACGATATAATCAGAAATGTTCATTCTCTGGCCTTCTAGTCCGACATTACTAGCATTAACCGCCTCGGCCCGACATATTTCCAGAAATTTGACCTTGACTGACATATAAAAAAACGTAGATATAAAATGGCGTCCTTTTTAAAATGCCACAAATAATAAATAATGCGCTGCCACCGCTAATCACACATAAGGAATTCTATATTGGTAACAGAAACCCAGGAAATTTATAAACTCTAACGCCTAAACAAACAATGTAGGAGATCTAAAGATGCCACCTCTCCAAGGATTCTCACACAATCCAAAACAGGAATATAATTTTGTTTTATGAACATATATTTAATCAATACTGTTATTTCTTCTGTTGCCGAAGATGTATAATTGCACCAAAGAACAATAAATTGTACATACCTTCAATTGAGTATACATAAAATATAAAATACAAACTTGTCCCATGCGGTAATTCCAAAGTCTGCAAAACAAGAATTTTAATGACATCATTAACATTGCCACAGTTTGCAACCTCCAAAAGTACATATTACAATGACCAATTACAATTAGACAACTGTTGTGTAAGCAGAGGTCATGTCACTAATCTTCTAAAACTTTTAAATTGAACACACTATACAAATTGATGAAACGTCATTTATTTTGAGTGCAAAATATTCGTGCGCATAAAAACCATGAATTTAAATTTTGAAACCAAAAAGGTGCAAAATGCAGAAATATTTTGAGTACGAAAGATGGGCATAATTATTTACAACATTTCACACTAAAACTATCCAAATCTGTCAACGTTGCATACATTTGAATGAACATGAGTTTTAAAATTTATTTTTAAAATATTGAAAATTATCATTGACATAATTATATTTAATTAAATATTTATATTTACATTTACATTTAAACAGCAAGACAAGCTGGGATAAATCACAGGAGATAATGCTCATGAAAGTCTACACGGTTATGAAGGTGCCAACGACTACCGCATTTTTCGCCTAGATTTACGTTTTTCGACACAAAGATAACAGTTAACGAGCATGAACACAAAAATAGATTCGTATCGATCAATTTGGCAACAATTATATGCTTCAAAAATATATTACATCATACATTATAAAGGTTTACCCACGTACAACTTTATTGCACATGATATAGTAAACAATTCTATAGTATAACGCTCCTATTCAAAACATTAAGCTCGTAGCCACCAGCTGTCTGTCTTCCAATATGGCATTAATCCGTGAACACAAAAGCTTTTAAGTACACAAAAGAATTGGCGCGAATATTTGACGGGTTTTAAATTCTGACAAACATCGCGTGGTTATTATTTGTAAAGAATTTTAATCTGAATAACATGACACTACTATACTACAAACAAAATGACCGACGGTGGGCTTCTACACATGATATTACAGCACTATAAATACATTTACAATAAACACGGCGTTTTGTGATAACCATTTGAATTGAAGAAAAAATCCAAGGTCTTTCGCTTCGCACGTAATATACATACAGACCGCATTTACATTATACTCTACATTTACACGTTTTTAACAAGGTTTTCAACAACCATTATGACAATGACACATTTTATTTGCTCTAGAATCACTAAATTATTATAAAATATTTATTACAAACATACCTGTTTAATGGCGAAAACAGGGTCCAGTCCATCGCCCACACGGAAATTCGAGGCCCGAGACCAAGCGTTTCTCCACCATATATTGTGTAGGTAATAGCTGACTCGCTTGGCATACAAATGGAACACATGATAACTCAATTACGTACATTCAAACATTATTTATTAAATCAAACACGCCATTAACATAGACTATAACACGATAAATAACAGGCGTTGCAAGAATAATCAATAGGTGTGTTCTGCTCCGTGGGAACGATAGACTGACCACGAATTGAGTGAACGCATCGATTATGTACTCATGCGACTATTCAAGTGATTCTAGAGTTTATACATCAATAAACATTTATAACAAACAGCGTCATAACAGTATTGCCATATTCAATGAGTATCTACCGGGGGTGGGGGGAGGGGAGATGGGATAGGTATTGAACCGTATACTATATGCAACACACAGCTCCTAACCTGGGATACTGACACAATGCTAAATTTTCACCGCTTTCACCAAATGTATAATTAACTCTTTTTTACATTTTACCCATGCAGTGTATGATTAGATATCTTCAGTAGATAGCAACATTACAATAAGCTATCTTCAGTATATAGCAACATTATAATAAGCTATATTCAGTAGATAGCAACATTATAATAAACTATTTTCAGTATATATAGCAACATTACAGTAATTTATATTCAGTAGATAGCAAAATTACAATAAGCTATCTTCAGTAGATAGCAACATTACAATAAGCTATCTTCAGTAGATAGCAACATTACAATAATTTATCTTCAATAGATAGCAACATTACAATAAGCTATCTTCAGTAGATAGCAACATTAGAATAAGCTATCTTCAGTAGATAGCAACATTAGAATAAGCTATCATCAGTAGATAGCAACATTACAATAAGCTATCTGCAGCGCAGTAGATAGCAGCATTACAATAAGCTATCTTTAATAGATAGCAACATTACAATAAGCTATATTCAGTAGATAGCAACATTACAATAAGCTTTCTTCAATAGATAGCAACATTACGATAAGCTATCTTCAATAGATAGCAACATTACAATAAGCTATCTTCAATAGATAGCAACATTACAATGAGCTATCTTCAGTAGATAGCAACATTACAATAAGCGTTCTTCAATAGGTAGCAACATTGCAATAAGCTATCCTCAGTAGATAGCAACATTACAACAAGCTATCTTCAGTAGATATATAGTAACATTGCTATAAGCTATATTCAGTAGATAGCAACATTACAATAAGCTATCTTAGGTAAATAGCAGCATTACAATAAGCTATCTTCAGTAGATAGCAACATAACAATAAGATATCTTCAGTAGATAGCAACATTACAATAAGCTATCTTCAGTAGATAGCAACATAACAATAAGATATCTTCAGTAGATAGCAATATTACAATAAGCTATCTTCAGTAGATAGCAACATTACAATAAGATTTCTTCAGTACATGTAGTAGTCCGTTGGCAGAGCCATTTGACCTCAAAATGAGGTATGCGGAAGTGTTATGATTGTTTCTGGGTGGTTTTGACGGGCTGATTTCAGATCTGGATGATGCCAGCTCATAGCTATATTGAGCGTTCTGAGAAATAAGGTGGACATTTTCAAAATCACTCTATAGACACAGCTATTACATCAAAGTGTAGGTCTTTGCTTACTGATCACAAAAATATATAGTTTGGCATGGTTTTGACTTATATTTTTGAAGTTATAAGGTAAAGGTAAAGTTGATGTCAAATATAAATACCGTCCAAATCGCATAAATAAGGTGTCAAATTGTTTGACTCTCTTCATAGATTATATATATTTGTAAATGGATGTTGCAATTATTCATTTGCATTTTAAAAATGGCCGCCATTGTCAATCAATGGATAACTGAACACAAATGTTGTCATCCAAAGACATCGTTGTTGAATGATAACACATTGAAAGTGAAATTGTATTCAACGCATCGATATCATATCAACACCTTCAATCAAAATAATTTATTCTCAACACTAAAAATCGCCCAAAACATGGTACATTGATAAACCAATGGATACAATAGTTCAAACAATTCTTATCATATTCAAACGGCATCAAACATTTATTAAACCATAAGCATAGGCATTGGAATCAAAAAGTACCTCTATCTGTCTATTCCCGTCGTCCCCGCACTCATTTGAAGAAATACATTGTAACATCCACGTGATTTCTCATTATGCTAATTTATAATGTTACATTTTTAATTAATAATTTAATATTCAATTAAAAAAACCATATAACTAAAACTTTTGATTTTCGTTCCCGCACTTACGATGCATTGATTTAGCATACTAATTCAAAATATTAATTGCCATTTTCAATTGATTATTATAATCGTCCTCAAAGATATATTGCAACAATTGAAATAATCAGATTCGAATGTGAATGTTTAGAGAATAATGACTGCGTAACAACTGTTTTCGTGAATTTGTTTTGAAATCAGAGGTTTTTGTTCTGGTCTGAGGAATTGTTCCGGTGGAAGGTCATGGTGGAAGGTCATGACGGTAAGTGATGAAATGTTTAGGCCTACAACTTGTAAATTTTTCTGAGACACGGTAAACGTTTTAAGATTAAGATCAGTAAGTTGTCTTGCTTGTTTTTATTACAGTGTCAATTTGTTTGTTCACACAGTACACAAAATTGCTAATTTTGGCACATTTGATTTTTGACTTTGTCTCTTTCTTATTAATGTGGCCAAGTCCAGCAACATGTCATCATTGCACATTTGGTATCATTTTAAAGAAGAACACTTCAGCTTTCCATTGATATGATATGCAACATAATACAAGAGGGTAATTAATAATAAAATTATACTTGATTAAAAAAAGTTACTAACTTTTTGTGAGCAGTTTAGATCGAACAGTGCATCATAATGTTTACAAAGGGAGGTGTGTTTTTTAAGTCATGTTCTTTACAGGATTGTTTTGATGTCAATGGATATAAGGTCATGTTTTTTATACTGGGTACAATTTGTGTTACATGTCCCTTTTCCCATAAATTAGGTTCCTTTTTCAGTTAATGCATTATATCTGAAAAAGTTTACATTTAAAGTTGGTAAAAGTATACATATTCTGAAAGCATATACTGTAACGGATGCAAATAGCATACAATGAAGTTGATTATACAGGGTGACCCAAAATTGTACAGGGTGTAACAAGCAAAATCTTCTAAAAAAGAAGGGTTTCAATAATTACTTCCACTATGTATATGAAGTGATGAGAGAAAAGTTCAGTACAGATTTAAAGTAGTTTAATAAAATACCCATCCAGACATATGCAAATTAAATTTCATTATGAATCTGAAATTCTACATACAGGGTGTCTAAAAATTTGTTTATTTAGTTCCGGGAAAATGCTTCTATTACTACATACATACAAAGACTAGTATTTTAACAAAATTCAAGTAGATTTCAAATAAAAATGCATCAATTACATGTACATGAACATTGATTGATTTTGAAAGTCACCCTTTTCTTATGTAAAGTTGTTAATTTTAAACATATAGGGTGTTTAAAACATTAATTTAGGTATACATGATTATCCACAAATCATTAAATTGAATGAATTTAAATTTGCATCTGAAACATGATTTTACATTCCAATTTGAAGTGGCAAATGTTTAAAGTGGTGTGAGTTTAAAATAATGTTCAATAAAAAGGGGCCCTATAACTACAGGATGACTCAAATTTTCCCAAATGGCACATGTTTAGTGGCATACAATTAATTGCGTTCATCCTTCTTGCACCTTCATGATGTGCAAAGCACATTCAAATGAACAAATTAGGTTAGTTTCCATAATGTTTGAACCCAGTATTCAAATTTCAAGAGTCTGATATAAGATTGAATCATAAAATGTTTTCGTTTTAAGTTGTATTCAACATATAGGGTGATCCAATGTTGATTGGCAAACTGCTTATGCTGGTCATCCTATACTAGGTCAGATCAGTTGCATTCCTAAGAATTTAATAATTCTCCTGAGTTTACAAGCTTGATGAAAACCAGCAGTTTTTTACTTATTTGGTAACACAGTTAAAAACAAGTAATAACACCACACAAACGCATTTAACAAAATGTGCTAATTAACATCCAGACAATACAGAATACATGAGGTTAATTACATATCTTCTTTTAATTTTTGATTAAATAGTTAAATTTATTTATTCAAAAGGGTACCTCAACCTTTCTATACTTTTAAAATGGACAGTTTGGTGCAGGCAAATGTTTGCATACATTCGCAAACTGTGACCAACTTATGTTTCTCAACCATTTTTTGAGCTTCTTATTTAATGCTAATTAATGATTCCTTAATTAACTAATTATATTTTTAATTCAAATATGCTTCAATAATGTTATGTTTTCAATATAGAATTGTACCAAGAGTGAAACCAGTGCATTTTATGTTTGCCCAATGTATATTGCACCATACTTGTTCAACTATGCACTCCTCCTCCTCCGCATACTCCTCCTCCGCATACTCCTCCTCCGCATACTCCTCCTCCGCATACTCCTCCACCCCTGACTAATTACGTTTAACGAACTATTGTAATTAACAGAACCATGGTAGTTTATATTTTTCTTTTCAAAATAAAGGCCAAATACTTTCTCATCAAAATAAGACCAAATTTGAGTATGTGTGATAAAAAATAGCCAAAATATATGCATGCAAAGTAATAATATGTAGTGCAAATGTAACAGATCCACCTTTTTTGGGTACCCAGTATAAAAAACATGACCATAATATGTTTTGTTTGTATAAAATAAAGAGTTTTCATACAGCACCTCGCTCACTGATCTTTTAAAGATGTCCGACAAAAAAGAATTGCAATCATATTGTCCGAATTTGTGACCGTCAACATACAGATTGGCCCGTATCATACAACAATTTCGCAAGGCATATTATGTGATCTTTTCCAGGGAGCGCCCTCTATTCATGATTTGTTTTAGAAAGTAGATTTTCTTGCAGATTTACATTTCGGATCATAAATAGCCATGAATATTCCAAGTTACAGAGCGATACGATTCCTAATTACTCCAAAATCATGGCTTTAGAGTGAATTTAGAATAAAAATAAGTCGCCGCAGACAGTTTATTTTCACTGAGACTCTAAAACCATGATTTTGAATCGTATCGCCCTGTAACTTAAATCTGCTTTCATTTTTTTTCTCGAGGATTGAGGGCGTTCCCTGGAAAAGATCACATAATATACCTTTAAAATGTATTTTCAAAATATTAAACTAACTTATTAAAAGTAGGCCTACAGAAACCCTGTTTTGCAACCCGAAAGCCCCTGATCGTCTGGTTTTAAAGACTAGTCTCTGTGCACTTTAAGCGTATGTACGCTCCGTAGTATTCTTTTTCAATTTGCACACTCACCGTGCTCCGTATACCGTCCTGTTTGGATGTGGCGGGCTGCAATTCGTGTGTACAGGCGTTCCGAATTTCCCCTATCACGATTTATAAACAATTCATTGCGTAGAATAAGGTAAGTTAGAACAATAGGACAATAGGACTCCTTTGGGAAAAAGTGTACTTTAGGTCCCAGATACTGGACTGTACTAGTATCGACCGATACTAGTACGGTCCAGTATCGATCGATACTGGTACAAAATCAGTGTACCAGTATCGTTCGATACTGGCACGTATTAAATGTACCAGTATCGGGCGATACTGGTACACAGACTTTGTACCAGTATCGATCGATACTGGGACAAATCACTACGGTAGCACGTGTACCAGTATCGACCGATACTGGAACATAAACACTTTCCAGTATCGGTCGATACTGGAACACAATTTTGTGTTCCAGTATCGACCGATAGGCCTACTGGTACAATGAAAACGTGCCAGTATCGACCGATACTGGAATGTTTTAATATTCCAGTATCGACCGATACTGGTATACTAGTATCTGGGACCTAAAGTACACTTTTCCCTCCTTTGTACTATACTTTTTCGGAATCCCTGTGCTCAGTCGAACAATTTGGTGTGCTTTTTAGCTTAATTAAAGCCATTTGAATTTTTGGCCCAGTAGGCCTATGGCAGCCATTTTGGCATTTTTGCTATAAAAGAACGTTCCCGTCACTTTTGAGAAATGCATCATGGGAGCTCATTTTCTTTTAAAATGGTTCTAGTTGACAAATTCACTAAGAAACTAAGGTAGGAAGAAAATGGTCACGGAATCCAAGATAATGACTCTACTACGAGTAGGGCTCGCGTGCTACCCTATGTGACTCGCCATGCCCGTATAGCGTATAGCGAATACCGAATAGCGTATAGCGAATAGCGTATGTATACCGTATACCGTATGGTTAACTCTCATGAAAACAGTGCAAAATGAACTTTTTGATGTCTTTGGTCCAATACCGTTTTATACAATGTTTTCTTGCTTGAAAAACTTATTTTCTGGATAGATCTCTATTTGGACATATATACTTTGCTGGATAGATCTCGATGTTTTCTATTTGGACATATATACTTTGCTATACTTCTGATCATGTTTTCACTAAAAAAATTGCGCTCATATACCCCAAATTAGCGAAATTTCCATGTCCGCAGCATAAAAGTAAATGTTGCCTTTATTAATTACAATACGAAAAGTACAACACTTTCTACAAAACGTGTCCTAATTTGTAGGGAACATAATACCGATATTCCATGGTTAGGAAAAAAATGCACATTTTTTACGATGTTAACCTGTTTCAATTTAATATATTCTGTCCGAGATATTGATGTTTATTACGTTACCTGCGATAAGAATATCAAAGTTGTTTAAAATTGCCATTTAAACATTTAAATGTACATATTCCTAAACTAAAAGAACATTGGTATTTGAAAATATTATCTTTAAAATTCTTTAGCAGCATGTCTGACCTTGAGAATAAATCAAAATGCTGCAAAGCATGCGACCTTGTTAAGGATGTTTATTACGTTATTCAGATTGCTCCCGAACTATGTATCAAAACACAATTTTGTGTTAAAAACCTATTTGATACATACACATAGACTCTGTGGTTACTTGGAGCACTCGCTAGCTCTTTCCAGATCGTCTACATGGTACTATGTGTACGAAAAACGTTTACTACGTTATCGTTTATTACGTTATCAAATAAATCGATAAAGAGACAGCCACACTCTACGACTGTATTAAGCAAAGACATGTGGTAGGCCCTTTTCGCAGGCATACATTGGGAATACTTGTTGAAAAAAAAGTGCGAAAAAAACACGACAAATGGTAAGAATTCATTATTTTGTTCTTGTAAGTAATATGAAAATTAAGCTGAATGAAAGTTGAAGTCATATAGATCTCTTAGGAACATTGCAAATGGACCTATGATATCGAAATGGGGTTTATAATGTGAGGAAATGCAGTAGGTATCGCTAACGTGTACATTGATTGCGTTGTATATAAACTGCGCCAATAAAGTATCGAAACACTTACAAATGGTCAGATTTATCGGAACCTGAATTAGTATGCAAAAAAATAATTAAATAATTCGATTCACAGTTATCTTCTGCGCATTTTGACACCTCTTTTGTTGCGCTATGATGTTGTTTGGCGGATTTATGGGCACTTGATTAGCTTAAAGTTGAATTCTAAAGTTGCAAAAGCTCCTATTCACCCCAATTCCAGAAAGGAACTCGCACAAAGCATCACACACAGACAAAATTAAGACAAAATACACCAATTTGTTCTGTTTACTTAACCATGACAATTAATGATTGATTAATTATTGATTTATGCCTCCCATCTCTGACCCTTTTGTTTTGTTATTGAAAATTAATGCTGATATTCATTGCAATCGATTTATCCAACACGCGACATACACATCATTTAAAAAAGGCGGGCAAAAATAATGATGATCTTATTCGTTGCTGGAATAGGGGCTTTTGGTCATGTTTTTTATACTGGGTACCCAAAAAAGGTGGATCTGTTACATTTGCACTACATATTATTACTTTGCATGCATATATTTTAGCTATTCTTTATCACACATACTCAAATTTGGTCTTATTTTGATGAGAAAGTATTTGGCCTTTATTTTAAAAAGAAAAATATAAACTACCATGGTTCTGTTAATTACAATAGTTCGTTAAACCTAATTAGTCAGGGGTGGAAGAGTATGTGGAGGAGGAGTATGCGGAGGAGGAGGAGTGCATAGTTGAACAAGTATGGTGCAATATACATTGGGCAAACATAAATTGCACTGGTTTCACTCTTGGTACAATTCTATATTGAAGACATAACATTATTGAAGCATATTTGAATTAAAAATATTATAATTAGTTAATTAAGGAATCATTAATTAGCATTAAGAAGCTCAAAAAATTGTTAAGAAACGTAAGTTGGTCGCAGTTTGTGAATGTATGCAAACATTTGCCTGCACCAAACTGTCCATTTTAAAAGTATAGAAAGGTTGAGGTACCCTTTTGAATAAATGAATTTAACTATTTAATTAAAAATTAAAAGATATGTAATTAACCTCATGTATTCTGTTTTGTCTGGATGTTAATTAGCACATTTTGTTAAATGCGTTTGTGTGGTGTTATTTCTTGTTTTTAATTTTAACTGTGTTAACTGTGTTACCAAATAAGTAAAAAACTGCTGGTTTTTATCAAGCTTGTAAACTCAGGAGAATTATTACATTCTTAGGAATGCAACTGACCTGACCTAGTATAGGATGACCAGCATAAGCAGTTTGCCAATCAACATTGGATCACCCTATATGTTGAATACAACTTAAAACGAAAACATTTTATAATTCAATCTTAAATCAGACTCTTGAAATTTGAATACTGGGTTCAAACATGGAAACTAACCTAATTTGTTCATTTGAATGTGCTTTGCACATCATGAAGGTGCAAGATGGATGAACGCAATTAATTGTATGCCACTAAACATGTGCCATTGGGAAAATTTGAGTCACCCTGTAGTTAAAGGATCCCTTTTTATTGAACATTATTTGAAACTCATACCACTTTAAGCATTTGTCACTTCAAGTTGGAATGTAAAATCATGTTTCAGATGCAAATTTAAATTCATTCAATTAATGATTTGTAGATAATCATGTATACCTAAATTAATGTTTTAAACACCCTATATGTTTAAAATTAACAACTTTACATAAGAAAAGGGTGACTTTTAAAATCAATCAATGTTCATGTACATGTAATTGATGCATTTTTATTTGAAATCTACTTGAATTTTGTTAAAATACTAGTCTTTGTATGTATGTAGTTAATAGAAGCATTTTCCGGAACTAAATAAACACATTTTTAGACACCCTGTATGTAGAATTTCAGATTCATAATGAAATTTAATTTGCATATTTCTGGATGGGTATTTTATTAAACTACTTTAAATCTGTACTGAACTTTTCTCTCATCACTTCATATACATAGTGTAAGTAATTATTGAAACCCTTCTTTTTTAGAAGATTTTGCTTGTTACACCCTGTACAATTTCGGGCCACCCTGTATAATCAACTTGATTGTATGCTATTTGCATCCATTACAGTATATGCTTTCAGAATATGTATACTTTTACCAACTTTAAATGTAAACTTTTTCAGATATAATGCATTAACTGAAAAAGGAACCTAATTTATGGAAAAAGGGACATGTAACACAAATTGTACCCAGTATAAAAAACATGACCTTTTGCAACTTTAGAATTCGACTTTAAGCCACTCAAGTGACCATAAATCCGCCAAACAACATCATAGCGCAACAAAAGAGGTGTCAAAATGCGCAGAAGATAACTGTGAATCGAATTATTTAATTATTCTTTTGCATACTAATTCAGGTTTTGATAAATCTTACCATTTGTAAGTGTTTCGATACTTTATTGGCGCAGTTTATGTTATAAGCTAGCATTTGGCACTGTTGCTGTCGCCAATAACGTAATAAACAGGATAACGTAACCAACCTCATTGTCTATTCCAGGGGCGCAGATCCCGGGGGGACGGGGGGGGGGGGGGGGGGGGGGGACACGTCCCCCACTTCCTGACACAATATCAAATGTCCCCCCCCACTTTTTGTGGCGATCTAGTGAAAAAATGGCAATGTCCCCCCCACTTTCAAGATTGGATCTGCGCCCTTGGTCTATTCTCATGTTAATGTTGGCATCAATTCAGTAACTTTCATGATTGATGTACTTGAGTATCATACATTGTATCCAATGTTTTAATTTTAATATGTGGACTATTCTATGTGAGGACTGAAACCACCTTATAATGGACAACGTAATAAACTTTTCATCATTTGATAAATATAATTGCACCCTGTTCATAGTGATTCAACATTTATTATGCGTTTATGAATGTTAACTTAGTGTACATACATATTGTCTCACATACTGACACAATCTCATTTGTTTGCATGCTTCATTGATGCATAGTTCTATGGCTATTGGATAACGTAATAAACCAATTCGTATAATTGTGTGAATAAATACGGTATACCTAGCTGAAACAGCTGCAATATTTGTCATCAACTTTGTTTTGTTTTTGTTATCATTATTAAACAGAAATATGTGCCACACAGTGCAAAAAACCAATGGCGATACCGGCAGAACCAAATGCAATAGTGGAGACAAAAACGGTCATCAGAGTACAGTCTTATTAACAATTCTACTACCATCATTTTAAATAAAACAAATCAATATCTTACTAATTTTAAGAGATAAAAGGCTATTCAATATGTAGTGCTATTAAAATTTACATAAAGGTAATAATGTCATGGTCTTACAACATATCTGTAAAGTGCCATGTTACATCTGTCAATTTAGTGACCATGTTTATTACGTTATTCACCATATTTACCCTACATCAAAAGAGCAAGTCGACAATAGTATATAGAACTGTCTTTCAGTGGACTTTGGGCAACTTAACTTACTAAAATACCGTTTACAAGATATGTTTGTGTACAAAATAAACTGACTTGGTCGATGTTGAATATATTTGTTTACTTGTGTTTGTATATGTGTATTACGTTACCCACCCCATAAAGTCCGAATACCAATGCCAGCGTTATTAGCCAAGCATAATATTTATTGTTTCTGAGCTAACTTTTAAAAACACATTATAACGATTGGAAAAAGATACGATTAAAGATATATTTTATACTTTGCACAAAGATATTCATTTTGGAAAACCGTGCATTTTTTTAGTTTTAAAGCTGAGGTTTAAACAGTAATGTGAAGACCAAAAACGATTCATAATACTTGCAATTTACAAAATTACATTGCATTTTGTTCGCTGTAATTGGTAGAAGTATGCTTTCGTAACTACAATTTTGTGTTTTTGGCATCACCGTTTGTAAACTCGTTCTGATTAGAGCTGATAGGAAGTATATAACGTAATAAACATGGAACAAAATCTGCAAACAAGTGATATTATAAAATAAATTCAACGTTATATTGTACAAAAATGCAATGAGTGTTGTTCACAAAATTTTAAATCTAGTACATGTCTATAGTACGTTTTATCGCTCGCTATTGAAGTTCATTAGCCAATAAGCTAGGGGGCTCTAAACGTCATTGATACAATTCTAGATTTTCGAATAACTATACCAGATTGCAGAGCGGCACTGTCACTCTTATCAATATTTTGATGCTGAAGGAGAATAGGACACCACTGACTTGCAGAAAACCCAGGCCAATTTGGAATCACATAATGGTGCAGAATCTTGCCAAGATTTAGATCGGGGATTAAATAGGACAGTAAATGTTAGTAATACTAGGAGGTAAGCTTAATATCATGGTTAAAATGTTATGGTCATGATTAGGATTGATCATTATTAATTTGACTATAGAGGGCGCCCTTTGTTTGAAAATTAGGCAGCATAAATATGTGGAAAACTCCATGTTTACCTCTTTTAAATCCAGAGGAGTCGTAAGGATCGCGCTGGGATGTATTCACTGATGTCTAAATAACCACACACATGACACATAAATAAGCCTCTGAACATCGTGAAAGTAAAGCCCATTTTTAAGCTAAAATGGTTTAAAATTTGCACGACTTGACAAGTTTTTTTGCAATTATGAGGCCAAATACTTTTGGTTATAACTCTGTGATTATTCAGCCTGCAGATATGGTTGAACCATCATTTTTTGTAGAAAAGTACTCTGTTTCCATACATGTATTCCATTTTCAAAGAGATACTTTTATTTTCAAAATTTTCTGATTATGCCTGTCATGATGGTTTTTATTGTCAACTTTGTGTAAAATATCGAGAGGATAGACATAGTTCTATTGATGAGACTATATTTAGATTTAGAGTGGAATGGTTTACGACTCTAAAAAGATTATTTTTACTACAAAAAGGACTCCCATCGTGTTATTTGCCCCGCCTGTGCATAATTAACACGGATGCAGAATAAGCTACGAAAATGGAATAAGTTGTGCTTATCTGTCGATTCACGGAGCAAACTCGACAGTGAGTAAAGCCAAATAAAAATTTAAAAACTAGTTTCTCGTCCTAACTTTTGGAAAAAAGGAGGAGGACAGCACTTTTTTTTAAAAGTAAACAATGCAAAATCACCATAGTGTGGTATTGCATGATTGATTGCAAAACTTGAATAGGACGAGGCCTTTGTAAAATCTTTCTATTTCATGGTTCGGGGGGGGGGGGGGGGGGGGGGGGTCAAAACCTGGTTTAAAATGCTCATTGGACTATAATAGTTAATCTATTGCCAAGATGTCAGCTTTTTAAATAAATTAACAAATAAGTTACATGGAAAAAATACAGAAAAAAATAAATTATAGACTTCCTGAAAAATGATACGCGAGGAGACGAGAAACAGCTTTTATTTTTTACTTGGCCTAATATTGCATTGAAGCAGCAATTTGTTTTACGTGTGATAACAATTATATAGTTATATGGGTTAGAGGCCATATA
This sequence comes from Ophiura sarsii, assembly GCA_035610835.1. NCBI lineage: Eukaryota > Metazoa > Echinodermata > Ophiuroidea > Amphilepidida > Ophiuridae > Ophiura > Ophiura sarsii. Next base: position 51,682,407 of record CM069453.1, on the reverse strand, counting down.
TAGTAAGACTACGTTGAGGGGGGGGGGGGGGGGGGGGGGGGGCGGTAAACAATCCCACTCTCCCCTACCTATTATATTCATTCTCTTTATTCTTTTCCTTTGAATTTCCCAGTGACGCTTTATAACCAGATGTCAACTATGGTAGACCATATTGGAAAACAACTGAAGCCGTTTGCCTGCAAATATGTCACTCGCAGTGTATTCAGTAACTTTGACAGATATAAGATGCATCAACGACGACATGAAAGGCAGATACACATACATTGGTTTGAAGGTTTACGCAGCAGATGGCAAAATGACATCCACCATGTTCATGAAAGGATTCTTACCAATAATAAACTATACCAATGTACGTACTGTGAAAAAAGTGTCTTTGATTTAAGTTGTAAGATCCACCACGAAAGGAGTCATACCAGTGATAAGCCATACCAATGTTCATTCTGTGATAAGAGTTTCTCTGAGTCAAGTAATATGATCATCCATGAAAGTATTCATACCAAAGAGAAACCGTACCAATGTGCATACTGTGACAAGAGATTTTCGAGTTCAAGTATCAAGATCACTCATGAAAGGATTCATACGAAAGAGAAACCATACCAATGTTCACACTGTAATAAGAGGTTTTCTAGGTTAAGTAATAAGATCACCCATGAAAGGATTCATACCAACGAGAAACCATACCAATGTTCATACTGTAATAAGAGGTTTTCTAGTTTAGGTAATACGATCACCCATGAACGGATTCATACCAAAGAGAAACCATACCAATGTTCACACTGTAATAAGAGGTTTTCTTGTTTAAGTAATAAGATCTCTCATGAAAGGATTCATACTAATGAGAATCCATACACATGTTCGTATTGTGATAAGAGTTTTTCTCAATTGGGTCATAAGACCTGTCATGAGAGGATTCATACTAAAGAGAAACCCTACCAATGTTCATACTGCGATAAGACTTTCTCTCGATCAAGTAATAAGACCAGTCATGAAAGGATTCATACCAAAGAAAGACCATATCAATGTTCATACTGTGACAAGAGTTTCTCAGATTCAGGTGTCAAGACTATTCATGAAAGGATTCACACTAAAGAGAAACCATACCAATGTTCATACTGTGATAAGAGTTTCTCTAATTCAAGTAATAAGATCAAACATGAAAGGATTCATACCAAAGACAAACCATACCAATGTACATACTGTGACAAGAGATTTTCGAGATCAAGTATCAAGATCACCCATGAAAGGATTCATACGAAAGAGAAACCATACCATTGCTCACACTGTAATAAGAGGTTTTCTTGTTTAAGTATTAAGATCACCCATGAAAGGATTCATACGAAAGAGAAACCATACCATTGTTCACACTGTAATAAGAGGTTTTCTTGTTTAAGTAATAAGATCACCCATGAAAGGATTCATACCAAAGAGAAACCATATGAATGTTCATACTGTGACATGAGTATGTCCAGTTCGAGTGATAAGACCAGTCATGAAAGGACTCATACCAAAGAAAAACCATACCAATGTTCATACTGTGACAAGTCTTTTTCTCGATCAAGTAATAAGACTATTCATGAAAGTATTCATACCAAAGAGAAACCATACCAATGTTCATACTGTGATGAGAGTTTTTCTCGATTGAGTTATAAGATCAGTCATGAAAAGGTTCATACCAAAGCAAAAACATACCAATGTTCATACTGTGACAAGTTTTTGTCCAGTTCGAGTAATAAGACCAGTCATGAAAAGATTCATACCAAAGAGAAACCATATCAATGTTCATACTGTGATAGGAGTTTTTCCCATGCAAGTAATAAGATCCGTCATGAAAAGATTCATACCAAAGAGAAACCATAACAATGTTCATACTGTCACAAGAGTTTCTCTCAATCAAGTCATAAGATCACCCATGAAAGGATTCACACTAAAGAGAAACCATACCAATGCTCATACTGTGATAAGAGTTTCTCTGATTCGAGTAATAAGATTAAACATGAAAGGGTTCATACCAAAGATAAACCATACCAATGTACATACTGTGACCAGGGGCGGAAATTTCTTGTTAGGTGTGGGGGGGGGGGGGGGGGGGGGGGGGGGGGGGGGGGATGATAAGTGTTTCCCCCAATAAATGAAATTGAGCTGGTATACCATCTATGCGGTGCACAGCACCGCACTCCGAGCTATGCTTGGACAGGGGTGTGTCTGAGGGGGATGTGCCCCCCTCAGAAGTAGAAAAAAAAATTCAATTTTCAAACTCATTTGGTGCGATCTGGTGTATACTTTTGACCAATATTGTATTGAAAAGCCATCGCTTCATTTTCAATAAATATTTTGTTTTTAATCAATGCACGAAAAAAGTTGAGCAATTTTTATACTGATATATTCTGGATGTTAGTATAGATGGTTTAAAAGCTCCAACAGGGGGGAGTCTGAGGGGGATGTGCCCCCGTCAGAAGTAGAAAAAAAAAAAATTAATTTTCAAACTCATTTGGTGTGATCTGGTGTATACTTTTGACCAATATTGTATTGAAAAGCCATCATTTCATTTTCAATAAATGTTTTGTTTTTTATCAATACACGAAAGAAGTTGGTCATATACTGATATATTCTTGATTTTAGTATAGATAGTTTAAAAGCTCGAACAGGGGGATTCTGAGGGGATGTGACCCCCGCTCAGAATTGGATTTTTTTATTTTAATTTCTAACCCATTTGGTGCGATTTGGTGTGTACTTTTGACCAATATTTTATTGAAAAGCAATCACTTTATTTCTGATCAATATTGGCTTTTTAAATAGGCAGATAGATAGGCCTATGCCAGAAAGAAGTTAATTAGTTACCTCCAAAAGATGGATTCTATTCTAGTCAACGTACGTACGCGTATGTATCCTGACCAACGTACAATAAACTCCAAACGTTCTTATGTCCCTCGCATGCCTCCCCGCCCGCCTTTCTAGGTCAAAAAGTGTGGGGGGGGGGGGGGGGGGATATATCCCCCCTCCCCCCCCCCTCCCCATCCCCCCGGGATTTCCGCCCTTGACTGTGACAAGAGATTTTCGAGATCAAATATCAAGATCACCCATGAAAGGATTCGTACGAAAGAGAAACCATACCATTGCTCACACTGTAATAAGAGGTTTTCTTGTTTAAGTATAAAGATCACCCATGAAAGGATTCATACGAAAGAGAAACCATACCATTGTTCACACTGTAATAAGAGGTTTTCTTGTTTAAAGGTATATTATGTGATCTTTCCAGGGAACGCCCTCAACATCGAGAAAAAAAATAGAAAGCAGATTTTCTTGCAGATTTACATTTCTGATCATAAATCATGCATACATTCCAAGTTACAGGGCGATACGATTCTTAATTACTTCAAAATCATGGTTTTAGAGTGAAAATAAACTGTCGGAATCCCGACAGTTTATATTTTCCACTCTAAATTCACTCTAAAACCATGATTTTGAGGTAATTAGGAATCGTATCGCTCTGTAACTTGGAATGTATGTATGATTTATGATCGGAAATGTAAATCTGCAAGAAAATCTACTTTCTAAAAAAAATAATGAATAGAGGGCGCTCTCTGGAAAAGATCACATAATATGCCTTTAAGTAATACAACCACTCATGAAAGGATTCATACCAAAGAGAAACCATACCAATGTTCATACTGTGACAAGACTTTCTCTCAATTAAGTCGAAGGACCAGTCATGAAAGGATTCATACCAAAGAGAAGCCATACCAATGTGCATATTGTGATAAGAGTTTTGCTCAATCAAGTCATAAGACTAATCATGAAAGGATTCATACCAAAGAGAAACCATACCAATATGTATACTGTGATAAGAGTTTCTCTCATTTAGGCCAACGAAACGTTTGAAATGGGTGGGTGCACATATGAAATGGGTGGGTGAACGGAAAATGATCATTAGCTTCATTTTTTCGCACAAAGTTAATAGCAAATGATGTATTCTTTTTATGTTTAAAATGTTCAACCTGGTTTTAACTTGGTTTTGAAAACAAGATGGAGTCTTTCCACTATTGCAATTATTTTTGACTCACCCTGTATATCATTATGTTCATAAGGTGTTACATATCAATGGAAAGCTTTCGAATTACTGGCTTAAGAGTATATGGGGGGGGGGGGGGGGGGGGGGGGGGGGGGGGGGGGGGTAGTCTCTATCTGAATGTTATAGAATTAGCACTATTTTATGGTCATGATTCAAAAGAGCATCATCACTGCTAGTTGTCAATGTAACACTTCGAAACAGACGACGGATTTATTCGCGGGAAATAGTGGTGAATTTGACACATTTTGATTGAGACCTCCACATATTCTCAAGCAAATTTCAGAGCGCTAAAACAAGTGATTGCTACAAACGTGATATAGGGGAATATGGGGCAACTGGACCGTGGGGCAAGTGGACCGAAATGAAGGATTTTGTAATTGTATGGGCATACTGCTTTCTTTTGAACAATACGACTTTTGTTGATACTTGACATATATCTTTACCTTCTACAATCCAAAACATTTGGAACTTTAGGGTATTTACACATGTGATTTTTCTCCATATCTTTGAAGCTAACTCCTTGAGTGACTGATCGAAAATTCACAGATAGTATGGGCGATATATGAAGATGGGTTTAGATCATGTTTAATGTACTTTATATGATTGACAGATATGCAACAGTAAATATATACATGCAGTACAGTCGTCTTAAGATACTAGGTGCATATTGCATTTGATGGGTGCTATATTGTAGTGTGCTTAGGGACTTTCCGAAATATTATTAAAACCATAGGTTGTGGTTGAAATGACCGTAAAATGGCGCATATTGCTAATTTGGGACATTGGTGGTTTGGATTTCCGATCAATATTATCATTTAAAGAATGCTTCAACTTAAATCATTATCACGGGTATTCATTTGGTAGAGTTATTAGTTTATGAATTTGCAAATAACAAAGTACACCATTTCTTACTTATCTAAAAACACTCGTCTACTTGTAGGACCCGAACGCCGTAATATTTGCGAATTCAAAGATACTCACTGCAGCTACAGAAATCTGTGTAATGGCTAAAAACAAAAATGCAGTTTTGCCTTTTTTTCTGAAATGTATTGGAGTTATTGATTATTATGACAAATGGTGGTATGTTTTAAAACATTTTGGCGTAAAATGTATTACGTCACAGGCGTGTTTTAATAACGTTTCATCTCGACAAAGTGCTACGTCATTTGTTGGGGTAAGTGGTCCGAAGGGGTGTGGGGCAACTGGACCGCCTGCAAAAACTTAATCAAAATTGTAAAATTCATTTTGAAAATGAGTTGTTAGTGTCAATAAAACATGACTCGGTATTGAAATGTGAATAGAATATGAAATAATTCACATTCTTTCAAGTTCTTAGACATTTTGGGGCATTTCGGGTCTAATACCACTATTTCTGATATTGAAGGATTGCAATATGACATGAAATTGCTTTAGAATGATTTAAAACCTCGGTATTATGAATTACATCTTTATTATATTTTGAATGGTGTCTGTAAAGGTATTTGCTATGACGAAATATCATGATTTATGTATTTTATCCACTGCTTTTTGTGTATATCAACCGTTGGGTCATCATTGTCATATTGACTAACTTCCCCTGTAACATGAAAAGCTGGCTAAATATCAAGATGGTTTATTATAAGTACTAAATGATGATTATATGAAGTAAATAAAATCATTAAAGAAAGGGTTATATATAGACAAATGTATGGGGCGTCTGAATATCACAACCATGTAACCATTTAACTAGGTTCATACCGTTTTATCTATAATAAACGTGCAGTCGAAAATTGCGCTTGCTTTGTACACCATAAGTATTACTGCTTTTTACACGTTAACCACGAAAACTGTATAAAACATGGGTTTCATGAGACCTGTATCATTTTTACACGTTAAATAATATGGAAATGAGTTTGTAAAGAAAATACTGCTTAGTTACCGTGTTGTCAATCAATGATTTCTGTGTATTCTACCGTTGGACCATTATAGGACCAGTTGCCCCAACGATGGGGTAACTGGACCGTGCCAAGTAAAGTTTTTAGTTAGTGGTAATTGGCCTTTTGTTTGGATATTTTTTAACATTGATTATATGTTATATGTAAACAGTTACATGGGTGATATTTTCATAGCAATTCCATAAATATTTACACGAGCTTTAAGCTTTTATATCATGAAATATGCTTAACCGGTCCAGTTGCCCCATCCTCCCCTATAGTTGGAAAGTAGATCAAAGTGTGTAATGACGGTACTGTTTTTGATTGCACCTTACACATTACCTTGTTTTTGATTACACCTAAAATTCGTTGAAGTTCCTTAATTCTGCTAAACAGAATAGCATTAATAGAGAATAGCTGTGGTTATAGTGTGTCTAGCGCAAAATTGGCAAGTGACTATGTAAATTGATTTAAACTAGCATTATTATTATAGGTATAATTGATTTTGACAAGATCAGTGTTGTGACCAAGACACTAAACCGCACGTCACAAGTCAAGTTACTGGTTGGCTCTTAAGTCAAATCAAGTTTCTACTTTGGTTCAAGAAGTCACATCAAGCCATATTGAACATGAAAGTATTTTTTTCCTGGTTATCATCAAGCCTTGTTCATAATTTGCTCTTAATTAAGCATGATAATATTCATTTTGAAGTCAAGCCTTTGGGCGGGAAAGTGACTTGAGTCAAGTCAAATCTTTTTTTAAAGTGACTTGAGTTTTAAAAAAGTTATTTGAATCAAGTATTTTTCCAGTCAAGTTTTTTGGAATAAGTGACTAAAGTCAAGTCTTTTGGAAAAGTGATTTGAATCAATTTAATTCTTTTGGAAATGTGAGTTAAGCCAATTTTGAAAAAGTGACTTGAGTCCAGCCAATTCTTTTGAAAAAGTGACTTGGGTCAAGTCAAGTATTGTGGAAAAGTGACTTGAGTCAACTATATTATTTTGAAAATGTAACTTGAGTCAAGCCAATTTTGAAAAAGTTACTCGAGACAAGCCAATTCTTTTGAAAAATGTGACTTGAGTTTAGCCAAGTCCTTTGGAAAAGTGACTTGAGTCAAGCCAAGTCCTTTGGAAAATGACTTGAGTCAGGTAAAGTCCTTTGGAAAAGTGACTTGAGTCAAGCCAAGTATTTTGGAAAAGTGACTTTGAGTCAAAAATAATTCTTTTGGAAAAGTGACTTTGTGATAATAAAGTTGAATAGTACAAATGAAAATTATATTTTATTATCGTCGAGTAACGTTAGTCCGGCCTTCAATCTAATTCTTTTGAATAAATGACTTGAGTCGAGCCAAGTCTTCTTTTGAAAAGTCACGTGACTTGAGTCAAGTAAATTCTTTTGAAAAAGTGACTTGAGTTAAGTCAATTATTTTGGAAAAGTGAGTGACGTTGTGATAATAAAGTAGAATCGTACAAAAATAATTATAAATTTATTATATCGCCGAGTAATACAAGTTCGGTAGTACGCCTTTAATCTAATTTAATCGACACCAGCTGTTTTGACGAATGCATTTCGCATTCCATTGAATCCTTCTTGTCTTAACTGTCAATCAAAGTTGTTTTATGATGTGTTCTGTACTATATTGACCAATCAGTTTACTGTTTATGGTTTATTTTCGAAGAATTAGAACCAGACACGCAAGTCTTCAAAGCATATCATAACGCAGAATAAGTTATACTGACTGTCTCTTGATCAAGTCAACAATAACAGAGTAACATTGTCTAAATACTCTCTGGGGTTTTCACGAGAGAAGCTCATGGCATCATTTTGACAGTGAGAAATATCATGTTTCTTGACGTTAACTATTATTTAAAGGTATATTATGTGATCTTTCCAGGGAACGCCCTCAACATCGAAAAAAAATTGAAAGACGATTTTCTTGCAGATTTACATTTCTGATCATAAATCGTACATACATTCCAAGTTACAGGGCGATACGATTCTTAATTACTTCAAAATCATGATTTTTAGAGTGAAAATAAACTGTCGGATAATCCGACAGTTTATTATTTTCACTCTAAATTCACTCTAAAACCATGATTGAGGTAATTAGGAATCGTATCGCTCTGTAACTTGGAATGTATGTATGATTTATGATCAGAAATGTAAATCTGCAAGAAAATCTACTTTCTAAAAAAAATAATGAATAGAGGGCGCTCTCTGGAAAAGATCACATAATATGCCTTTAAGAAACCACTACGATGTTGCTATTAATAGTTCATAGTATTGTCATATTCAATGAGTATCTACCGGGGAGGGGCAACATTATAGTCATGAGCTATCTTCAGAAGATAGCAATATTACACACATCGTCAGAAGATATCAACATTACACTCATGAGCTATTTTTAGTAGAAACAACATGACACCCATGGGCTACCATCCGTAGATAGCAACATCATAGTCATGAGCTATCTTCAGTGGATAGCAACATTATACATGAGCTATATTGAGTAGATGCTGCATTACACTCTTGAGATATCTTTAGTAATAGGAACATTACAGTAATGAGCTATCTTCAGTAGATAGCACCTACTACAATTAGGAGCTATCTTCCATATAATAAAACATTCCTATGAGCTATCTTTAGTAGATAACTACATAACGAGCTTTCTTCAGGAGATGCTACATTATACTCTTGAGTTATCTTTAGTAGATAACAACATTACACTCATGAGCTATCTTCAGTAGATAACAGCATTACACTCATGAGCCCTCTTTAGTAGATAACAACATTACACTCCAACTCATTATTATTACTAGCGGGCACCAGCGCTTCGCGCTGGACCCGCTAGAAAGTTTCACAGGGAATAAGTAAACAAAGCGTAAGAAAATGTGATACAATAATATCAAGAACATGTCCCACATGCATACATAATCCAGACGGGGCCCTAAATAATCCGAATATCGCAGGTGCTTTTGATAATCCAGGTATACATGTGCCTTAATCTAGGTAGGCCTACGTTTGTGTTTCCAGATACATACGTAGGCCTCCCATGAAACCTGAAATGCAGGTACCCTTTGTCCCATTATATCCAGGGACCCCATAGGCCTAAGCCCTACCCCCCTAATCCAGTTACCCCAGGTGCCCTTAATAATGCACCGGATACCACATATTCAAGGTAGGCCCACTGCAGTGTGCCGTTATCGCGAGATACGGTGTCCTTACTTTATCATAGTCAAGTAAATTAAACGCGGGTGCCAAAGATAGCGGGCAGACTCAGTAAAAGTCATATCACAATATAGGCAGAGGTGGGCAATATCAAAGCGTTATAAATGTTTATATAAATATCAAGAGTATGTCCTTAAATAATTCAGGTACTCTTGATATTGTAAAGTGCCCTTGATATAATGTAAGTGACGTGGTGCCCTTAATACACCATGAGCCTATAGGCCCAATGTGCTCTTAATTAACAGATACCCATGTTCCTAATCCAAGTAGGCCTACTCCATCAACGTGTTCTTAATACCCCCAGTTATTACCTCCTGTCAGCGCATGTCTCTACCTATTTTGTACCCCAAATAATAAAAAGTTGAATTTTAATGTCAAAATTGAAGTTACTTAAAATTAACTTTTAAATGTATCCCCCGATTATTTTATTGCCCCGCCATCCCGTTTTCCTCCTTTAAAGGTATATTATGTGATCTTTCCATGGAACGTCCTCAACATCGAAAAAAATTGAAAGCAGATTTTCTTCATTACTTCAAAATCATGGTTTTAGAGTGAAAATAAACTGTCGGATATCCGACAACTTATATTATTCTAGTCTAAATTCACTCTAAAACCATGATTTTGAGGTAATTAGGAATCGTATCGCTCTGTAACTTGGAATGTATGTACGATTTATGATCAGAAATGTAAATCTGCAAGAAAATCTACTTTCTAAAAAAAAATCACGAATAGAGGGCGCTCTCTGGAAAAGATCACATAATATGCCTTTAACATATGGTGCTGGTGCAAGTGTCACCACTGCCCATATGCACATACTGTATCCAGGTAATTCAGTAGGCCTACGTTCTGAGCGTTATAGTTTTATATAGTCGGTCGTTTAGTTTTATGGTCGGCGGATTCTATCATCAAGATCACTTGTACCATTCCACGCTTGTACTTGAGCACAATGTGTGCCATCCGGGTTTTGTTTGGGCTATTTACATTAAATACATTATTCCTCTAATAGGCATGTGGGGCCTTAACGTATAGTAGGCCTATATGTAGTCCCTTTATCATGTTTGCTGTGTTCTATAAAGCCTCCCGAGATACTACCTGAGTGTACACCCTTAAAATCCAGTTATCACAGGTGGCCCACCTGCGCATAGTATATCCAGGTAATTTGAGACTCGTTTTATAGTGAACCCCGTAATCCAGATACCACGGATGCCCTGAATAATCCAGACACTCTATAGGCCTAATAATCATGATAATGTACCACACGTTATCCAGATGCCCCATGTGCCCTTATATCCAGATTATCAAGTAAGGGAAGTGCGGAGAGGAGGAGGTGGCTTTAGGGTACACTATTAGAAAAAAAGGGTGCTTCAGAGGGGTTATTGGCTGTCCCGTATAATGGTTTAAAGGTTCTTTGATGTTAAAGGCCCCAAAAGGTTCTGTAGAGAACCTTTAGAGGTTCTAAAGACCAATGTTTGCCCATATTTTGCCTATTTTGAACCTTAAAATGGTTCTTTTTGGAACCTTTAGGTGATATAAAGGGTCCATACGGGACAGCCAAGAACCCCTGAAGCCTGAAGCATCCTTTTTCTAAGAGTGTACGGACTGCCTGGTTTCACAATAATAACTCTGCTCCGTTTCAATGTGCACGGTTTGCGCCACAAACGCGTACACTTTTGGTCTGCGCCGAACCGCGTGCGCCATGTTAAACGCGGTCGCGCAGCACAGCATAGAAACGGTTGACATGGTACTGCCAGTTTCTTTATGTAATGTATGTAATGTATTTATTATTTGACATTCACCAAACATATAGGTATGGTCAAAGTACACAAAGATAAGGAAACAAACAAACAAACAAACAAACAAATTATAACAAACAAATGTACATAAGTATAAAATATAGATACATATATATCATATACAATTTAAACTCCTGAAGATGTACGCAACTCAAATGCAGAGTTTACAAAATTAATAACTGGACGAATGCAATCAAATTCGTTAACCCTCATTATAGTCAAGAAAATGTCATTGTCATCTAAGTTATCAAGATCATATATTTCACCAATTTCAGATATCATTTTAGTACGCATATCATTATAGAGCGGGCATTTCATAATGAAGTGGAATTCATCTTCGATGACATTTAGATTGCATGACATGCATATCCTTTCATTTGGGGGGATTATCGGGTATACATATCGCCCCTTTTCAATCATGAGTGAGTGAGCGCTAACTCTTAATTTACAAAATAGGGATCTACGAGACTGGTTAAAAAGAACAATGTAATTTTCCAAATCAAAAGAATCTTTGAACGTGCAGTAACATCGAAGTTTAGACTGGAAGTTGTTAATAACATTAGACCAGTGATCACTGTATATGGATTCAAGATTACCTATAATTAGGTTACGAAAATTACCAGAAGTGATTGTGTTAGGTTTGTGCCAAATGTCGATATTATGAATCATGGTTAAAATCTTCTTAATGCCCGAAGACCAAGTAAATGCTCCGGAATCTGACATCTTTCTGTTATCGATTAAAGCATCGATTACTAAAGATGTGCATCCACTCATACATTTTTTGTTCAAATTCCACCAATATTTTACCGATAAACTCAGCATTATAATGAGCAATGGGAAACTACCTAGTTCGCCTCTTACTGCATTATTGGTTGTTCTTTTGTTTACTCCTAAAATAAGTTTACAAACCTTAATATGCAAGGTTTCGCTTGAGAGTTTATCACATACAGTAAGGAAATTTGAATCATTAAGGCTTTTCAGTAAATACGGGGCCCATACTTCACAACCATAATTTAAGATTGGTTGAATAAGTGTACTGAATAATTTCAGACTACATTTGTATGATGAATTGTATAAATTTTCCCTTATCTTGAAATATGCTTTCAGTGCCTTATCTTTGAGACGTAAGATAGCTTTTGTAAATGAGCCAGACGGTATAAAAACAATGCCCAAATAACAATATTCATTAGTAATCTTAAGACTAACATTACCATAACTAAATTCAAACTTATCTAGAATATGACCTCTTTTATTAAAGATCATAATGTTTGATTTATCAATATTTACAATGAGTTTCCACTTAATACAATAGTCATGTAATCGGTTAAGAGCACACTGTAAGCCATTAGGGCTTTTTGAGATGAGGATTAAATCATCAGCATACATAAGACAATTAAGATCATGGTTATTAAGCGTAACTGGGTCACAATTGGAGTTAAAGATGTTTGGAAGGTCATTGAGAAATATATTGAAGAACATAGGACTAAGAACACATCCTTGTTTCACCCCAACTGTAGTGCTAAAAGAGTCAGTTAGTTTACCATCACATTTAACAGTGAAACAGACTGATGAGTACATGTCTTGAATTGTTTTAAGAAATTTACCTCCGATACCAATTTTAGTTAATTTGTATATAAGAGCGTCACGCCATATAGTATCAAATGCAGCGGAGAAATCAATAAAACACACATACAAATGGGCTTTACCCGCCCGATTAATATACTTATCGATAACAGATTTTAGGACTAGAATGTGGTCACTTGTCCTGGAGCCTTTCCTAAAACCTATTTGATTTGGAGGGATGATATTGTTTTTATCCACAAACATACTAAGGCGATCATATAGGACAAGACAAAATAATTTACATAATATACTTGATACAGCAATACCTCTATAATTTTTTGGAGTATTTTTGTCTCCTTTTTGTGGATAACTGTGAGAGTACTGAGCCTCCAAGCTGAAGGAAAATGACCGTTTTTTATAAATAAGTTAAATAAACTAGTTAATGGTTGAGCGAGAACCGATATACCATCCTTCAGCATTTCCGATCTGATACCATCTAAACCAGGTGATTTGCCCTTTTTAAGTCTGCGTGCCGCGTTTATTACTTCGGAAACTGTAATGGAATGATCAAGATCATTTGCATCAAACCTATTCAAGTCCTGAACAAAGCCATTAACGAACTTATCAAAATTAACATCGGCATGTGGAATATTTCTGTTCATTAAAGTCATAAAGTGTTCCCACCATTGTTTTGGTGAGATAGGGTTTTGAACAGACTTTTTGATTGGACACAGTTCATCATAAACTTTCCAAAACGCTTTAGGATCCTCATCTTCCATTTTGTCTAACTTCTGAAAAATGTTAGATCTAAAAATGGATTTCTTATTATTCAATAGTTTGGTATATTTTTTACGTTGTAAACGGTAAACGTGAACTAATGATATATTATGAGGCTGCTGTCTTATACATCTAGATAAGGATTTAAGTTGACGATATAAGATTCTACAGTCAACGTCATACCACTTTATCGATAGCAAACGTCGCATTCATCTATGTTACTAATGTGAAAGTGTCACTTTAAGATCTGTGTAAGAGTTTTTGTTTACATTTAGAAAATGTCGTGAAATATTTTTATTTGTCGGACGTATAAATGCTTGTTACTATGCGATCTTTAAGAATAACAAACAGCCGCATATACAGAAATGTAGCTATATCCCTGAAGAAAATATTTTGGGTGAAGACCATATGTCATCACTCACTCCGAAAACCACAATTTGTGTCCGAACAGTAGCTACCCGAGTAAAATAAATTCAACATTTTGGATTTTCACATGTGATCCTTACTGCGCATGTCTGAAAACGGGAAAAAACGGGCATTGAACTATCTAATTAGCTCGTGTATTAGAGGCGCAATTACCACGCTTTTTCAGTTGAAGAGGGACGCGAGTGCAAAATTATTATTGAACTATCTAATCAGGCGAGGGACCGAAAATTAGTATATAGATTATTATTATACAAGGCATTTATATAGCGCTCTTACACAATGAGGTACCACAGCGCTTTACAGAATAAAATACATATAGAATTAAATACATACACGGTAAAAGGTAAAAATACATACTTGGTAAAAGGAAAAGTACATACTTGGTAAAAGGTAAAAATACATATACAATAGAATTTTCTAAAATACAAACACATTTTTTAAAACAAGTTGATGAGAAGAGACAACTAATTAACAGATTACAAATTACGCAAGAAAAGATGTGTTTTTAATAGTTTTCTGAACTGGGCAACAGAAGAAGCATGACGGATATTATGTGGGAGCTTGTTCCAGAGCATAGGAGCGGCGGCAGAGAAACCTTTACTTGCGGAAACAAGGCGTGTTTTAGGTCTACTAAGAAGTCTAGTGTCAGTGCTCGAGCGAAGCCCACTCCTGCCAGGCATATAAGTTAAAAGAAGTTCCTCAATGTATGGTGGAGCACAGTGAGTGAAACATTTAAAAACAAACAATAACATTTTGAATTCAATCCGTTCCTTCACAGGAAGCCAGTGTAATTCTTGCAAGTATGGAGATGCATGGTCATATTTAGAGGCTTTAAAAATAAGTTTGGCAGCGCGATTCTGGAGACGCTGAAGACGTTTAATTTCTTTTGCGGTAGTTCCAAATAAAAGAGAATTTGCATAATCAAGGCGTGATGTAATAAGAGCCCGAACTGCATGGTGACATGTGTTTTTATCAATGAACATTCGAACACGGGATAAATTCCTCAGATGGAAATTCAAACTGCGACACAATATGGACACATGCTGGGACATTTTCAGAGAACTATCAAATTCAACACCAAGATTGCGAACATGAGAACTAGATTTGATATGCATGTCACCAACACGAAGTGACATGCCAGAGAGTGAGTTTAAGTATTTGGAACTTGCGGCAATGAAAAATTCAGTCTTATCATTATTCAGACATAGCATATTTTGTGACATCCAATTCCTGACTTCATCAATACATTCACTCAAAAGAGATAGGGCACGTTCAGCCTCACCCGGTATACGAGGATCGAAAGATATATACAGTTGGGTGTCGTCCGCATAAAAGTGAAAATTAATACCAGTATAGTGCCTGATGATGTCAGCAATTGGGTGAGTATAAAATGTGAACATTTTTGGCCCCACACAAGAGCCTTGAGGCAAACCATAATCAAGAATATGGGGATCAGAGTATTCATTACCCACCTTTACTCTACAAGTGCGTTTATGATGGTACGATTGAAACCAGTTAAAAACATTACCTTTGAACCCAAATACATTTGATAATCTGTCTAAGAGAACACCATGATCTATTGTGTCGAATGCAGCCGACAGGTCCAACAACACCAAGAAAACGGCACGATGATCGTCAATCGCTTGAGCAATATCACTCTTGACTCTCAGTAGAGCCGTCTCCGTGCTGTGGCCGGATCTGTAAGCCGATTGAATTTTTTTCTTTCTCATAAGCTATCTTAGTAGATAGCAACATAACACTCTTGAGCTATCTTCAGTAGATAGCAACATTACACTTATGAGCTATCTTTAATAGATAACTACATTACACTCATGCGCTATTTTCAGAAGATAGCAACATTACACTCATGATATATATTCTGTAGATAGATAGCAACTTTAAAATAATAAGGTATCTTCAGTCGATGCTACATTACATTCATGAGCAATTATCAGTGGATAGCTACATTACACTTATGAGCTATTTTCAGTGGATAGCAACACTACACTCATGATATATATTCTGTAGATAGCAACTTTAAAATAATGAGCTATCTTCAGTAGATACTTCATTACACGCATGAGCTATTTTCAGTAGATAGCAACATCTCCAGTGTTATCTATCTTCAGTAGATAACTACATACCATTACACTTATGAGCTATCTTCAGTAGATAGCAACACTACACTCATGATATATATTCTGTAGATAGATAGCAACTTTAAAATAATAAGGTATCTTCAGTCGATGCTACATTACATTCATGAGCAATTATCAGTGGATAGCTACATTACACTTATGAGCTATTTTCAGTGGATAGCAACACTACACTCATGATATATATTCTGTAGATAGCAACTTTAAAATAATGAGCTATCTTCAGTAGATACTTCATTACACGCATGAGCTATTTTCAGTAGATAGCAACATCTCCCACGTAAAACAATTAGGCTATATGGAATGGGATCGATAAACCTTGAGTGCATGTCAGGCGCGTAGCCAGCATTGTCATTCCGGGGGGGGGGGGGGGGGGGGGGGGGGCAAACATCAATATCGTCCCAATTTTTTTTCTAGTCACTTACCTCGTGAATTTCACGTAAGTGGTGGGGGGGGGGGGGGGGGGGGGTGAGGTCAAAAAAATTCGCACAGTCCAAACAAAAATCGTACAGTCAAACAAAATCGCACAGTAGGGGAGATGCGGGAGAGTTGAGCCACCGGGAGAGTTGAACCACCCCCTATAACTCGAAAAGTAGTAACTTACTAAAATTTATATTGGCATATATTGTTATATAGCATCAATACGACATTCTTAGTGTTAAACTCTACTGTCATGTGTGCTCAGTATCAAAGATAATTAAACAAAACCATTTTTTTCACTTTTGAGTGAAAAATAGAAAAATAAATGTTTTGTCTTTTTCCCCATAGCAAGACTTAGAATAATAATAGCGATAATTTGTTTATTGAAGGGGGTATATATGACCATTATTTTAGAGAACTATTGTAAACTACCAAAAGTTCTACACCAGACAGGATTGGGTTATTTACAAAATGGTCACCATGAGGAGAGTTGAGCCATTGGTCATGGGGAGAGTTGAGCATAGGGAAAACATGTAGTAACATTTTGATTTTTGGACTAAAGGTGAAAAATGTATAATAAATGAGAGAAAATGTTATTTTGTGCCATGATAATAACAATTGAGCACCATATTTACTTTAAGGATTAATAAATCAAAAGTTGAAAAAATATGATTTTGTTTTTTCCACCAGCCATTGACTTATCATGCTGGCTCAACTCTCCTGTAATAGTGGCTCAACTCTCCCATACTGTAGGGAGAGTTGAGCCACTTTACCAATTTTTTTCAAACCTTTTGTATAAATAAGCCTTAACTGCTATCCCAACTGTTATTGTTTCACAACGAAAACAACACTCTGAAGTTTATCTTACACTAATTTTTTACAGGTTTGTACTTTTCTTCCGCATATGGTGACACAAAATATAAAAAATGGCTCAACTCTCCCGCATCTCCCCTAAATGTAATGGGGGGGGGGGGGGGGCAGTCTGCCCCCCTGCCCCCCCCCCCCCCCCTCCCCACTGGCTACGCTACTGGTGCATGTCAATCGATTTCATTCGATTAAAATGAATAACTTGAATAAGAATATAATACATGAAGTTAACATCACACTTGCAAATCGAGGGCTCAGAAACACAAGGCCTCATCTCCATTTTTTCAAATATGAGATTTTGGCATCAACATTTTCAGAAATAAATTCTCTTTCCAGTAACACAGACTTATCTCCATAACACAGCCCCTTCTAAAGTTAAAGCCAGTATCACAAGGCCTCATCTCCATCTCCCCAATGTGTTAAAAAAATCTTCAATTGTCTTTTTCTCAAAATGGTCAAAATGGAGATAAGACCATGGTGCTGAGCCTTCGAAATGTGTATTAAAATATCCCTTTTCAGGGTCAACTATATTATACAAAAATGGAGAACGGTGTTAAATCTGGACTTTTTCTAGTAATTTTTACGCTCTCTGTGACAATTTCTTGGGTCATTGACACAAAAAGGTAAGAAATTACTAGAAACAGTATCAACATGTAACCCCCTTTTCAGTTGGTGTTTAGTTTACCTGACAAGGGGTTATTTTTAACGATAGCATAAGCTCGTCTTCATAGAGGGTATATAAATATTATGGTAAACGTCATCTCCAGTGCGAGGCCCATACATATACATATTAGGTTAATAGTTGTAGGCCCATTTTTAATTAACAAGAGCGATACGCCTAGCGCCTGACCAAGGACCGAACGGGTTGATCTCTATCCTCAAATTGGAAATGTTGATGTATACATTTATTTTAATCTTCTGTAAAAAAAATGTCATTCAATCTCCTATTCCTAAACTGGTCCCTGATTTAGCAAATGCTGCGCACCAATAACACCATAACACGTGTTGTTCACGGTATAACTATTTGCTGTCTATATTTATGTTATCTGATGAAGATAGCAATGTAATATGGGTGCTATCTACTGAAGATAGCAATGCAGTAGATACCACATTTTTACAAGGCTATCATCAGTAGATAGCACATTATTTCAATGCTATCAGCAGTAGATAGCACATTATTTCAATGCTATCAGCAGTAGATAGCTCATTATTTCAATGCTATCAGCAGTAGATAGCACGTACAATGCTATCAGCAGTAGATAATTAATTACATCCTGGAAAGGTCAAGGAAAATATAAAATTTTAATTTCCCAACTAAAATATGAGATTTTGGCATCAACATTTTCAGAAAGAAATTCTCTTTCCAGTAACACAGACTTATCTCCATAACACAGCCCCTTTCAAAGTTAAAGCCAGTATCACAAGGCCTCATCTCCATCTCCCCAATGTGTTAAAAAATCTTCAATTGTCTTTTTCTCAAAATGGTCAAAATGGAGATAAGACCATGGTTCTGAGCCTTCGAAATGTGTATTAAAATATCCCTTTTCAGGGTCAAACTATATTATACAAAAATGGAGAACGGTGTTAAATCTGGACTTTTTCTAGTAATTTTTACGCTCTCTGTGACAAGAGGTCATTGACACAAAAAGGGGCATAATTCTGTTATACCCTACACACCAACATCGGTAGTATGCGTCGTTCTTAAAAATCATGCACTATGAATACCTCTGTGAAGGGTATAACAGAATTACTCCCAAAAAGGTAAGAAATTACTAGAAACAGAGTCAACATGTAACCCCCTTTTCAGTTGGTGTTTAGTTTACCTGACAAGGGGTTATTTTTAACGATAGCATAAGAACATCTTCATAGAGGGTATATAAATATTAGGGCTAAACTTCATCTCCAGTGCGAGGCCCATACATATACATATTAGGTTAATATTTGTGCGAGGCCCATGTAATTTAACAAGAGCGATATACACCTCCTAGCGCCTAACCAAGGACCGAACGGGTTGATCTCTATCCTCAAATTGGAAATGTTGATGTATATTTATTTTAATCTTCTGTAAAAAAATGTCATTCAAACTCCTAGTCCAACTGGTCCCTGATTTAGCAAATGCTGCGCACCAATAACACCATAACATGTGTTGTTCACGGTGTAAATATTTGCTGTCTATATTTATGTTATCTGATGAAGATAGCAATGTAATATGGGTGCTCTCTACTGAAGATAGCAATGCAGTAAATACCACATTTTTACAAGGCTATCATCAGTAGATAGCACATTATTTCAATGCTATCAGCAGTAGATAGCACATTATTTCAATGCTATCAGCAGTAGATAGCTCATTATTTCAATGCTATCAGCAGTAGATAGCACGTACAATGCTATCAGCAGTAGATAATTACATCCTGGTCAAGGAAAATATAAAATTTTAATTTCCCAACTCCCGGTCACATTAATTATTGACATCTGATTTTTTGGTTGACACATTGGTTCAAATTTGTATTATCTATTCCTTCATTAAAAAGAGAAGAATAAATCAGACTTACACTTTCAGCTAGTCATGCTTTCTTTAACATGTTGAGCACTACCAGTATTTCCCCAATTCCGCAAAACTTTTATTTAGTGTGGTAGGATGACATGGATACAAATAAACAGGGTGTCCCGAAAAAAAAGGTGCACGTGTTCCACGTCATTTAATTCTCTCATGGATTACACAGTATTTGGCTGTACATTTATGGTCTTAAAGATAATTTAGTTGACTTTAACATGACGTTGATTTTATTGTTATTGCTCTTTCCAATCCGACGATATGCGTGATCAATCACGGGCTCTTAAAAACGGGTTGTGCCACTTGTTAGGGGAAAATATGCTTCTGGAAAGAGTCATTTCGCTCATGTAACAATCAGTATTTACTAATTGATGATTATATTATGATTTTCAAGATGATTAAATTCCCTTTCAATTACCGTTTGACCGTTTGATTTATCTTGTCGAAACATTTGCTGGATTAAAGTTGATCACTAAAATTCAAATTTGTGCCATATTCCTATGAAGAAATTCGTCAAACTGTTGACCATAACAGCAATGGTACACATGACACTACCAAAACCCTATTGTATATTTCACGGACATAAATTATGCTAATGAGCTCATTAAATGACGTCACTCACATCATCGGGTTTTGCCGATGATTGAAATCCGTTGATTGAAATTCTAGGTCGAGTAAAATGATGTTCTTATTTGTTGTCTGTGAGCTTTTCTGATTTTTTTCC
Source organism: Ophiura sarsii (assembly GCA_035610835.1). Classification (NCBI taxonomy): domain Eukaryota; kingdom Metazoa; phylum Echinodermata; class Ophiuroidea; order Amphilepidida; family Ophiuridae; genus Ophiura; species Ophiura sarsii. The sequence goes on along the minus strand of CM069453.1, from coordinate 51,661,920 downwards.
CGTATTGGAGTATTTTTTTATTGAAAATAGACAGTTCAAATTAAACGTTGGTTCCAAGTTCAAGTAACAGCACATGCATTAAAGGCGACAGCAAAGGCAATATGCAAGCAACATTTGAGAAAAAATGATGCCCGACTTTGCAAGAAAGTGTACGGGGAAGTGTACGGGTGAACATGACAAACCAAAACAGCCTAGTAATAATCACCTCCGTGGCGCAATTGGTTAGCGCGTTCGGCTGTTAACCGAAAGGTTGGTGGTTCGAGTCCAGCCGGGGGCGTTGTTACTTTTTGCATTTAATGCAGATCGACAAATCACAGTAAAAATATAATATTGACAAAATCACAGACCACTTACACAAAAATCGCATCTGCGCATGCTCCTGTCGCGATCGAAATCTACCACGCAAGCAATGAGAGAGTTTTCATAGTGCATGAAAGATTTCTTTTAACAAATGGCACAAATTTGATTTTGTTTCCTCAATCAAACAAATTTTACAAAACTAACGAAACATGAAAGGCTATTTAAGCTCATACAAGTATCAAAACCAAAAAAGAAACGTTTAATGATGAATATGACACATTCCACAAAAAGCATCCTTTTCTAAAAGTGGCACAAGCCCGATTTTGAGTGTTCATTATTGGTCGAACATATTTTTGTAGAGTTCCCTTTAGATTATATAAAGTTTACAACCAAATACTGTGAAACGAATGAGGGCAATGGATCACGTGCACCATTTTAGGGACATACTGTACAATACTATATATCCCGCAATGATAGTGAGTTGGTTATACTTTTGTTACGATATTAATTAACAATAATAAAAATATAGGGACCTACCATTCATAAATGGTAAATGAGTTCAATGATAAATGTTGCACTAGACTACTCGACCCAGTCACCCATTACATTTACAACACATCAAATCAAGCGTGTAGTTCATTCGTTCACGTTTTGTATTCTTATCCTGCCCGGGTAACCATGATAACGAACAACAAGCTATATATATTAAGTGTTTCCCTATAAATAAATACACAATCTGAAATATACAAGGAAACCGGATCTATATTTTTAGAAATAAAGCAACCGTTTCGAAAAATGTGTGGAACTTTGAATTCAGAAAAGGTGCGCATCAATCTTAAATCATCGGGCAAGGGGCAGCCCAAATGATAAATGATGATAGCGAAGTGGCAGTCTCTATGTCATGTATGTTTCATAATAATTTGGTCCTGAAGAAGTCCGAGCTAATCCTGACGAAAGCTTGACCGTTTTATACTTGTCCGACGGTGAACCCGTTAAACCATTCAATATCTGAAAAGACCCTAATAATTCTTTCCGGGTCTCATCAACTTCATATTTTGGAGGGTTGAAATAATAATAATAATTAGTAATGATAAAACCATGCGTATTGAGCGATAATTACAATTAAGTCTCTATGTGATATAACAAATCAAACAGAAAGCAGATAAAACAAATAGAAACCAAAAAAAAAAAAAAAAGAGGAAATTAAGGGAGTGTTCAGAAATACTTTGGTGGGAGGCGGGTTGGCCAATTTTTTTTTTTTGTCGGTGTCTAAACTTTTTTGACCCCCTCTTTACAAATTGACAAACTTTTCTGACCCCCCCCTTTAACAGGGTGAAACACTTTTTAACCCCGGCCCCTACTGTCAGATGTAGATAGATATTTGACTCAAGTTCTATGACGACGCATACAGTCAGAACTGTGTATAGCTGGCAATCAATTTGCAACATTTCAAATTCACTTGAAATTTACCTTTCAAGCCTCCGAATGATATTTTTCGGTGATTTGTATTTATCATGTTATAGCCTTTTTAAAAACGGTTTCTTTCTTCCAATTATAGAGAGTTACTCTTTGTATACAAGTCCTTCTATACACAATACTTTCACAAAGATTTGCGCGGAGCACGAACAATTTGGTCAACTTGCTATACAAAATGTAAAAAATGAGTTCAAAATAGCGCAGCAGCCTGCAAAAATTTGTATCCTGTTGTTGATCACCTTTACCAACAGTTCTGAAGTAAAAATTGTGGACACTGGTTAGTCACATTTTGTATAACAAATCCTGCTGTCTGTACGTTGTTTCCACAAAGACACGCGCGGAGCCACAGAAATGTGGTCAACTGCATTTAAAATCATGTGTAGCGCGCGGAAATGTGTATTTAACCCTGTTGACGATCACCCTTATCAACAGCTTGCGTTATTCACCAAAACAGCAATAAATAGTTTAAAGTTTTGACAGAAAGGGGTCAAAGGTCATTACAAACCAGCTTGGTGACAATAATCTTATGGGCAACATGGGGTGTACACAGATTGACCTCTAATGACCCTACATGACCTTTGACCCCTCCCTTTCGGTCAACACTTTAAACCATTTATTGCTGTTTTGGGAATAACGCAATCTGAGGCAATCTGAGGATCAATCAATGGCGGTCAATCTGAGGATCTCTACAATGGCGGTCTGTGGACAGGTAATAAAAAGTGGGAGAAATGTGTGACTTTGCACAGTGACTTTTTAAAGATGTCTGAAGGGTCACATATAAAAAAAAAGTTTCTGGCTCCTTCACTTCTTGGTGATTTCAAGAACTTGTTGATACCCCTCGTATTTCACAGCTTATTCCGTAGGCGTGTTCACATTGCGCATGTGCGGGGTACAGAACACGATTTTGCCGGAATGGTCTTTACTGGAACATGAAAGTACGAGACCTGGAAGCTGGTCAGCCCTATGATCAAAGTCAAATTCATATGAATCTCAGACGCGATGATGCCTCAACTATTCTCTGTTTTCATTATATCTGTCCACGTCAAAATGTCGATCGACAAGATTCGGTTGTTGCATTTTTTCGCGTAATTGTCCCCAGAACAGTTCTTGCCCGATAGGATCGTCTGTCCATTTCAAACAGGTTTTTCTTAGAAGTATTTTGCGCATGAGCAGTGTGATTTGATTGTCAGGTATTTCTTCCAGGAGTATGGGGATGATGACGTCACGGCTTTCATCAAACAATCTCATGTGCGCCATCTGCATCTCAAAGTAACACCACTCATTCATCATGTAACTCGGCGATAAAATCAAAAGAGTCTTTCGACTTTGTTGTATTTTTTCCAAAATGGCATCAAATTTACACGTACCAAGTATTTCGTCTCTACCGGCGAAGTAAAGACGCGTCGGTTGTTCACACTCTTCGAGGTTTTTCAACAGTTTGTTTTGCATCCATTCCAAGTCCATATCGGAGTCTTGTGAGTAGGAGACGAATGCATCGTACTGAAGCTCCATCGGTGACATGTTATGTTCTTCATCTGCAAAAATACGGTAACGTCGACGCCGTAAACGGTGACGGAGAATAAAGAAATTGTAGCGTATTCGCCACCGATGCTTGTATGCAAGGACCATAGATGCGCAAATGAAACCAAATATTGTTAACGATATACCAAGAAAATCGGGCCAGCGAGGACGACAATCCAGATTGACTTCGGTAAAGACGATGTCTTTCGCTTGAAGAGGACTCACACAATGATAAGAGAGCTCTCCAAAACGGATATCCACTACGGTATCTCTGTGAAACCATTTTTGAAAGTATAATATATTTTCACACGAACATTCAAATGGATTCCCACTCATATCGATCATTTTTAAAGCCGAGTTTTCATCGCTACTCTCTGGAAGAAAGTCCATAGGTATTCCATTGATACTGTTCTTTGCGATATTCAGATACACCAATTGGGAAATCACAGGCTTTATGGAGTCGACTGATGCTAAGACGTTGTATTGAAGAAAAAGGTTGCTCAGATTGCCGAGATATGTGAACGTGTTCGCCGGTATGTAGCTGATTTGATTGCTATTGAGATCAAGATTTTGAATTGCCAGGGAAATGACGAAAGTGTTTTCTTTCAATTCGGTAATCTTATTGTGAGCTAAACTCAGCGATATCAACCTTGGATGATACCCTGCGTATATAGTATTCAGATCTTTGTTGCTGATGCAGTTTCTAGACAGATCAAGCGTCTTTAAGAAAGACGTCGACTTGGATTTTATTGAACCTCTAAAGACAACGTTGCCACACTGTGGGTTACTATTGGACAAATCCAAGAACTCTAACATTGGAGCCGATCTAACCAAAGCCGATATATCACCACGCAAATAGCTGTATCCAGTTGTCTTTACTACCGATAATGTCAAGTTCTTCAGTATTAGCATACTGTTTGGCCAACCGGAAGGAGGCAGGCTGACAAATCTGTTTCTCGCTAAATTCAGGACCTCCAAGTTTGGAATTTGCCCTAACCAAGGTATCACGTCAGCCATTTGGTTATCAGCTAAATTGAGATATCTGAGAGACGTTATATTCAAATATCCATGGGCGATACCCGTGATGGCGTTAGAGCTCAGGTCTATTCGTTGCAATTTCGTAGACGTTCCAAATGGCATTATAGACACCGCGGTGGTAAGCCGTAGTTTGTTATGGGATAAGTCAATTTCCTTGAGGGAACTAGACTCATTGAACACCTGCAAAGCACCAGACGGCAATTTCTCAAGACTGTTGCACGAAAGGTCGAGTTTCTCTAGCAGTTCCAGCTTCTGGAATGCGTTTTGACTTATAAATTCAATAGCGTTGTTCCGAAGACTAAGGTAACGCAGTAAAGGTGTCCAGATAAATGTATTGTCAATTATAGCGTATATAAACAGACGTGCAAGGGATAGAAACAGTAGTGGAAATCGGTGAAGGTGCTGTAGAGTTCTTGAGTAGAGGATGATAGGCGACTGATTAATTTGACATTCGATATTCAAAGATGTCAAACTGCCTGCATCTATGTATTGGAAGTTGTCAAATGAAAAACAGCCCATCAATAGAGAACTGAGGTTTCGGAAAGACACCGTTTCATTTTCACCGTCAATGATTACTCGTTCGTAATATCGCAAGTCTAATTGTTGTAAATTATCCATGTCAATGGGTGTTTGAAATGATGTATTTGTCAGTAGAAGCGATGATCCTTCCACGTCAAATCCCGCCAGGTTGATATAAGATAAACTGGATAAGTCAGTGCTCTCATCTGGATAACACGTTAGATTACGGTTTCTAGGCATGCTAGGCAACGTTGTAAAGTTAAATGATTTTTGGGCCATATTTAGGATTTGCAGAGAATGAAGGGTTTGTAAGGCGCAATATGGGATGGCGACGAATTCATTTAACGTTAAATCAAGCTTAACAAGATTTGGTGTGTCTTTGAAAATGTCAGCATCCAACGAAGACAAGAGGTTGACTGCCAGTTGAAGAGATTGCAAATTTCTTAGTCCTGCAAAGGCTGTCCTCTCAATCGACGATATGGAGTTCACATTAAGATAGATTACTACTAGGTCTGTATTGTTGATAAAACTCTTCCCATGTATCGCTGTCAGATTGTTGGCACCGAGATCCAGTCTCGTGAACCGTTGCTTTGGAAAGGTTGGGATGCTACGCAATTGTCTGTTATTGCACATCCATTCATATTCGTCTTCGCCTGAAAATTCAGACAAAGCTAGCAATTTAGTCATTTTGCAAGGGAGATCAGAATGGAATTCGTTGTAACCCAAGCGGAAGTGATCGCTGATTTCCGTGTACATGTAGGTTGACGCCAACATTGGCAATGCACAGACGACGAACGTCACTGCAAAGGTCCATGATTTGGTGAAAGACAGTCGATTGCTGTGATTGGTCTCCATGATTAATGTAATCCAGTTCTTCAAATTCGTATCTTCGATACAGATTTGCCAGGAGTGTTTTGCAATAAGTTAATAACAGTGAAGGTAGTATTTATGTTGTACGTATGACGGCACACATGCAATGACAACGACACTCGTCAACTCTTTCCGGCTATGTTGCCCTTGCGCGCGCAATTATATTGCTTTCCAGGTCTAGCAATAATTGGTCTCCGGGTCAACATTCTTTTAATTTGCACTGCCCTGGTTGGTTTTGGTCCATGAATGGTTAAACATTTTCTGCCAGTTTCAACACATGTACATGCAGCTTGAAATACAGAGAACGATATCTTTAATAAGGTCATACCGTGATTTCATGCTCCACTGATCAGGTTGGTTTGGTGAGTCGCGGGTGATTCCCAGGTGGGTAGGTGAGATGGTCCCTGTAAATTAACCACTGTGTACATTTTTAGATCCGTTTCCGTGTTAGTTGTGTATAATAAGGAAATACCCACTATCAGACTATAGCGTTTATTGTCATGGTTCACAGTTCTGGTTCTGAACCAGGGGTGAACATTATGTGTGTAATTTTAACTTTTCCCTTTTTAAGGTTCAGTTTATGTGAGTAAAGAATACTTGTATCTTGATCGACTGCATGTGTTTTTGTGTGATAAAAAAAATAACAGTCAACACAATAGGTAACTGATCAGGTAATAAATGTGCTGATAACTCTAAAAGTATAACTCTGAAATAAAAATATTAAATTATAAAGATGTTGTTTCTCCCCCGGGGCGGGGGGGGGGGGGGGGGGGGGAGGGTGGGGTGTACTTTCGCCAAAATCGTACGTGGATGTGCCTGCCGGACCTCGAAAATTTGACTTTCGCTATACCTATTTTCGGGCCAATTTTCAACCCATCAATATACCAATTTTGTTAGCAAAGCACCCAATTTTGCAAAAATGTCCTCAAAATACACCCAATTTATGCCAATTGGGCGATTTGATCTGTGATGAAAACACCCCATCGCTATACCAATTTTTGCGAAAAAGCACCCCAAAAGGCAGGCACATAATTATACGTATACTCCCCTTAATTTTAGATAATGTATGCTAGGAATGGTTGATAACAGGTAAAGCGTGTGTGCCGTATTGGTTGAACCGTACCACCAATGCCGCTGGCCGACTATCAACCAACCATGGCATAGATCGGGGAATTGGCACTACCCTATAAACAGTAATCAATAAATTAATATGTTCATGTATGGAGTTATACTTTTAGAGTTATCAACACATTTATTACCTGGTCAGTTACTTATTGTGTTGACTGTTAGAATAAGAATTGACTTAATGAAATTATTGGTCACAAAGAAACATGCGCACAAGTGGTTTGGAGGTTTCTGCATCTAAGATCCTTTTGTTAGAAAAACAAGGGGGAGTACGCGAAAATGTTAGCTTTTAACAGTTTAGTGTCAACATTGCTTGAACCTAGCCAAACATTTCGGACCTATTTGAAGCTTAATTTAGGTGATTTTGAGCTTAAAATTCAACATTTTCGATTGTTTGGGGGGGGGGGGCGAAATGGGTGAGGTTTTGAGCTGACTAGGAGAAAACAGAGGGAGAAGGATCATGACTGGACATTTGCCTACCTCCATGGTACCACCACTGTCTGCCTCTAGTCATGTTTCTAGTCAGTGCAACACACAGAAGCTGATTGGTAATTTTCGGTTGATTGACGAAACTGTCAACTGAAATGTATAGATTTATATTCATTTGATCTTGTCTAATAAAACTCAATTATTCATTTCAGTCATAGGCTAATGTCGTTTATTCCGTTTGTCGTTATAACCATCAACGCAGACACCCACACACCCACACCAGGGATAGCACTGGATCAAAAATGTGAGAGGTCCCGTGAAATTTGTTAGGACCCCATAGGACTTCAAAAAACAAATTTAAGGGGTCCCCAAGAAATTGAGGGGTCCTGAAGTTTGGGTATTTGAAAATTTTCCTTTTTTACGGACAGTTTTAATGAATTTATATTGTGAGCAAAGGATGGATATGTAATTTACAGAATTTCTTATGGTTTCCATTTCCATACATCGTCAAATTTAAAGGTATATTATGTGATCTTTCCAGGGAATGCCCTCAACATCGAAAAAAAAAATTAAAGAAGATTTTCTTGCAGATTTACATTTCTGATCATAAATCGTACATACATTCCAAGTTACAGGGCGATACGATTCTTAATTACTTCAAAATCATGATTTTAGAGTGAAAATAAACTGTCGGATAACTCCGACAGTTTATATTTTCACTCTAAATTCACTCTAAAACCATGATTTTGAGGTAATTAGGAATCGTATCGCTCTGTAACTTGGAATGTATGTATGATTTATGATCAGAAATGTAAATCTGCAAGAAAATCTACTTTCTAAAAAAAATAATGAATTGAGGGCGCTATCTGGAAAAGATCACATAATATGCCTTTAAGGGGTCCCTTCAATTTTGATCGGGACCCGCAAGTCTTTCAAATTTGAAACCTGACGCGTCACTACAAGAAAATGAGAGGTCTAGGACGCGCAGACGCGTCAGAATGCGACCTCTGACCCACACCCATCTACGAGGGGCATCCGATATACCTGCAATACCCCTGTACAAACTGAACTAAATAGAGTTCATCCATGATACCTTTATAGTTTTTCAAAGTAGGCCTACTCCCTTCCATCATCTACACACTTTCCAAGTCCAGGTATTCAATCCCTGGATGCTTCAAAGTACTCTTCTTCAGGTATTATGCTTGAAACACTGATGGATGGAGCTTCCAACGGAACCTCTACTCTCATAGCGGATTCCTGCAAGCTCTGACTTCATCTTTGGGAACAACCAGAAATTACATGGGACCAAATATTGACTAAATTGGCAATTCCTTGGTGCAATAGTATTTGCTTGTCACTGATTTGCCCTTTGGAGTTGGAATTTGGGTCACAATACCATATGCGTTAAAGAAAATTGTGTATCAAACCTTCTTGGTGCTCAATCTGTGACGGACAACGATTGTTGTGTTGCCATCTTTGCCCACCCAAACTGTTTTTCTCCTTGGCATGATTTCATTGTCATAGAAGTGTACCCAAGTCTCATCACCAGTCACAATCTCTTTCAATATTTGTCTATCAGGTATTCAGCAACCTCCACCCTCTCTTCCTCTCTCTTGCTTGCTCCTGAGCATGCTGAGTCAGATTACTCATTTGAAGATGCTGCTTCAAGATGATCTGAACACTAAGCTTCCCACTGAGATACCCACCAAAGCTGCTATATCTTCCACAGTAATTCTGCCATCAACTTCAACAAACTTTCTCACACGGGCGATGTTTTCAGGGAATCTACAAGTCATCTAAGCGTGCCAAATGTCGCAGTTTTGTAATTCCAAATATGATGAAAAAGTACATAACATAATACAAAATATAAAGTAATTCTAGGTATTATAAATGTCTAAAATTGTACTGGATGCAGAAATGACAATCGGCATATTATCGCAATGCTTTCAGCAGCATATTATTCCAATGCTGTCTGTTGTAAAAAAATATACACCCATCAAAATATGTAAGTTCCCCCCTAGCATATACTAGAATATTTCCAAAAATATTTGATGGATTTAAATAATTTATAGCTAGAAAGATGCACCCAATTGTTAGGCACATTTTGATACCAAATTTGTTGGCCTTGACACAATGCAACGATAAGAAATTGTGCCATTTATCAATTTTTATACAGAAAAAAAAGTGGCACTAAATCTCACTGGCTATGGCTGGTTTGTCCATAAATTAACAGACATTTTCTTGGTGGATTTTCGTGCACACACATGGGAATCTACCAAAAGATTATGTGTGGCATAATTTCAAGAAAATCAATAAGCAGATCATAATCTTGTGCACCAAGACACGGTAGCATTTATTGTCTAAAATGTTTGTTCATTTTATGGACAAAACCAGTCATAGCCAGTTAGATTTAGTGCCACTTTTTTTTCTGTATACAAAATGATAAATGGCCCAATTTCTTATCGTTGCATTGTCTCAAGGCCAACAAATTTGGTATCAAAATGTGCCTAACAATTGGGTGCATCTTTCTAGCTGAAAATTATTTAAATCCATCAACTATTTTTGGAAATATTCTAGTATATGCTAGGGGGGAACTTACATATTTTGATGGGTGTATTAGTAAGAATTAAAAAGAGTGCATAATATTATTACGATACAATAGTAGGCCTACAATGGAAATATCCTATATAATGCTACCAACAATAGCACATTACCACATTAAGTATAATCAGTAGCACAGTATTGCAATGCTATCATCAGTAGATCGCACATTATTATACTATCAGCAGAATATAGCACATTATTACAATGCTCTCAACAGTAGATAGCATATCATTACAATGCTATCAGCAGTAGGAAGAACATTATTGCAATCAACTTATCAATACTAAAGTAATCTTACTCATGTATTCATGACTGATGAACACATATGACATGATAAGTTGAAATATAAAACGAAATCAGAGTTCTCTAAACGTTTATAAATATAATTAATCACCTTACATGCTCAATTTCGATCTGGGACTATTTTTGTTGAAGCGTGTGAAAAGCAGTGGTTCGGTTTTGTTAGCGTTTTCTTTCCTTGCTGCCTTTTTTTCTCGGATAAAATCGTTTGCATCATCATAATTCTGTATACAAATTGTTGATGAGTTTTATATCAGAAGCCTTATTCCATTCACTTCGAACCAATTCATTCAAATTCAATTCAAATTCAAAATGTGTAACCAAATCAGTAAAGAGCGTTCTTCAATATTTCATACGCAGGAGATAGGCCACGAACCCTTTTACAATTAACACTTTCCACGCGGCAGGCAGCTGCAGACGACATTCCAAAATTTCACAAAATGTTTCAAAAATGTCAAAATTACTGTATTTCATTAACATACTTGGAATCACCGGTACCATGAGAAATGCATTGAAATAAGTACAAAAATGCCTAGTGTAGGGTCAGCAATCCTTGAGGTAGACTTTGAAAATTGTGAAAGGCTTCTGAAAATCTGTTTTGTGTATGGTAAAAATGATAGCCGCGTGGAAAGTGTTAAAACAAAAATATGAATTTCTGTCTGCCCACTGATTTTGTAATGAAGAATCCTGAGCTTTCGACGAATACTTAGCGCACCATTTTAGTATAAAATAACCATTATAATCTTTAAATTTGTCACACTTGACATAGCTTTCAGCTCCAAAAAGCACGGAGTTGACGAAGCAAAGCAAAAGAAGGTCAGTTTAGTGAAAGACGAGGAGAAAAGTAGGGTAAATTATTCTATCCAATCGCTATGCTAGGCACCAGTAAACATTTTAGAAAGATTTTGTTATACATTAGATCTACAAAAGTATGTACTCGATGGATTTTCTACACTCTGATTCCGGGGGAGAGGGGGGGGGGGGGGGGGGGGGGGGGGCAGCACTGTGTAATTATCTGGGATGATCGGATAGCACCACACAATAGTAAGTAGGCGTTACACGATGGAAGGTTTTACCACGCATTTTGTCTCAGTGGCGTAGCTACCGGGGTATCGCCCTCTCTGACAGAAAAAAGGCCTTTGTGCCCCCGCCCCCAGCCCTATTTGTGCCTCCGCCCCACATAGAAAAATAATGATATAATATTGCATTGGTTTTATACTGTTTAGCGTAAATAGTTTAAAATGTTCGTTTTCAGCGATTCAGTGTTTATACTCACTCGTATTTACTGCTCAGTTTATAGAGTGTTTTTCAATCTAGGTTGTGGCGTGGCTCGTTGGCTCAAGGCTATAATTTCCATTTAATATGGATTTATTTATTGATGTACTTTGATATCATAAGTCACTAACCGTCCTTGTCAGTGCAAACAAACCTTAACCCGTAGCTCGTTACCAACGACAATGTTCCATGGAAAGGTGAAGGTAATACTTGTAAAGCAAAAATTGTATACAGCTTTTAAAAGTCACAATAATATATTTCTTTTTTTCGATATCACCCGTTTGTTTTGTAAATGATGTGTATTAAATTGTAAGGAGTGTCAACGTGGCGCAATATGACACCATGATTTATAGATCGTCTTGCAGTGGGCATCACTACCAAAAGTCTTAGAGATACCGGGTGATTCGAACAAATTGAAGATACAGGTAAATTAAGGAATATTTGAGCTTCAAATAATGCTTTGTTGGTGTGGCGATAGTCGAGAATCGAGCCCTCAACGTACGTAATTTAATTGCATTTCAAGTCATGACGGAACTTATTAATGTGTAATGATGCAATTCTATCAATTGCCGCAATAGAGGTAGTCGATGAGCCTCATTTATCATTCCGTTAATAGTCTATGTACAAAAATAGTGACAATTATCAATCATCTTGCAGCGCATGCAAAAGATAAATACCACATCTCTCCTGGATTTAATACTGTGGGGATAAGGATCTATGATCTGCACAGTGACTTCAAATTTCCCAATTGCTTCCGCTATAGCGGTTGTACCGTCTGCTGGCTGTTTTCTTTCTCAATGTAATCAGATTGGAGCTGTCAAACTAAAAGTATCCTATTTCATTAAAATCAACATGATACATTAAATACAAATGCCCGTGAGAGTGTAAACTTACTATACTAAAAAGCAAAGTCGAAGCTTTAGAAACGGGTCTGTTTGATCCAACATCAGCGCGTTAAGTGATTGAAAGTACTTTCAAATAAACCATTTTTTTGGCTGCATGCACCAATACGAATACGGTAAGAAAGGGAATCACTATTTGTCTCTTATTGGTCTTGCATACGGGTGTTTCTATAGCAGCGGCTAGTAATTTGAGTGAGTTCCCGATAATTAACACCATTTGTTGCTTCGAAATGTTCGAAATCGTCGTCTGCAATTAGCAACAATTGGGCGGGAAATTAGGATCAATCGCCACATACCAATTTGGCCTAATCTAACCAGTCTGTATATTCAAATAATGTGTGAGTGATCGTTAGTACAAATATGTCGGTAACTGTTAGTGATTCAACAAAATAACAAAAGTCACAACGACACAGGAATGGGCTAATATGAAAATGGTACCGGGCGTATTCTCGCCTAAAAATATACTTTGTAAAATAATCTCTGCTATATTGAAAAATGAATATAAAATGCGTGTTTATGTGCAATATTCTATTCCAGCTCTTCGTTACCTATTCACTGTTCACGAGTTAACCGATACTCAGTTGGTCTGTCTGGACCATTTACACACCAATGCAATTAAAACATGGATAGGTATTGCCATCAATGGTCCAACACCGGCAATAATCCATAGCCCTTACGGCTTATCCATACCTAAACTCTCTGAAATGTATTTGGAAGCGCATACCATCTCTTACGCCAGGTGCCTTGTGAAAGGTGATGACAGGGTTGTTCATGTTCTTAACTCCAAATTGACACGTGAATCCACTTGGAAGCGGAAAATGCAAAAGTTTGGTAGTAGACAGTGGAATAACTTTTATCAAATCGCGAGCAAATCCATGCCTACCATTGCCCGAGCAAAATCCAAGTGGAAGTCATTCAAAACAAATATCAAGAATGAGCTTAAGAACCACCGCCTTGATAAATGGAGGCAACATGTCCAACCTTTGAAAGTCCAGGGAAACATGTTAAAGCTTATTGATTCAGAAAAGAGCGATCTCACATGGAAATCAATGATATATAACCTACCACGTGGCGTTCTGAGTTTTGCCGTTAGATCATGCATTGATTTTCTCCCTACCTTTACCAACCTCCGCACCTGGGGTAAGAGAACCAATACTAAATGCAAACTGTGTCAAAATACGCAGACTCTCCTACATGTCCTTAATTATTGTGCAATATCTCTTGAACAATCTAGGTTTACCTGGAGGCATAACAGTATTCTGTCTCATTTGGCACATGAGCTCCAGAAATCAAATAATAATAATTGTGCAATATATGTTGACCTCCCTGGCCACACAATCACAGGTGGTACAATCCCCCCAAATATTGTACCTACTGCTCAACGTCCCGATCTTGTGCTTATCAATGAAAATGACAAATCTGTTCATATATTCGAGCTTACTGTTCCATTTGAAACCAATATCGCAAAGGCTCACAAACGTAAAATTGAGCGGTATCAAACACTCCAATCTGATATATCAAATAACGGTTTTAAATGCAACCTCAACTGCGTCGAGATCGGATCGAGGGGTCTTGTCACTGATGAGAATCTGAAGAGATTGCGTACTGCGTTTAGGTTTGTCGGGTCAAAACTGTCCAATCCTGTCATTAAAGAGATTAGTAAAATCTCATTGCTGTGCAGTTACACGATCTGGAATGCTCGAAACGAGCCCCAATGGGACACAGCTCCATGTCTAAAAGTATGACCCAAGAACCTTCACGCAGTGCGCAAAGCCTCTGCCATACACCTGTTTCATATCTTAAATTATTTATAATGATGATGTTTGTATTGTCTTGTCCTGTCCTGTCTTTCCCTGCCTGTATGTTGGTCGGTCATTGCTGGTCTTTGACGGGCCAACATCGTGTCCTGGGTTTTATGTACGTTCTTTTTATCAATTTTACTGTATTTTTTAATGATTGAATAAAGAATGATGAAACACACGTCAGGAATTGCAACACATAGACTACCCATTATTTATCAGCGCGAAGTATGGTTGTGAAAAGCTGTCAAATCAGACGACTGAACAAATTGCTAAAATTATGTCTAGTAAACATTATTAACAATCCGAATATGACTGGTTGTCAAGCTTATGCGCTTGTCCACTTGTTTGCTATGTTTATATACAAGAGAACCTCAAATCCGACCCTTTACACTTGCGGATATTAGTTTCATCATTAATATACAAAATCAGAAATCTTTTCAAACTTTCAAAGTATATCTCAAGGATTACTGAACCAATACCAGGCATGTTTGTAATTATTTTAATACATTTCTCATGGTGATTCCAAATATGGTGATGAATTCAATAATTTTGACATTTTTGAAACATTTGTGACATTTTTGAAGTGTCGTCTGCGGCAAAATTATACGGAGGAGTCTGGCTTACACGCCAAGGAAAGAGAAATGTCATGAATGTGCACTCCGCACGCAAACGACTCTTTACCTTTACCGTAACCTATATTTCTACTGCCACTTCTCCTTTAAACCCGTGTAAAAATCCAACATTTGTTTAATGGGAACGATTTGGCTAGCACACAATTTGACTGAAGTTTGTTCGTCTTGAATCCAACACCAATGGAAGTGCAATTAAGCTAAGTGTTTTACCACTATGCCTCACTTGATGCTTAGTACATCTATCTACACAAAACAAGGCAAACGGCAAATAGACTGGTACGAGTAATACAAGGTGATTAAATTATAATCTGTACCATAACCATGGTAACCAGAACTAGTTTACCCGTGTCTTTTTCTTTCTTTGAAATCTCAAGCGGCTTAGAATTAACAAATACGACACTCGAGAGAATCAAATAAGCTTACTAAATACACAATGTTCTGTTACCCTTAAGAGTGGTTGTATGACATACATGTATAATTTACTCATGTGTCGGTCTCTTTCACTGAACCGGCTTTCTTTTGCCTCACAAACTCGAGAAAACCATGTTGTTTTGAAACGAAAAGCTGTCTAAATAATCCGTCTTTGGTTAACACTGAAGGATCTGTGTATTTTCTGTCATATTTTTCCTCAGCATTATGTTTCCGCCCTACGGATGCTACTTTGTTTTTATCTTTGTGTAGATTTGCTTACATTGTGTTTATGCTTTTGATTATATTGCATTTATCGTGTTGTATGAATCTAGTGTATTATTGTAGTCATAAGTTGTACCGTTAGTCAGTATTTTGTACAGTGCTTTGACCACCTTTGATTAGGCGCTTTAAGAAATGTCGCTTTATTTATTATTATTAAAATATTATTAATATGATGTTAATAGTGGAATAAGGCGAAATTAACGTCATTTTAAACAATATATTTCGACCTAACGAACAAAAAATGGAATAAATCGCATTGTTTTCTTTGCCTTATCGTATGAATTAACAAAATTATATATATATTATTTGATTCGTGAGATGTTGACTCCTCGTTGTAAATCAACTCTCAAAGTAGTTCATACATAGGTGTAAATGGGTTCACTGTATTCACCAACACGCGCAAAGAATAAGTTTTGAAACATATTGATACGCGTATTGATATTCAAACGCAATTTGTTGGTTGTATATATTTAAATTCGGGGCGTGTACGAGCGGTACTACTTGCTAACTGCATGGGTGAGTTTCCATTATGTTGCAAATTACATCCACGCTCATGCGTTTAAACTATTCAATGGGTGTTGCAATACAGCCGGTTGGTTGCACACGAGAATTATGTCATATAGCAACCAACTTTGATGGAAGGCGAATATTTAAATTTGGTGACGGTTTTTAGGGCACCAATTTATAGCGCTGCTATTGAGCCTTGTAACTTGTAGCCTATTGCATTATGCAAATCATGAGTTTCATAACCAAACCCCTCTACACAATAACGTGACAAGTTTTATAACAACGATATAATTGGATAGGAGTCATACACTATTTGTAGTTACGAACCAATCAGAAAGCAGATAACCAGGGACGCTTTATTTCTCGAAAAATTAGAAAAATTAATGCACTTGCGCAAATGTTAACATACTCACAACACCATCCCCCTTCGGGATCGTGCCATTATTTACACATCAACATTAGAGCGCGTGCATTGATTTTTCTAATTTCTCTGGAAACAATACATACGCATTTATTGACCTACTTTCACTCATGGATATGCTTTATTTGTTTATCAGAACAGATTGGTCTTGCATACACTTTTACTGAAGTGTGTTCTTCTTGCATCTAACACCAATGGAAGTGCAATTAAGCTAAGTGTTTGACACTATGCCTCAATTGACGCTTAGTACATCTACTTGTAATAACAAAACACGGCAAATGGCAAATAAACTGGTACGAGTTATACATAATGAATAAAAGTATGAGAATGCAGTCCCAAACTGGAACAGTAAAGACCATATTATACTATGCATAATGATTTTACCATTTGGAATATTCTTAAAGACAATCGAGTAAGCTATGTTTGCTTGTGTCATCTTAAGTTTTATTATAGAAAATAATCTGTACCGTTACCAAAACTAGTTGACCCTTGTCTTTTATTTCTTGGAAAACCCAAGCGGTTTAGACTGAATAAATACTACATACACTCGAGAGAATAAAAAAAGCTTGACTAAATACACAGGGCCGTATTTTCCATACTAACTGCGGTTTTAGCTTTAGCTTAAAACCGTGACTAACTAAACTCGTGTCTATTAAATAAACGACTTGTTTAACAAAACCCGCTCTTAAACTCTGCGAATTTTGTCCCCAGAGTGTCCGTGCATTCACTGTATACAGATATGTGGCCCAAATGGTTTAAAATAGATAATATATATCAACCGAATTCCTCAAATGCAATGTATTTTTAAAACTACACGATGTATTTTTAAAACTCTCCGATCTGCACGTCGCTTGCAGAGGGCACGATTGGGTAATCAATCAAGGCATACAGTCATGATAGTTGGTGTATGAGTTAATTTAAACGCGCGTTAAACTACCCCCATACACACGTTTAACGTTATACACTTTTCAGTGAGTTAGACGCGTATTTAAGTTAAACGAATTTTCGAGAATTGTTTTTAGTTAAACGATGCGTTTAGTTAATCGATGTGTTTAATTCTTTAAATTGACACTAAGAGTTTTGTTCCAACAGTAGGTAATAAGGCACAATAGAAGTCATACATCAGCAAATCACGGGTTTCTATAATATACCAATTTGTCTATCTCTTTCTCGGTTTATTCTTGATGTGAGACAGCACGGAATTAACCTAGCACAAACTCCTCTATTGACGGTTTAAAGGATTATACAGCTTTATTCCATAATGAGGTCTTTACACGGAATCAGAAGCTGATCGTAGGCCTTGTCGAGTAGGATGGTATAACTCTAGACTAGATGACAAGTTCCGTGAGGAACATCTTGAAAAAAGTCGAACTATATAGCAATGTTTCCTTATGTCATCTTGAGTGTTATTATAGAACATAATCTGCACCGTAATCAACCCTTGTCTTTTATGCCGTGGAAAACTCAAGCGGTTTAGAATGAACAAATACGACACTCGAGAGAATAAAATAAGCTTACTAAATACACAATGTTCCGTTGCTACTAAGAGTGGTTGGTTGACATTACATGTATAATATACCCATTTGTCTGTCTCTTTCATTGAACTGGCCTTCTTTTGCCTCATCAACTCGTGAAAATCACGCTGGATTGAAACGAAAAGCTGTCTAAATAACGAAGTCTAAATCCGTCTTTGGTTAAGTAACACTAAACGATCTGTGTATTTGAATCGTGAGATGAACAGAGTCCTCCTTTTAAATCAACTCTCAAAATAGTTCATACATCTGTGTTAAGTGTAAAGGGGTTCACTGTATTCACCAACACGGGTAAAGAAAACATTTATGAAGATGAGTAATAATATCTAAACGCAATTTGTAACAAACTACGATGAACACCATTATTATTTATTCAGAAGATGATTTGTATATTCTATAATAACACTCAAGATGACATGTATATAAAGGAAACATAAGACTGTCTTTAAGATGTTCCTTACGGATATTCCAAATGGTTTAATCACCATGTATTCCTCGTACCAGTTTATTTGGCGTTTGCCGTGTTTTGTGTAGATAGATGTACTAAGCATCAATTGAGGCATAGTGGTAAAGAGGCTGATCAGTTTGTCACGGACGGACATGTCACGGACGGACATTTTTAAATGGATTATTAACACAAACTACTTGCACTTATTCAAATGTTTTATGTATTATGTTGAAGAGTGTCATCAACTTCATTGACATTTATTAAAATGTTGGTGGGTGTGGTTTGTTACTAAAAGAGACACAGTTAAATATTTGCGTCACGGATGGACAATATGTTAACCTTAAACTGATCAGCCTCTAAAACACTTAGCTTAATTGCACTTCCATTGGTGTTTGATTCAAGACGAACAAACTTCAGTAAAATTACATGCTAGCCAAATCGTTCCCATTAAACAAATATTGGATTTTTACACGGGTTTGAAGGAGAAGTGCCGGTAACAATATAGGTTACGGTAAAGAGTCGTTCGCGCGCGGAGTGCACATTTCTCTTTCCTTGGCGTGTTGGCCTAACTCCTCCATTTCATTTTTACCGTGGGGGTTCACCATTCCTCCCGCACAACAAAAAGTAAAACAACAGTAAAAAACATACGAGTAGGCATATCAATCAGTTTGCATGTAACCTGCATCAATATTATTGAATTCCATCACCATATTGCACTTCCATTGGGTTTTTGAAAGCAGATTTCCTTGCAGATTTACATTTCTGATCCTAAATCATAAATAATATTCTGAGTAACAGAGCGATACGATTCCAAATTACGTCAGAATCATAGTTTAGGTTGAAAATAGATTGTCCTGCTGCAGGACAGTAGTATATTTTCATTCTAAATTCACTCTAAAACCATGATGTTGATGTAATTAGGAATCGTGTCACCCTGTAACTCAGAATGTATTTATGATTTATGATCAGAAAAGTAAATCAGCAAGATAATCTGCTTTAAAAAACAATATCAAGAATAGAGGGCGTCCCATGGAAAAGATCGCTCAATATAACTTTATGTGTATGGTTTTAGGCAACCTTTTGTTTACTGGGCTGCTGTGACGTAGTAGGACATCGTGTATGGGGGGGGGGGGGGGGGTGGATGTCATGAGATTTTGTTGTAGTCTCTGAGTGGGGGGGGGGGGGGGGGGTGTCATACGATTCTATAAGTTGTGAAGGGGGGGGGGGCAATACACTTTTTGTTGATTTTGCGCTATTTGCTCCTCCCCCTCCCCCGGTGGAAAGTATATTTTAAGGCAATAATACGCCCGGGTACCATTTTGATATTAGCCCATTCCTGCTCGTTGTGACTTTTGTTATTTTGGTGAATCACCAACAGTTACCGACAGATTGTCCTAACGATCACTCACGAATAATTGAATATACAGCCTGATTAGATTAGGCCAAATCGGACTGTGGTGATCGATCCAGATTTCCCGCCAAATTTGGAGCACGATTTGGATGCAATATGAAGCAAAAAATTGTGCAAATTATCGGGAACTAACTCAAATTGCTAGCCGTTGCTATAGAAACACCAGTACGCAAGACCAATAAGAGACAAAAAGTGATTCCATTTCTTACCAGCAATGTTAGGGACTAAAGTTTGACATTTGTATTGGTGCATGCAGCCTAATAAAATGGATTATTTGAAAATACTTTCAATCACTTAAAAGGGCATTGAGAGATATATCGATATACCAATGAGCAAATAACGTAAAGATAATCATCTACATAGCCAGCGTTCGAAATAAGAAAAATAAATTGGTTATCCACCGGATAACCTAGGTTGGACTTTTGGTCATCCGCCAATAGTTTTGGTTATCCGCATTTTTTCAGTGGCAAGCTCAAAAATCACATTTTAAGCGAGTCTTCATATAGGCCTATACACATATATTGTTTAATATAACACATAAATGACGACAACTCCACATCACCCTCTATGCTCCATAAACAACTTTCTCTTTATTTTACAATCTCCTCTCCTTTAACTATACTGTTTTTCTTCAGTCGCTTATTTGTTTTAGTCGGCACGTTCTTTCAGTACGTCTCTCAATAGGACGACCAGCTGTAAGCCCTGTAATGCATCCTGATGATCCTCTTCTTCACTCGTATCTCCCGACTCCATTAGATTTGTATCCAGCTCATCCTCATCTGACTCAGCATCAAGTTTCACAACTGCAGGGTCGGTGTCGTCCTCATATACAGCTTCTAATGCATCCTGATGATTCTCTTCTTCATTCTCATCTCCCAACTCTATTGGATCTGTATCCAGGTCATCCTCATCCGACTCAGCCTCAAGATCCACAACTGCAGGGTCGGTGTCGTCCGCTGGGTCAGTGTCATCCTCATTTGAAACTTCTAATGCACCCGGATGATCCTCTCTTCACTCTTAATCTCCCGACTTCATTGGATCTGTATCCAAGTCATCCATATCTGACTCAGCCTCAAGTTCCACAACTGCAGTTGCAGGGTCGGGGTCGTCAGCTGTGTCAGTGTCATCCTCATTTGCAGCTTCTAGGGTTGGTTCATTCGCGACCATGACTTGTTCTTTCAGTACGTCTCTCAATAGGACGGTCATGTCTATAGCCTCTAATACATCCTGGTATCCTCTTCATCACTTTCATCTCCCATCATTTTGGTCATCCGCCGGATGATTGGCCAATAAAAACTGGTCATCCGCCGGTAGATTTGGTCATTTCGGATGACCGGATGGCCGCTATTTCGAACGCTGTACATAGCCCAAATCCAATATGTCATACAATTCCGACATCGCCTTCATGCTAAATAAGCAAATAACGGCACTTCCGGGTTGAGATTAGCCGTGAAAGTCCGCACGTAAACGATAGCATAACTTCCGTAGTAGGTGACATCGTGTATGGGGAGGGGGGGGGGGGGGGGGGGGGGGGGGGGGGGGGTAATTCTATTTGTTTGTAGCCTTTGAGTGGGGGAGGGGGGGGGGTCATACGATTATATGAAGTTGTGGAGAGGGGAGGGGGGGGGGGCAATACACTTTTTTGTTAATTTTGCGCTATTTGCTCGACGAATCACTAACAGTTACCGACAGATTTGTCCTAACGATCACTGGATTAATTGAATATACAGACTGCTTAGATCAGGCCAAATTGGTCTGTGGTGATCGATCCCGATTTCCCGCCAAATTTGGAGCACGATTTGGAGCATTTTGAAACAAAAAATTGTGCAAATTATCGGCAACTAACTCAAATTGCTAGCCGTTGCTATAGAAACACCAGTACGCAAGACCAATAAGAGACAAATAGTGATTCCATTTCTTACCAACAATGTAAGGGACTAAAGTTTGACATTTGTATTGGTGCATGCAACCAAAAGAATGGTTTATTTGAAAGTACTTTCAATCACTTAACGCGCTGATGTTGGATCAAACAGACCCAATTGCCAAAGCTTCGACTTCGCATTTCAGTATAGTAAGTTTACACTCTTACGGGCATTTGTATATAATGTATCATGTTGATTTCAATGAAATAGGATACCTTTAGTTTGATAGCTTCAATATGATTACACTGAGAAAGAAAACAGCCAGCAGACAGTACAACCGTTATAGCGGAAGCAATTTGGAAACTTGAAGACACTGTGCAGATCATAGATCCTTATCCCCACAGTATTAAATCCGGGAGAGATGTGGTGTTTATCTTTTGCATGCGCTGCAAGATGATTGATAACTGTACCTGTACGCTGACGATTCAACACTTTCCGCACCCATTAAGTCTTCGGCCAGCTCCGATGTAGTAGCTGCTAGCCTTAACAGTGATCTAAGCAATATGAAAGCGTGGGCTGATAAATGGAAAGTGACCTTTGAGCCTACCAAGTGCAAGACCATGGTAATCTCTAGGAAGAGAACCCCATCCCAACTTGAACTCTACTTTGGTTAGTGCAAGCTACCATCTGCAGACAAACTGGAAATCCTGGGTGTTACCATTGATAGCAAGCTGACTTGGTCCAAACACATCTCGATCTCGGCTGTCTCAACCAGGGCTGGCCAGAAGCTCGGCGCTCTTCGTAGTCCTGGATCTGCCATAGAGACCTGTATACACTTGCTGAAGAAGAGAATTTGAATGTCGATTTGAGTAAAGGATACATATAGCTTCAAAACGGCATAAGGTGTTTAATTCTAAACCCGGGCAAACTCTGGTTATGGTCAAATATTCAAAATGGCCGCCGGCGGCCATTTTGAAAAACATAAAATGTTCCATCTCTGGCACTAGATGAGCTAGAATGATGAATGAGGTGTCATTTTCTACTAATCTTGGCATTATAAATCTAATGGAATGGTTATTGTAGAGTTTAAGGGGTCAGATGACCCCTAAATCCAAGATGGCTGCTGTCCGCCATCTTGAAAACCCGTAAAATGATATATCTCTGGCACAATGTGAGCTAAAATGATGAGCAAGGTGTCATTTTCCACTTGCTTTGGCATCCTAAATCCCGTGCAATAGTTCTTTAAGAGTTTAATGGGTCAAAAGTCCCTTAAATCTAAGATGGCTGCTTTCGACCATCGTTGAAAACACAACTTTTAATATTTGTGGCAATGGTTTTATGTATGAGGATGGATGACGTTTAATTTTTTATTGATTCTGGTGTATTAAATAACACTGGAATAGTTACATAGATTGAAACTCAAAGAAGGCAGCCATTGCCCACCATCAAGGAGAAAATTGGAATGGGTTGTATCTTTGCCACTATGAGTTATTTTTCTATTAATGTCAGCATAATCAACCCAGTAGAACAATTACAGGCTCAACCTGACACCTCAAAATGCAAATAAAATGATGGCAAAAAGGATGTATAAATCAGGTAATGATTTATTAACATATAATATAATATAATTTTTATACCGATACCGAGTAGTTTTACCCCAGACACATTTACTTTGGGTGCATTGGACATTGCTGATTTTGGCGACAAGTCATCAATCTCTGGGACAGAATCTGACCACGTTACCATGCTTGTCTTGTACCAGGAGATAGTATCTCCACCAAATTCAAAACCCCTTGTTTCTGATATGAATTTGAAGAAAAGTAATGTGTGTCTTCCAGACAAACTCCCGTGTCAAGAGGTCCCCTATCACCCCAAGCCAACAATTAGACCTATTCTTCCACCGAATTTCAGAGTTGTAGAAGACCTAGACCTTGATGTTATTGACCCTGTATTTGCCGTCACCTTAGCTACCAAACGAGAGTTTCTCATCTCTTCCATCAGATGCGGTCTCCAAAAAGATGACACTGATGTTGGTGTATTGCCTACCTGGAGCGGCTTTCACGCTCTGATATCCACTGCTACGGTGCCCTTAATGTGTGTCGGATTTCTGCCGATGATCCCCTATCCTGTATCTCCACCAAATTCAAAACCCCTTGTTTCTGATATGAATTTGAAGAAAAGTAATGTGTGTGTCTTCCAGACAAACTCCCGTGTCAAGAGGTCCCCTATCACCCCAAGCCAACAATTAGACCTATTCTTCCACCGAATTTCAGAGTTGTAGAAGACCTAGACCTTGATGTTATTGACCCTGTATTTGCCGTCACCTTAGCTACCAAACGAGAGTTTCTCATCTCTTCCATCAGATGCGGTCTCCAAAAAGATGACACTGATGTTGGTGTATTGCCTACCTGGAGCGGCTTTCACGCTCTGATATCCACTGCTACGGTGCCCTTAATGCGTGTCGGATTTCTGCCGATGATCCCCTATCCTGTTACTGACTACGCAACTGTCCGTAAGTCTCTTCAAAATTTCCAGAGTGTTCGCCGTCAACTTAACCAATCCCAGTCTGTGATCCCAGTATATTGTGATGAAGGTGTCTACCACACACTCGCTGATATCTTGATGGCCGAGCCAGATACATTTTCAGATATTCATGGTATGATGGGAATGTTTCATTGGGTGAAAGTACTTCTGAAGTGTGCTGGACGTTATTTGAGAGGATCGGGTATTGAAGATGGCCTCATTGAAAAAGGTGTCTTTGGCAAGTTGACTCTAAATTCTGTGTTGGAAGGAACTCATTATGTCAGGTCATTCTACAGTATATCAATTGTCTCAGATGTCATTACTTCATTAATGTGGGAGGGCTTCTGGTTGTGGTTGGCTCAGCAAAGACTTGAGGTAGACAGTGATGACGCAATGGCCTGTGCAGTTGAACTAAGGGCTGCTCTGTGCGAGAAGAGCAAGAGCAAGTCAACTGCGAAGTTTTATGAGCTGCTTGCATTTTCGGATCCTATTCAAGATATGTTTCAGTCATTCCTGAAGGAGTGTGAGTCCAAGTCTGAGGTATGCCAATACTGGCAGGTCTTCCAGCAGATGGCTCTTAATATCAAACATCTCATATCTTCTGATCGTGAAGGTAACTTTGCACTGCATATTGCATGTGTAGAGAAATCTCTATCCATCTTCCGAGAAGGCGATTGCCTGAAGCCCTGAACTACCTTCGATATGGTTCATTTTACCTTGAAACAACCAAGCTCCTACAGAATACTCATCCAGAGATCTTCCGGCGTTTCATGTGTGGCCAGTTTGTTGTGAAAGACCACGCTGGCTCCTTTAACGCTGTGGCACCGGATATGAAGCTTGAGCAGTCTGTCCAGAGGGCGTCAAAGAGCAAAGGCGGAATTGTAGGTCAGACAAGAAACTCAGCTGTTGTGGTTGAATGGCAGCTCATCTTTCACGAGATTCTCCTTATTTCCAACAACCTAAGAGAGATGACAAATGATAGCTCGATGGACCATAGGGAATCTTCAAACGTCCATCATGACCTTGTTGGTAAAAAAGCAGAGCATCTGAACAAAAACGTGGCACTCCTTCTAGACTTTGTGTGTGGCAAAGGCAATCCCTTTATCATCCAAGCGCCTGGAATCAAGCTGCATAATTTGGTCACCAAGCAGCTAGCAGATGATGATGTTACAGCGCGTCTACTCCAGGCTCTCGTGAATGGTAACCGATGCTACAAGGAGTTTCACAAGGAGCGATTTCTTGACAAGAAACACAAACTCTCCGTCACCATCTCAAAAAGAAACCGGCCTAGACTAGATCATGAATCACCCTGCGATATCAAAGCTTCTACTGTTATTGTTTCAGAGAAGATACTAGCTTCTGCTCAGCGTGACATTGATATTTTGAGAGAACGAGGGATGTCGTTGGAATCTATCTTCTGTCATGATATCCTGCCGACTTCGATCATCTTTGAAGGTGACTTGGCATCAAAGCCAGACAAAAGCAAGCTGATAGCTGAGATTGAAAAACATCTAGTGCATGAAGAAAAGGTCTTCCCAAACGGGGATGCAGCTGTCATAGTTGACTTTATGTCTAAAATCCGCTCTTTTCCTGACCTTTCTTCTTTTGGGACATTTGCAAAGGCTATCAAATGTGTGCTGTCTGCAGGTCAACCTCTATGTACCAGGACTAGCTTCCATGTTGTCTTTGACAGCTATTTGGAATGCTCTGTCAAAGGGGGAGAGAGAGAGCTCGGCGTGCTGCTGGTATTGGAGCTATTGACATGGCTGTCATAGGTCCAGATGACCCAATACCTAAACAAATGGAGAAATTTTGGCCATCGGCGATCAACAAGAACAACTTGCAACGCCTTACATGTTTGCTCGCCACTGAACAGCAGTCTGATCTTCTCACCATTCTCAGCGGCTTTATAGCTGATGGGGAAGTGGTTCCTGCTCAGTTAGTTCCCTCAACAGAAGATGCTTCGCTTCCTAGCATTAATACGTTGACGGGGAGTGTAGAAGAAGCTGATGATAGACTTGTACTTCATTGTGCATGGGAGGTATCTTTTGGTTGCAAGCGACTTCTGGTGATTTCAAATGACACAGATACAATTGTAGGGCTACTTCGTTTCATCACAGACTGGCAAGAACAAGGTCTGCATGAGCTTTGGGTGCAGTTTGGCTCTGGTGAGCATAGGCGATATTTACCACTGCACATACTTGCTTTGAGGCTGGGGTCCAAGTTGTGTTGGGTTTTGGTAAAGGCACATGTTCTCACTGGGGATGATGCTCTAAGCAAAATCGGCACAAAACATGCCGCGATCACATGCGAGCCTGAGAAATATTTAGAAACCTTTGCAGAGTCCCAGGATTTGAGTCAAGAGTCCATGCAGAAGGTTGAGGAGTATCTAGTTCGTGTGTGGAATGGTGCCAGATGCAAGACATCTTCTCAAACATTTGACCAGCTTAGACTTCAAAATCACATCACAAGTCCAAAGCTGCCTCCTACATCAAGCGTCATTCAAGATCATATTAAGCGATCATTTTTCATTATACACAAAGTCTTGAGTTTATTAAATGATTGCAGTCCCATACTAGATCCAACTAATTATGGCTGGTCTAGTAATAATGGCATCATGTTGCCAGTGAAAGGCCTAAAGCCTCTTCCAACAGGAAAGCTTACAGTGTGCAACTGTACTGGCAAATGCAACACCAAACGGTGCCTATGTACCAAAGCACAGCTGGTCTGTGTAGCATTCTGTCACAAGTCAACAGAATCTGTCTGCCAAAATAAATAGAGTTTACTTCATATTGAACAACATTCATGTCTCTCATCTTACTTGACAATACAAATCTTTAAAAATTAAAAGAGGAAACACAATGAAAGTGAAAGTACAACTTGACATTTTGGTATTTAATTCATAATAAGTTTATGAAAATAAAACCAAGCAGAATATATAATCTTTTAATGTGTCCTTTATTTATTCAAGATGGCTGACAGCAGTTATATTACATTTAGAGGTCAGAATAACCCCTAGCATCACATCAACTACCCCATTTGATTTGTGATATCAAAATAAGTGGAAAATGACATATCATTCATCTTCCCAGCTAATTTGGTGCCTGAGATATATCATTTGACGGTTTTCAAGATGGCGGACAGCAGCCATCTTGGATTTAGGGGTCATCTGACCCCTAAAACTCTTCAATAACCATTCCATTGGATTTATAATGCCAAGATTAGTAGAACATGACACCTCATTCATCATTCTAGCTCATCTAGTACCAGAGATAGAACATTTTATATTTTTCAAAATGGCCGCCGGCGGCCATTTTGAATATTTGACCATAACCAGAGTTTGCCCGGGTTTAGAATTAAACACCTTATGCCGTTTTGAAGCTATATGTATCCTTTACCTAAATCAACATTCAAATTCTCTTCTTCAGCAAGTGTATACAGGTCTCTAGGGCAGAGCCTAGACTATCGCAAGGTTGCAAATAAATTGACGGCATTAGGCAGATCTACTGTGTACAAATCAAGTCCGTAGTGTAATGGAGTATGCTTCACTAGGCTGGTCTAGCGCCTCACCTACTATCCTAAGCCAGCTTGACAACATTCAAAGGAAGGCACTCAAGATCATTGGAGCTCATGATGCTACTGGTCTGTCGCATCTCAGCATCACAAGCCTACTTCACCGGCGACAGGTAGCAGCAGCCACGGTCTTGTACAAAATGCATACCAATTACCAACCACTGCCCACAAGATTTAGCAGCACTGCTCCCCACACCATATGTTCATCGTCGTGCTACGCGTGCAAGTGTTGCAATGCCAGATCATACCCTTTCACTGCCGCCTGCCAGAACTTGCTGCTTAGACAGAAGTTTCATGCATACAGCTGTTCCACTGTGGAACAGTCTTCCAGTCAATGTTTTTGGCAACATCCAAGAGGAAGGACTACAATCGTTTAAATGTCGTGTTAACAGACACTTTCTCTACAACTCTACAGAGTATGTTGGCTAAGCTCTCTCGATGTATCAATGACCTCCAGATATTATTTTCGTCTTATTTTTTGATGTTATTCTCTATGTTTGGGTGTTTATCCTATTCCTGTCCCACGCCACTTTCATTGGCTTTTTTACTCGCCCAATTGTGTTTACTTGTATTTTTGATTATTTTCTGAGTTGCAGTGAACCAATTGATTGGCCCATCAGAGCTCTCTGTTGAGAGTTACCCGTTTGATTTGTAATCACTCAGTTCATTAACGTTGTTAATGTCTGTTGGGCTATTGTTCACATTTGCTCTTTATATACAAACCCCCCCCCCCCAAAAAAAAAAAACCTGTCACTAGTTTTGTACATGGACTATCATCTTCAATCAAGGAATATTTTTGTAATCTTTTAAACGCGATAGGTGTCTGCAGACGACATTCAAAAATGTCACAAAATGTTTCAAAAAAGTCAAACATAATTTGGAATAAACATGAGAAATGCATTAAATAAGTACAAACATACCTACTACTATTGATTCAGTAATCCTTGAGATACACCTTGAAAGTTGGGAAAGGTTTCTGAAAAAATATGTTTTGTTTATGGTGAACCAAAAGCCGCGTATAAAGTGTTAAGGTTTGTTTGCAGTTAACGTTGCACTGACAAGGACGGTTAGTGAATTACGATATCAAAGTACATCAATAAATCAATCCATATTAAATGGGAATTATAGCCTGGAGCCACGGAGGCATCCCACAACCTAGATTAGAAAACACTTTGTATACTGAGCAGTAAATACGAGTGAGTATAAACACCGAAAACGCTGTAAAAGAACATTTCTAACTACTTACGCTAACAGTAGTAATCCAATGCAATATCATATCATGGTTTTTTATATGCACGGTATGTCGGGAGACGAATTTATATTAAGTATCGATGTATGGAAATTTTAATTTCGATGCACCTTTAAATCATCCTATGAAGAGTTGTTTCCAAAAGTGGTTAAAATCCTCGACTGCCTTTATGCCATACTTTATTCGGACAATTTTCGAGCGTCCATTTCTTGGGGGTCTTTTATATTTAATGTAACGTTTGAAATTAAGTCATTTGAATTATGAACTGTGCATAACAAATTTAACAGAAAGCAGCAATTATTCTTAACCGCTTGTGGAAAGGAACTCTTCATATTGAAATGGCAAGGACGACAGGAAATTATCCCATTATCCCATGTATCACGATCGTCTCAACATATCGAATGTTTGGAGGTACAAGAACCTATCTATCAATCAATCACTGAAATTTATATAGCGCCGGAACCAAGAAACTTGTACTCAGGCGCTTTGGCACAATAAAATACAAAGAGAAAACTACTTTACAAAAGCATGTTAAAAAAGATGACATTTTAAAAGTCGTTTAAATATGTTGATGGAATCTGCATTTCGGATATGATCTGGAAGCCGGTTCCATTGACGAGGAGCATAGGATGAAAAGGCACGATCAGCAAATGTGATAAGGTGAGTTATTGGTTCAACCAAATGTGGTGCAGAAGAGGTGGAGCGTATAAACCTGCGACAAGTCTGAACATGGAGCAAGTTTGCAAGATAGTCCGGTGATTGTTGATGGAGGACTAAATCTTGAAATCAATTCTATGCTCAACTGGAAGCCAATGCAAGTGAACAAGACCATGAGATATGGGATCATACTTTCTCTTTTTCATCACCAACCGTGCTGCAGTACGTTGCATATTCTGAAGTCTTGTTATGAAAGTCTTGTTTATCTACAATGGCTGTCATATAAGATTGTATTTTAATACGGACGCACCTTTATAGCACCAGAAGTGTATACCATATGGCAGCTATTACAGATAATGCCTTTTCATATCGCAAAGGTATCTCAACAAAATGACCCTATCTGCAATAGTTGCTCCAAGTTACATTTAGATTATACCAATTGCTCAGCATAATCATAACCAACCCCATAAATACAAAACAGCTATACATGTATTTTTAGAGATAAGGCCTTGAGGCACTGCCCTCGATATGTTACTTTAAATAAGTTTACCTTATTGCGAGATTCGAGTTCTGTTGGCATTAAGTCGCGATGATTCCCAACAGTCGTCGTATATCCGTTAACTATCGTGTGTTGATCGTCGGGGATCAATCGAGCAATTCTTAAATCCCCTTTACGGAAGTCCTACAAACACTACACGTACACACACACACTCTAATCAAGATATATTTCAAGTAGCACAAAGTAGCATTTTTGTTTCTGATGATAGTGCCGACCATGTTTAAAACATTTATGTTTTGTATTAGTTTCCTAGTTACAAGTAAACACCCTACCGATAATCTGTATATAAGATGTCGCTGTTTAAAATAATGTAAGTAAATAAAATAAGGCTAAAAGGCAGCCAGCTGTTACTACCCATACCGCAACTATTGAAAAATCAATGGACTTGCGCATATGTTGATATGCACACTATATGGAACGCAGGGTGATGGTGTTCTTTAAACAAACAACACACACGCATTTACTAATCGAATCATTTGTTTTCTCCGCAGATAAATAGGTATAGTTTGAGAAACAATACTACACGATGAACTTTCACGTTGATATACCCACAATGCCTGCAATGCGGGCATTGATATTTCTTGGTTCAACAGGCAATGGATTCTTTTCAGAAACCATACCTAGATCACTTCGGCAACATCAACTTCCTGTTTAATAGCCTTACACTGAAGTGCCCCTTTTTTAAACCAAATGCCAAATGGAGGATTCATACCGAGGTTCTCACTGATGACCCCTTTTTCGGAAAAAAAATTACGGATCTCGCACGGTATCTGTGTGTAAAACCTTCCATCGTGTGATGTCTACTTACTATTTTGAGGTGCTGTCTGATCATCCCCAGATAATTACACAGCACTCGCCCCCCTCCCCCACCCGCATCAAAGTGTAGAAAATACATCGAGTAAACACATCACTTAAAAGTATTATCTAATGTATATCAAAATCTGTCTAAAATGTTTACTGGTGCCTAGCACAGCGATTGGATGGAATAATTAACCCTAGTTTTCTCCTCGTCTTTCACTGAACTGACCTTCTTTTGCTTTGCTTCGTCAACTCCGTGCTTTTTGGAGCTGAAAGCTATGTCAAGTATGACAAATTTTAAAGATTATAATGATTATTTAACACTAAAATGGGGCGCTAACTATTCGTCGAAAGCTTAGGATTCTTCATTACAAAATCAGCCGGCAGACAGAAATTCATATTTTTGTTTTAATTGT
The DNA here is from genome assembly GCA_035610835.1 of Ophiura sarsii. Lineage (NCBI taxonomy): Eukaryota > Metazoa > Echinodermata > Ophiuroidea > Amphilepidida > Ophiuridae > Ophiura > Ophiura sarsii. Next base: position 51,630,478 of record CM069453.1, on the reverse strand, counting down.
AAAAGGGTTCGTGGCCTATCTCCTGATAAAATATTGAAGAACGCTTTTGACCGATTTTGTTACACAATGTGAATTTGACGTGGTTCGAATGAATGGAATAAGGGTTCTAAAATCAAAATTCATCAACAATTGTTATGCAGAATTGTAATGATGCAAACGATTTTAGTGATGCTTTGCACAGTGTGCTTTGTAAATACCGTATACGATACAAAGTATGTAATGCACAGTGCAGTATTATTTCTTAAGATCAAAATCAATAAATAGCAGTTTGGCAATGGCGTAAGGTTATTGCACTCAACCTCCGTGTCCGGCGGTCTGTCGCCAACAATATCATATTCTGTTGGCAAAAATTCCGAGAAACGCTAACAAAATCGAACCACTTCTCAGTTAACAAAGTCCTGCTTTTCACACGCTTCAGGTTCTGTATTTATTTGCTGCTATAATGAGGCTTCGCCAGTTCGGAACTGATCAAACTATAATAGTACAGTCCAGAATCTGAGTCCTAAAGTACAAGTTTTCCGAGAAAAAACCCCTACAACCGAACTTGTTATATACGATCTTACGATCTATGTAGAGAAAGTAAAATGACAGATGTTCAGGGTATTACTAGTGTTACGAGACGCGCAATGCAGGAGAGAAGTAACAGATGATGCGTATTTACAGCACAGAGTGTGTAGTGTCCGGATTATTATCAAGTTTGGTGTGCATGCACACACCTATAATACGTACATAGGAGGAGCTATTTAGAGTTTTTAAGTCACTGTGTTCATCACCAAACCGATAGTTATCTCTTACACACTAACGTGACAAATTGTATGACAACGATAGAATTGAATAGGTTTATATTTGGCAAGACTGAATTATGCTTTCGATATATTTAACCACGAGTCAGTTGATTTTGTAGTAACAGCAAACAATCATATCTTGAACGGCAGGATTTTCTGTTATATAGTCTTAACCTTTATATCGGCATCAACTACAAATTTTGATTGGTTACAAAGAGTATTAGAGCATATATTTAGCCAATCAGAGATACAAAAAGAATGGGGGTATTGTTGATGTAGACATATAAAAGCACTTTTGTGATTGGTTACTCATAGGGGTATATCACATTATATCCTGTAAAGAGCCAATCAGAGACACTGTAAGAAAACAGGTAGTGCACAGGGGGTTAATGCCATCTCTTCTATTCAATTACTATTTTTTAACGATTTTTGTTTACGAAATGACGTGCATGATGATTGGGAATAAACATTATCTTACCGGGGTAAGGGGGAAAATGTGAGCATTTTGCTCATCTCACTCCACTTGATTCTTAAAGATTCATGAAATTGAACAGCATTTATGACAAATATTTATTAGGAATGGTTTGTTAAGTTTCCTTTTTAGTCCCTGATTTAGGTGAGAAGTTTTCCCCGATGAATGCATACGTGTCACGTGAGAGATGAATTTAAACATTAGAGCTATTCGAACCACCCCTTTTACTTTGCAGTTTATATTAGGCATAGACATGGTGAAACCGTCTGAAATTTGCCAATAAGAGCAAATAGTAGATACTTGAAATTGCACAATTCTTTGCCAGATATAAAATACATCAGTATTAGTTTCTGTATGACTGTGTATGTCAATCACAATTTTGAATGTTAGGTTAGGTTAGGTTAAGGCGTCCCGAAGGGACGGACTTCTGTGATGGCCTTCCATACTGGTCTTTCAAGCATGCAGTTTTTCATGTCCTGCCTAGTTAGTCCTGTATCCTCTGATAAAAGCTTGATGTAATTCTTTCGTGGTGGTCCTCTAGCCTTGTGTCCATGCTTGGGTTGCCACAGGAGAACTTTGGAGACTGCTTCCTCTTCCCTTCTGGCACAGTGGCCGGCAAATTTTAATCTCCTCCGTCTTAGCCTCTCTGATATTGGTAGCAGGTTCCCATATAGATCTTTGTTGGTGGTGTGAGATTGCCATGATACATTAAGTGCTTTTCTTAAGAGGCGAGTGTAGCAACCATCCAGCGCTTTTCTCATTTTAGCTGTTAGTGTCCAAGTCTCGGCTCCATAGGTCAAAACAGATTCAACAGTGGTGGTAAACAGCTTTATTTTCAGGTTTCTTGGGAGTTTACTGTTCCATATTTTTGTCATGCTGTTACAGGCTTTCCAAGCTTGAGCCTTTCTTATGTTGAAATCTTGTTCACTACTAGCAATCCAGGCACCAAGGTATTTGAAGTCTTGGACAATTTCAAGATCATTACCATCCAGTGTTTTAATTGGTGTTGGAGCTTCTTTGTACAGCATTGCCTTAGTTTTTTTGGCGTTCATCCCAAGACCAACTGTAAGCGCAGCTGCTTCCACCAGATGTAGTAGTTCCTCTGCATCCCGTAGATTGTCAGCAAGGAGAGCAATGTCGTCTGCGAAGTCGAGGTCTGTAATTGTCTGCGGCCCTATTCTTCTACTTTGCCTGGGAACAAGTGTGAAGCCTAGTTGCTCTTCTTTTCCTGCCAATGCCTTCCTCAGTACATAGTCTAGGATGATTATGAACAGGATGATTATGAATTTTGAACAGGATGATTTTGAACAGGATGATTATGAATTTTGAATGTAATCCCAGCATGCAGTAGATGATGGATGCAGTTTAAAACCTGATTTGCATTGAAATGTACAGAAACATCATGGTCCATTAGAGGAACTAATAATTGAGACCTTTCAACTTGTTTGGTATCATTGTATTGAGAAATAGAATCCCAATCATATATTGATACATATGTATGAGGTTTGAACTAACTCAGCATGTTCAGTACACAGTTCTTTTCTACTGCATGCTGGGATTACATTGAAGCAACCTCTGGATTCTGATTTAATAATAAAAAAATCCCACTAATGAATAATGAAAATTCACCTCGTCCCAATTTTCAAAACTCCAACAGGACACTAATCCATCCCCATTGGCCTAATACGACTACGGCTGTTATTCTAATCGAGGAGTCATTTTTTTGTTCTAATCGAGGAACGCGTGGGGATACGCGTTCCTCGATTTAGAAATTGAATCTTTTCTCCGAAGAAAGTACTTAAACGCTTTTTAAAAATTATTTGAATCGACAGGGATTCAATTAGGCATCTTCCTACAGTAAAAGTGGTTTTTTACTATTGACATTGTCGTTATGTCATTATACTTAGCGCAATGTCAATTGTACGCAATAATAAAGTTAAGCAGATGTCGTATATTACTGTTCATGTAAAAGTACACTTTCTTTTTTAAGACTATTAAGTGACGTTTGCTTACGTATGTCTCTATGTCATGTTGAGTGTTATTATAGAACATAATCTGTACTGTAACTATGGTAACCACAACTAGTTAACCTATGTCTTTCTTGGAACCCTCAAGCGGCTTAGAATTAACAAATACGAGTATACGACACTCGAGAGAATCAAATAAGCTTACTAAATACACAATGTTCCGTTACCCTTAGGGTTATGAGTGGTTGTTTGACATACATGTATAATTTACTCAGTTGTCGGTCTCTTTCTCTGAACTGGCCTTCTTTTGCTTCACAAACGCGTGAAAACCATGTTGTTTTGAAACGAAAAGCTGTCTAAATAATGAAGTCTAAATCCGTCTTTGGTTAACACTGAAGGATCTGTGTATTTTCTGTCATCTTTTTCCTCAGCATTAAGTTTACGCCTTGCCGTCTTGTTTTTATCTTTGTGGTTATTTGCTTACATTGTGTTTATGCTTCTGATTATATTGTATTTATCTTGTTGCATGAATCTAGTGTATTATTGTAGTCATAAGTTGTACCGTAAGCTAGTATTTTGTACAGTGCTGTGACCACCTTTGATTAGGCGCTTTTAGAAATGTCGCTTTATTTATTATTACACGGATTTCTGTGCATGGAAGTGGTTCGTTAAAAGAAGAAAAAACCCTTATACCAAATTTGTTAGAAATTTACAATCTTACGATATTATGTAGAGAATTTAAAAGGTAGGCGTCCGGGGTTCCATATTTTTTTCCGTAGTTAACATTTAAATAGGGCGTCGAATATTCTTGACACCATGTAAAGGGTATACGGCAAATATTTATAAATTAAAACAATCCAAGGGTTGGCGTTCGGAAGGCCAAATAGCCTTATATATAAAATAACATAGAGAACGGGGCGTCGTTACCTTGTGTTTCATGCCAACATGGTATTTGTCAGACGACAAGAAATGTATGAATATACTTTCAAAGGTGTTCAGCTAATCACACTCAATCCCAGGATCGGTATAATGGTTTCGAGAGAGCCAAAAAGTGCTCAACTGATAAAAGGTCAGGAACATAATAATTAACATAAATTCATATGTATTTCCGTACCCATATTCAAAAGTACGGAAAACAATTTCACGTCCACAGTAGTCCTGTGTTACGAGACGTACAATGCAGGATATATATATAAAGTGGATGAGGGTATACAGTCTGGGTAATTCTCATCCGGTTAGGCGTGTATGGATACTCCTATACTTATAATTGATCACAGAAGGAAGCTATAAAGAGTTTTAAAGTCATTATGCAAATCATGAGTTTCATCACCAAAACAATAGTTTTCTCGACACAATAACGAGACAAGTTTTCAGAGCAACAATGGAATTGAATAGGAGTCGTACACTCTTGGTAGTTACGAACCAATCAGAAAGCAGAAAACCGAAAACGCTTTATTTCTCAAAAAATTAGAAAAAATAATGCACTTGCGCAAATGTTGACATTGACTCACAACAGCATCCCCCTACGGGATCGTGCCATTATTCACACATCAATATTAGCGCGCGTGCATTGATTCGTCTAATTTCTCTGGAAACAACACATTTATTTACCTACTTTTACGTTTGGATATGCTATACGGTATTTCTTGCATACACGGTTACTGAGGTGTGTTATTCTTGCATCTAACACCAATGGAAGTGCAATTAAGCTAAGTGTTTGACATTATGCCTCAATTGACGCTTAGTATATCTACTTGTAATAACAAAACACGGCAAATAGCAAATAAACTGGTACGAGTTATTACATAATGAATAAAAGTATGAGAAACTAGTCCCAACTGAATAGTAGAGACCATATACTATACATAATGATTTTACCATTTGGAATATTCTTAAAGACAGTCGACAATTTCTCGATTTTGGAATTTTCAATAAAATTGGGGTCTTAAGAACGGATGCAGGCTCAGAAGAGGGGTCATAAGAGCTAGCAGCAGAGGATGAAAAAGGGAGTCTTCAGCGCGGCACATACCTATACTCTTTTCCAATGTCAGTGCCCTCAAATTCCTCAAATGCAATGTATTTTTTAAAACTACACGATCTGCACGTCAGCTTGCAGAGGGCACGGTTGGGTAATCATTCAAGGCATACATGCATGATAGTTGGTGTATGAGTTTAATTTAACGCGCGTAAAAACTACCCCCATAGCAACGTTTAACGTTATACACTTTTCAGTGAGTTAGACGCGTGTTTATGTTAAACGAATTTTCGAGAATTGTGTTTAGTTAAACGATGCTATTAGTTAAACGATGCTATTATTTAAACGATGTGTTTAATTCTTTAAATTGACACTAAGACGTTTGTTTCAACAGATAGCAGGTGATAAGGCACAATAGCAGTCATACATCAGCAAATCAGGGGTTTTATAAGTATAATATACCGATTTGTCTATCTCTTTCTCGGTTTATTCTGATTATAAGACAGCACGGAATCATTAACCTAGTAGCACAAACTCCTCTATTGACGGTTTAAAGGATTATACAGCTTTATTCCATAATGAGGTCTTTACACGGAATCGGAAGCTGATCGTAGGCCTTGTCGAGTAGGATGGTATAACTCTAGACTAGATGACAAGTTCCGTGAGGAACATCTTGAAAAAAGTCGAACTATATAGCAATGTTTCCTTATGTCATCTTGAGTGTTATTATAGAACATAATCTGCACCGTAATCAACCCTTGTCTTTTATGCCGTGGAAAACTCAAGCGGTTTAGAATGAACAAATACGACACTCGAGAGAATAAAATAAGCTTACTAAATACACAATGTTCCGTTGCTACTAAGAGTGGTTGGTTGACATTACATGTATAATATACCCATTTGTCTGTCTCTTTCATTGAACTGGCCTTCTTTTGCCTCATCAACTCGTGAAAATCACGCTGGATTGAAACGAAAAGCTGTCTAAATAACGAAGTCTAAATCCGTCTTTGGTTAAGTAACACTAAACGATCTGTGTATTTGAATCGTGAGATGAAGAGTCCTCCTTTTAAATCAATTCTGAAAATAGTTCATACATCTGTGTTAAGTGTAAAGGGGTTCACTGTATTCACCAACACGGGTAAAGAAAACATTTATGAAGATGAGTATTAATATCTAAACGCAATTTGTAACAAACTACGATGAACACCATTATTATTTATTCAGAAGATGATTTGTATATTCTATAATAACACTCAAGATGACATGTATAGGGAAACATAAACTGTCTTTAAGATGTTCCTTACGGATATTCCAAATGGTTTAATCACCATGTATTACTCGTACCAGTTTATTTCCCGTTTGCCGTGTTTTGTATAGATAGATGTACTAAGCACCAAAATACACAAGTTATTTTTACATAACTTGTGTATTTTATACACAAATACTGTGTGAAAGGTTTACATAATAATTATGGAGTTCTATATTTAACATAATTATGTGAACATTTTTCTGTGTGCGGGACGCTAAATTTCGCATAAGAAAAAAAAATAGGGCCTAGGCCGAAAACACTGAGGATTGGGCATTATTTTTTGACTGTTTTGCTTTTTGGACTGCGAAATTTTGTGACCGTGCGAATTTGTTTGACCGTGCGAAATTTTGTGACCGTACAAAATGTGTAGAGACCCCCCCCCCCCCCCCCCCTCCCCCACTTACGTGAAATTCACGAGGTGACTGACTGGGAAAAAATTGGGGCAACCTTTTACGACAATTTACGCCACTGTCGGGACGACATTATACTCTGCCCCCTGGCTCACATGCCGTGGTACGCGCCTGGCTACAATCGCAATGTAATTAGTATAATTTCACACAATCAAAAGATCAAATTATTGGCCAACGAATCCATGGACAAAAGAACAGCCCATAAGATGTGACAAGTTGATTTCCTTTTTTTGGGGGGGGGGGGGGGGTTGGTTGTGTAAAAAGCTACTGGTCTGGTTAGCAGGGGGTCATGTAATTTTCAGTATCAGCTGTAGGGGGGGTTAGGTAATTTTGACATACGAATCTCGAATTTGTCCCAACCGCCCCTCCACCATAAATAATGAACGGTCCCTAAAGCCTTTAAAAATTGGACGATCTCTCAAAATCCTCCGAATCAGGCGACCAGTATTGGCAATACCGATAGAGGTTATCCATCAGCTGCCGTCTTGTCAGGAATGATTAAAACTGTGTTTAAGATTTTCAGAAAGAAAACACACATCTGTCATGATCTGTGTCATATGATAATCGTAAGCCAATTTGGTTACACGGTTTATGCGGGGGTTTATGCCATGAATTGAACGTCATGCACCAATTCAATTGAACATAGAATAGGTCGGGTGCGATTCCCCTTTGTACGTCCGTTGCGCATGAATACACTGAACCCGGTTATAGACTTATCCAGAGAGGACGGGAATGGTGTACAAAATCACGGTTTTGAAAGCATTGGCAGTGCAAATGCTCGTACAAGTACAATGTTTTCACACTTATGACCACTACAATCAAGTCATATTGTCAAATATTAGTGCGTTTACATTATACTTTATTATTTTCTCAAATAAGAAGTTAATCAATGGGTTTCTTTATGATGGACTGGAACACGTCTACATTACTTGTTATGACGATACTAATGAATAGTAATATGCACTAAATATTCATTTCTAACTGATGATTGACAGTTCTCGCTTCACTGCTTGCTTTATGCGGCATGTCGCAACTGTTAAAGAGGGCGCTGTGTACATGAACCGATTTGATTACAGGCACAGATGCAATGAGGCTACCGCCTGAGTACTATATTATAGTATTTCTTAAAGAATATAACACAACCTTCCTTGCGCCTTTGATCTGTCTGCTTCACTAATGCAGCCATCCAGAGTACTACAATAGTTCTATTGTTAACGCCAGATAAGTAGAGAGGTTTCTAGTTAATCACCGATCTTTGTCCGATGCTTTTAACAATAGAACGAAATACCGTTGGAAAAGGAAGGAAGGTTGTGTTATATTCTTTAAGAAATACTATAATATAGTATTTCTTAAAGAATATAACACAACCTTCCTTGCAGGGGCGGACTGGGACTTGAAAGCGGCCGTGGCAAAATTATTAAAGAGGTCGGCCTTTTCAGGCAGAAGTATGCAGAAGTATCGTCCCGGTAGTAAATTTCGCACAAAATTTCGCACGGTCACAACATTTCGCACGGTCACAAAATTTCGCACGGTCACAAAATTTCGCACGGTCACAAATTTTCGCACGGCCACAAAATTTGAGTAACCGGCCCTGGGAGGCCCTAAACCAAGCGGCCCATGTGGCGATCGCCAAAACGCCACATTGGCCAGTCCGCCCCTGCTTCCTTGCGCCTTTGATCTGTCTGCTTCACTAATGCAGCCATCGAGAGTACTACAATAGTTATAATAATAATAATAATAAGTGAGATTTATAGAGCGCCTAATAGCAGAGGCCTCAAAGCGCTGTACATTTTAAAAACCAATAAACAAGATATTATACATTAATCATTTAAAAGCAAGAAATACTGGCATAATATAAACATGATAAAACATACACAAGCGGAAAATATGGCAAGTCCGGTAAAATTCCACACACACATATTTACAGAGTGGGAAGATAACACATTAAAATCAAACACTATACGAGTCTTTAAAAAGATGAGTCTTGACACGAGACTTGAATTGAGTTGTCGTAGTCGAACTGCGGATGGCAAGAGGGAGCTGATTCCAGAGTTTTGGTGCTGACATCGAGAAACTTCTTCCATAAGTGACAGATTTCGCGGAAACGGGTTGCAATAAGTGTTGAGACGCTGATCTGAGTAAGCGTGGCGGTTTGTAAGTCCTCACCAGGTCTGTTAAATAGATTGGTGCGAGGCCATTGAGTGATTTAAATGTGAGTAAGAGCACCTTATACACAATCCTTTGACGAACACGGAGCCAGTGAAGTTTAAACAATACCGGTGTTATGTGATCGTGTTTTTTGCGGCGAGAAACGACTCTAGCAGCCATGTTTTGGATGCGCTGAAGTTTGTCAAGTTGTTTCTCAGGTAGGCCGTAAAGAATGCTGTTGCAATTGTCAATCCTAGATGTGACAAATGCATGAACTAATTTCTCGGTGTTCTCCTTATCGAGGTAACGTCTGAGTTTACCAATACGTCGGATGGCATACGATGCATTTCTGCAGACAGCGTTGACATGAGAATTCATTGTAAGATCCTTGTCCAGTATAACACCGAGATTGCGGACTTTCTCAGACGAGGTAATGGTACTATTACCAATGATTATATCAACATCAGGAATGTTATATTGTTAACGCCAGATAAGTAGAGAGGTTTCTAGTTAATCACCGATCTTTTTCCGATGCTTTTAACAATAGAACGAAATACCGTTGGAATATCGTTGTAAAATCGCTAGAAAAATGCTTTAAAATCACTGTAGAGTTTGGATATCGCCCCTAACAGTTACCGACAGATTTGTCCTAACGATCACTGGATTAATTGAATATACAGACTGCTTAGATTAGGCCAAATTGGTCTGTGGTGATCGATCCCGATTTCCCGCCAAATTTGGAGCACGATTTGGAGCATATTGAAGCAAAAATGTGTGCAAATTATCGGGAACTAACTCAAGTTGTTAGCCGTTGCTATAGAAACACCAGTACGCAAGACCAATAAGAGACAAAGAGTGATTCCATTTCTTACCAACAATGTAAGGGACTAAAGTTTGACATTTGTATTGGTGCATGCAACCAAAAAAATGGTTTATTTGAAAGTACTTTCAATCACTTAACGCGCTGATGTTGGATCAAACAGACCCATTGCTAAAGCTTCGACTTCGCATTTCTGTATAGTAAGTTTACACTCTTGCGGGCATTTGTATATAATGTATCATGTTGATTTCAATGAAATAGGATACCTTTAGTTTGACAGCTTCAATATGATTACATTGAGAAAGAAAACAGCCAGCAGACGGTACAACCGCTATAGCGGAAGCAATGGGGAAATTTGAAGTCACTGTGCAGATCATAAATCCCTTTCCCCACAGTATTAAATCCAGGAGAGATGTGGTGTTTATCTTTTGCATGCGCTACAAGATGATTGATAACTGTCACTAGTTTTGTACATAGACTATTAACGGAATGATATATGAGGCTCATCGACTACCTCTATTGCAGCAATTGATCGGAATTGCATCATTAAACATTAATAAGTTCCGTCATGACTTGAAATGCAATTATAAAGTCTTGATTCTCAACTATCGCCACACCAACAAAGCATTATTTTAAGCTTTAAATATTCCCTAATTTACCTGTATCTTCGATTGGTTCGAAACACCTGGTATCCCCAAGAATTTCGGTAGTGATGCCCACGAACTGCAAGAACATAATTTACAAAACAAACGGGCGATATCGAAAAAAGAAATTCATTGCAGAACACACTAGACATACTCTCTCTAACTCATGTCACATGATACAGAACAAGTATTGTCACCCTCTGTCTAGCGTTGGCACAATGAGGTCCCGACGCTCCAACAAAATCATCTTCAATCAAGGAATATTTTTGTAATCTTTTAAACGCGATAGGTGTCTGCAGACGACATTCAAAAATGTCACAAAATGTTTCAAAAAAGTCAAACATAATTTGGAATAAACATGAGAAATGCATTAAATAAGTACAAACATACCTACTACTATTGATTCAGTAATCCTTGAGATACACCTTGAAAGTTGGGAAAGGTTTCTGAAAAAATATGTTTTGTTTATGGTGAACCAAAAGCCGCGTATAAAGTGTTAAGGTTTGTTTGCAGTTAACGTTGCACTGACAAGGACGGTTAGTGAATTACGATATCAAAGTACATCAATAAATCAATCCATATTAAATGGGAATTATAGCCTGGAGCCACGGAGGCATCCCACAACCTAGATTAGAAAACACTTTGTATACTGAGCAGTAAATACGAGTGAGTATAAACACCGAAAAACGCTGTAAAAGAACATTTCTAACTACTTACGCTAACAGTAGTAATCCAATGCAATATCATATCATGGTTTTTTATATGCACGGTATGTCGGGAGACGAATTTATATTAAGTATCGATGTATGGAAATTTTAATTTCGATGCACCTTTAAATCATCCTATGAAGAGTTGTTTCCAAAAGTGGTTAAAATCCTCGACTGCCTTTATGCCATACTTTATTCGGACAATTTTCGAGCGTCCATTTCTTGGGGGTCTTTTATATTTAATGTAACGTTTGAAATTAAGTCATTTGAATTATGAACTGTGCATAACAAATTTAACAGAAAGCAGCAATTATTCTTAACCGCTTGTGGAAAGGAACTCTTCATATTGAAATGGCAAGGACGACAGGAAATTATCCCATTATCCCATGTATCACGATCGTCTCAACATATCGAATGTTTGGAGGTACAAGAACCTATCTATCAATCAATCACTGAAATTTATATAGCGCCGGAACCAAGAAACTTGTACTCAGGCGCTTTGGCACAATAAAATACAAAGAGAAAACTACTTTACAAAAGCATGTTAAAAAAGATGACATTTTAAAAGTCGTTTAAATATGTTGATGGAATCTGCATTTCGGATATGATCTGGAAGCCGGTTCCATTGACGAGGAGCATAGGATGAAAAGGCACGATCAGCAAATGTGATAAGGTGAGTTATTGGTTCAACCAAATGTGGTGCAGAAGAGGTGGAGCGTATAAACCTGCGACAAGTCTGAACATGGAGCAAGTTTGCAAGATAGTCCGGTGATTGTTGATGGAGGACTAAATCTTGAAATCAATTCTATGCTCAACTGGAAGCCAATGCAAGTGAACAAGACCATGAGATATGGGATCATACTTTCTCTTTTTCATCACCAACCGTGCTGCAGTACGTTGCATATTCTGAAGTCTTGTTATGAAAGTCTTGTTTATCTACAATGGCTGTCATATAAGATTGTATTTTAATATGGACGCACCTTTATAGCACCAGAAGTGTATACCATATGGCAGCTATTACAGATAATGCCTTTTCATATCGCAAAGGTATCTCAACAAAATGACCCCATCTGCAATAGTTGCTCCAAGTTACATTTAGGTTATACCAATTGCTCAGCATAATCATAACCAACCACATAAATACAAAACAGCTATACATGTATTTTTAGAGATAAGGCCTTGAGGCACTGCCCTCGATATGTTACTTTAAATAAGTTTACCTTGTTGCGAGATTCGAGTTCTGTTGGCATTAAGTCGCGATGATTCCCAACAGTCGTCGTATATCCGTTAACTATCGTGTGTTGATCGTCGGGGATCAATCGAGCAATTCTTAAATCCCCTTTACGGAAGTCCTACATACACTACACGCACACACCCCCACTCTAATCAAAATATATTTCAAGTAGCCAAAGTAGCATTTTTGTTTCTGATGATAGAGCCGACCATGTTTAAAACATTTATGTTTTGTATTAGTTTCCTAGTTACAAGTAAACACCCTACCGATAATCTGTATATAAGATGTCGCTGTTTACAAATAATTTTTAAGTAAATAAAATAAGGTTAAAAGGCAGCCAGCTGTTACTACCCATACCGCAACTATTGAAAAATCAATGGACTTGCGCATAAGTTGATACGCTCACAATATGGAACGCAGGGTGATGGTGTTGTTAACACAAACAGCACACATGCATTTATTAATCGAATCATTTGTTTTCTCCGCAACTTTAAGGCAAGTTTGACTGGACCAAAGTGACCGCTATGTCTTCAAACTTATAGATGATTAGGATGTCCATAAATAGGTAGTGTTTGAGAAACAATAAGACTACACGATGAACTTTCACGTTGATATACCCACAATGCCTGCAATGCGGGCATTGATATTTGATATTGATATTCTACAGGCAATGAATTGGCTACCATTGCTTTTCAGAAACCAAACCCAGATCACTTCGGCCACATCAACTTCCTGTTTAGTAGCCTTTCACTGAAGGGACCTTTTTTAAACCAAATGTCAAATGTAGGATTCATACCGAGGTTCTCACTGATGACCCCTTTTTGGAAAAAATTGTGGATCTCGCACGGGATCTGTGTGTAAATCCTTCCATCGTGTGATGTCTACTTACTATTTTGAGGTGCTGTCCGATCATCCCCAGATAATTACACAGCGCTGCCCCACCCGCATCAAAGTGTAGAAAATACATCGAGTAAACACATCACTTAAAAGTGTTATCTAATGTATATATCAAAATCTGTCTAAAATGTTTACTGGTGCCTAGCACAGCGATTGGATGGAATAATTTACCCTATTTTTGTTTTAATTGTAAAAGGGTTCGTGGCCTATCTTCTGATAAAATATTGAAGAACGCTCTTGACCAATTTTGTTACACAATGTGAATTTGACCTGGTGAATGGAATAAGGGTTCTGAAATAAAAATTCATCAACAATTGTTATGCAAAATTGTAATGATGCAAACGATTTAAGTGATGCTTTGTAAATATACGATACAAAGTATGTAATGCACAGTGCAGTATTAATTCTTAAGATCAAAATCAATGAATAGCAGTTTTGCAATGGCGTAAGGTTATCGCACTCAACCTCCATTTCCAGAGGTCTGTCGCCAACAATATCATCATATTCTATCGGCAAATACCGAGAAACGCTAACAAAATCGATCCACTTCGCAGTTAACAAAGTCCTGCCTTTTCACACGCTTCAGGATATGTATTCATTTGCTGCTATAATGAGGCTTCGCCAATTTGGAACGGATCAAACTATAGTATAAAGTCCAGAATCTGAGTCCTAAAGTACAAGTTTTCCGAAAAAAACTACAACCGAACTTGTTATATACGATCTTACGATCTATGTAGAGAAAGTAAAATGACAGATGTTCAGGGTATTACTAGTGTTACGAGACGCGCAATGCAGGAGAGAAGTAACAGATGATGCGTATTTACAGCACAGAGTGTGTAGTGTCCGGATTATTATCAAGTTTGGTGTGCATGCACACACCTATAATACGTAGAGGGAGCTATTTAGAGTTTTTAAGTCACTGTGTTCATCACCAAACCGATAGTTATCTCTACACAATAACTTAACAAATTTTATGACAACGATAGAATTATGCTTTCAATATATTTTAATCACGAGTCAATTGATTTGTAGTAACAGCATAATATCTTGAACGCCAGGATTTTCTTTTATAGCCTTACCCTATATATCGGCATTAAGTACAATTTTGATTGGTTACAAAGAGTATTAGAGCATATATTTAGCCAATCAGAGATACAGTAAGAATGGGCGTATTGTTGATGAAGACATATAAAAGCACCTTTTTGATTGGTTACTCACATATCACATTATATCCTGTAATGAGCCAATCAGAGACACTGTGAGAGAGCAGGTAGTGCACAAGGGGTTAATGCCATCTCTTCTATTCAGGTACTATTTTTAACGATTTCTGTTTACGAAATGGCGTGCATCAAGATTGGAAATAAACATTATCTTGTGGGGTAGGCGGGAAAATGTGCCACTTTATTAATGGATTTTTGTACGTGGACATGCATTCTTAGATACTGTCGGTATTATTCATTAACTTATTTTCTAATTGCTAACCTTGTGGCAAATAATTGTCATCATAATTATGTTGTTCTTATAATATTGTAGTGATTGTCATTCAAATCACTAATTTGTTCATATTGTGCGTCACACCTATCTTGTGGATAATACGCGTCTGATATTATATGCCAACGTCTACAATAATAAAGGAAAACTGTATACGAACATCGCTTAACGCTTTCCATGCGTCAGGCGTCTGCAGACGACAGTGTCAAATTTCACAAAATGATTCAAAGATGTCACAACTATTAAAATTCATCCTCATATTTGAAATTACAATGACAAATGCGTTAAAATAAGTACAAACATGCCTAGTATTGGTTCAGTAATCCTTGAGATAGACTTCGAAATTTGGCAAGGGTTTCTGAAAAAAATCTGTTTCGTATAATGGCAAAACTAATAGCCGCGTGGAAAGTGTAAATGCACTGTCATAATACGATTACGGCTGTTTTTCTATTCGAGGAGTTACTTTTTTGTTCTAAATCGAGGGAACGCGTGGGGATGTTTTAACATCCCCACGCGTTCCTCGATTTAAAAATTGAATCTTCTCTCCGAAGAAAGTACTTCAACGCATTTTAAAAATTACTAACTGAATGGACAGGTATTCAATTAGGCATCTTCCTACAGTATATAAGTGTTTTTTTTTACTATTGACAATGTCGTTATGTTATTAAACTAAGCGCAATGTTCATATATATGTTAAGGTAAAAGCGCATTTTCTTTACAAGACTAAGGGCGTGTTCTCACTGTGCGAATGTGGACTCATACCTAGGTGCGAGTCTACATGCATAACATTGATGTTGCGTTCTCATTGTGCGATAAAATACATCAAAATACCGATGTGGTATCGAGTCCACTTACCCGGATGTTACTTGTTTACAAGTTTAAGCGGGTGCGCCGTGCGTACTTACTGCGTAAATACCACGCGTGCATAACATTTGGCCGCGTGAAATTGCATTTTGAAGCGCGCGGCGGACGGCGGCGAAGTCTGACAAGATCAGTTCTAATCAAATAAATTGAATACCTGTCCATTGACACGCTTGTTTTTGTGGAACAAGTGGTACGAGTCCACATACGATAAGTAAAACGCGTTCTCACTAGCGATTTTGATACCACGTCCTAGGTGCGAGACTACCTCTTCGAGTAGGTTTCGACCCTACATCGTTGATGTAGGGTCGAACCCCCTTATTGCGCGTTCTCACTAGGCTTGGAAGTAGGTTCGATGTAGCATCGAGTCTACGTCCTGGTATCAAACAGCCACAGTGGGAACGCGCCCTAAGTGGCGTTTGCTTACATTATGTCTCACATGATGCTAACATTGGTAGGTGTGGAAATGAAGATTATCCAGGGGCAAAAGAGTAAAGTGATTAAGTGTGGTCACGTAGCGCATAACAAATAATTTGTGTAGGTACATGCACGCGTATCGCGCAAAAAAATGCTACTGGTACTAATTTGACATTATTTCGAAAATCATTACCAAATTGGCGTTAAGACGACTGCAATTTGAAGATTACTGCACACGAGGTATACTGACAAGATCAGTCCTAATCAAATAAATTGAAGACCAACCCAAAGTCCATAAATAAAAAAATAAAAAAATGACTAATGAAGACTTGATCTACTAAATGCTGACACGGTCCTCCAGTAATAAGGGATAATGAGACTGACGCACCTTTTCTAAGCGTCCGAAGGAAGTAGTCATAAAGAATGAAACAGGCACCAAATCGTTTGGAATTGTCACATATTTGTTCAATTTCATGAGCACACAACGTCGCAGCTCTTTTATCCCTACGGATTTTATTTCAATAAAATAAAATGCGATATAATGGAAATCGCTAGGAGATTCTTAGCTATAAATAGAATAGAAAGCTGACAATTTTAAAGGGTCACTTTTCATATTTAGATTCCTTTATGTAATCTTAATTAAGTTTTCACTTAGATCCCAAAATATTAATTGGATTTAATCAAAATAATAATAATAATTTCCAGTTAGTGAGAGAGGCAATGAAATTGAATTACATTTGACTGATTTCTGTAGTTGTTTTCTTGTGTCAAACCAATGATTTGTTGATCACTTGCAAAATTAAAATTGGCTAGATTCAAGAGTCGTGTTCGTCAGCGGAAGAAAGCATACAATAGCAATTTATTCCTGCCAAACCTTTTCAAGGTTAGGTTCTGAACATAGTCATTCAAATTACTGGGATTCAAGGTTTTGAAAGTGTGAACTTTTACACATTTTTGTACATCATTAACTGTATGGTAAAGAAGTACATTGTTTCACCCCCAACATATTGGATAAAAACATGACGCGTCAATAAATAGAGTTAATATGTTAAGATTTAACAGCAGTTTTTGTTAGCATCAAGCAGCATCAGGCCCCCTCTGGGTACATGTAGTCACAGCGCCCTCTCTTGTTGCGCTGGGTTATTATTATTTACCAGTAGACATCTTGGATTGAGTGTATCAGTAATGCCTTCTGATATATGAAGATCTACACTTATATTTAACGCAATGAACCCTGCCTCAATCCAGATGAAGGAGATTTTGAAGTGGTGGTATACCGCAGATCCCGCGCCCACAGCCACCCATTTGTGGTACTTTCATTTTTGATATTTATTTACCTCGTATGATATGGTGCATTATTGGAAAGGAGACTGCATGGGCGATTGGGTCAGCCTCCGGTGCTGGGCTCATGATTGCTTCCCATGTGGGCTTGCCATGTTTGGGTCACCACACGCTAGACGCCCATGCAACTTCCTTTTCCGATCGGGGAATAGGAAGAGGTATTTAATGTATTCAATGATAGGTATGCCTACATCAGACTGTATGTGATTAATGCTGGGCAATAATTAAGTGTATTTCAAGGCTCATAAACATTTCCTTCTTATAAATCCTGACGAAACTGCTTCACTAATCAGTTAAATATTGCCGTTGGCGCTGATCGCCAGACGATACGTGGTACCGCATCCCGTGACGTAAGCTATATTAACTTGATATACGGTATAAGATATGTAATTTGATGAGATCGTTACAATATGGGAATATTACATACATGTAGTATCTCATTGGGAATGTTATATAATCCCGAGTCCCTTCGATAGAGTGCAATGACATTTTGGACCATTGGTTTCGTAATTTGATTAACAAGTGAAGAATATCAAGAGATAGGCATGTCTCCGTATGAACAGACCAACTAAACAGCTAAACACCCCAACAAAACCGACTAAGTAACGCACATACACATATCTGATAGGTACGTGTGGTGCCTACTTGTATTTTTAAGTAACCCAAGTTTTAAATAATTGGACATTCGATAGATTTGTAATACAAATAAACTGACAGCATTCCCTGTGTGCGTTGACATGGAGTGTATCGGATCTTTGTGCAGACTAATTTGCTGGATTTGAGCAAACTAACGCAAATAATGTTTAGCCTGCAAAAATGTATGTTGTAAAATAGAAGAAATATAAGTGGATGTGACTAGAGTATACTTTTATTTATGTGTTTTATGACAATTTAAAAAAAAAATGTGTGTAATAAATTTCAAAATATTATGGTCTTGGTTCACACCAGATAGATCCATGTGCAAGGTGTTATGGAAAAAAAACTGTTGATCAAACTAACGCAAATTATTTTTAGCCTGCTAAAATGTATGGATTGAAGAAGGGAGATTTATTGTTTCAAAGTCGAGTCATTACGTGTACATTTAGGTGTTGTGATTATTTGTGGGAATTAAGTGAGTGGAATTGAATTGGGAGTAATGGGTGGGAGGCAATTTACTCTGGGTTAAAGTTTGGTGGGTGTTTTCTTTTTTTGTGTGTAATCAAGTGTTTGACTTCCTTGTACTATGTAATTTAGTGAGGTGAGGGTTATTCTCCAGGACGTGCACATCTTCCTGTTGTTACGGCTGTGGAGTGTGTCCTGAAAGAATAACCCTAGAGGTTAAATGACGGGTATACAAGGAAGTCTGAATTTAGATATCAGGTTTGGGGTTGAGATTGGGAGGCAAAATTTGTTGCGTGTCTAAACTAAACGTAAACAAACTAAATTATTTGAAAGGTTTATAGAATGTGTTCAAAATAGTTGGGCGTGGCTGTATGTAGGATCCGGAACCCCCTCTATGGACAGTGGCAGTGTTCGCCTGTTTGATTTGTCTGGCTCTGTGGAATATATTATTGGGTGTGCCCTCATGATTCAATGTTTTAGTGATCAACTTGGAAGAAATTGGGATTATTTGGAAGCCGCCTAGAGGTGGAAGTGAATTACATTTTAACCTTTTATACCAGCTTTGGGGTGCTCTTTTCGTTGCCACGTCATCTACTTCCGAATGCATTCCTAAAACTCCCGGGACGGGGTTTGACAATTTTTGGGAGGGGTGTTTTACTAAGGGTCCATATCCAAACTCTCAGTGCTTTTAAAGCATTTTTCTAGCGATTTAAAAGCGCTTTTCCAACGGTATTTCGTTCTATTGTTAAAAGCATCGGAAAAAGATCGGTGATTAACTAGAAACCTCTCTACTTATCTGGCGTTAACAATATAACTATTGTAGTACTCTCGATGGCTGCATTAGTGAAGCAGACAGATCAAAGGCGCAAGGAAGGTTGTGTTATATTCTTTAAGAAATACTATATTATATTTATATTTATTAAAGAGTCCAGAAGGAGATCTTTGTGGAAAAGATTCCAGGATTGGAGGATAACCCTAGAAGCAAACAGCTGCGTTGACTCAAGCCTGTTGGTCAAGGTAATGTTCAAAGGATGCAAGTGATGCTGCCGTACTCAAGAATTGGACGAACCAAGGCCAAGTAAAGAATCCGGCGGGTAGTAGGAGACGAACTGTTGAAAGCCCTATGGATGTAGCCAATGGTTTTCCTTGCTTTGTTGCAGATGTAGTCTACATGCACATTCCAGGATAGATTGCTGGGAATATGAATGCCAGGAAATTTGACAGAGGAAACCCTCTCAATCACCTGATTATTGATGTTCAAGATGGCTCTCGTGCAAAAGGAATATGGGATCAACATTAAAAAACCCTCAAACATACACACAAAATATAGCACTAATATGAGAGTAAGGACTACATCTCAGATCAGGTACACAGAAAAGCGGGCCAGAAAGCCCCTGGAGGTTTCTCTCGTAATATGAATTATTAATATCAATCATCTATTTTGAGACGAGTAACAATACGAACTTCGTTTACACAGACATTATATACATATTTCATCGAGGGACCGGAACAACAGTTCATATTTTAACCAGGGCAAATTATATGATGCGATCAAGCAAAATGAGTCTGAAATCAAAACTATGGCATATTAAGTTTTCATTCGGCAGAAACGTCATTAAGAATGGAAAATTACTTCCAAAGATATGAGCAGTTGAACGGTTTTCAAAAGTAACGAAATTAAAAGGAATTATATCCTTTGTTTAGTTATATCTCAACATTAATCTTTCGATCACCTCGTTTTGCTTAATCACATCACATATAATTTTTATACCGTACCTGTTGTATAAATACAAGTACTTAGTATTCAATATCAGTTGATCAGTTTTATACAGATCATTTGTCTTCTTTCCTATGCCGAGAGAGAGAGAGAGAGAGAGTGGTTTAATTTGTACATTTTCAAGATGGTGTCTTGATTGAACGCGACGCTGTTGGCTGCGGATTATTTGCTGTCCATACATTACCAGGCCGTAATAGATACTAATTACATCATCACGCGCGGTCGCGTTATGCTGCGCCGACATCCATCTATAATATAATACGGAGTTGCCCATTTTTGTCCTGAGATGTTCTCCCCTTTCCGCACCTTCGATTGACTTCAAATTTTCTGTGCGAGTGTGTATGGGTCCCACGACGAACCAGTTTATGTTTGTTTTTTAAAATTTGGGTTATATTTCGTGAAATTCGAGGTTTTTTAGCCCGTTGCTACGTTATTGCTACGCGCCGCGTATACGCTGAGCACGCCATGGCGATGGACGGCGCACAACTCGCGTAATCGGACGATTGTCGGCGCGCGCGTATTCAGGCGATTGCCGGCGCCACGCGTATTCAGGCGATTGCCGGCGCACGCGTAGTCAGGCGCCGATTGCCGGCGCACGCGTAAACGGGCGATACCGGAACACGCGTTGGTGCACCGCGAAGGGGGTTATGAAATCTAGGCCTACACATTATGTGTATGAACACATGGGGGTGGGTAGGCCTGTCTGGATTATAAGGGTACACTGGGTACCTGGATTATGGAATATTAAGGGTACCTGTGATAACTAGATTTTAAGGATGTATGGGGTAGGGCCTACCAGAGTGGTTATTTCATGTCTTATTATGGGATACCTACATGTATAATAATATTTAGCGTTTCTGGGTAGGCCTTATTAAGATCCCTGGATTATTAATGGCGCCGTGGCACCGATTAGGATTAAGGTCACCTGAGTATCAAGGACCTCTTGCTATTTCACAATAGCCTATATACGTACGCTTTGATCATGTTGAAGACTAACCGCACACTATCTTCTATACCATGTATACACTATAATGGGGTATGGGGTTGGTACTGCACATTTTTTTTTGGGGGGGGGGGGGGTGTTTGTTTGTTTAAACCGTCGGTCCGTACGGACACACGCTTCGGCTTGGGTCCTGAAGGGACCAGGCTCAAGCAAAATGCTCGGGCCAGGCTTAAAAAGCCTATATAAGCATGCTGGCTGAATGAAATGAAAGTTAGAAAAGATGGAAGAAAAGCCTGAAGTAAAAAGAGCCACTTCCAATAAATGGGGTAACTATAACATTGTTTCCCTCCTAATAAATGGGGTATTGAAATTGGGTCCGAGATTCAAATATATCACAAAACTCAGATTTCTGTGAACAAAGTCTATTTCAAATGAAAAAAAAAATAATGCAGGGATCTACAATTTTGAACTCATTATCTATGGCCATTTTGCTACAAAAAATGAAGGTATCTAATTTAGATAATAATACTCAGCTAGCGAGTGCCCGAGCGTAGCGAGGGTACGCCGCTAGTTACTCAATAATATGGACCTGCCCATCCATTATCACACCACAGTCAAGCAAATAAACCTACAATTTACATCTTTTATTTACTAATTGAACTTTGATGATATAATGGAAAAACCACCACAGCTGCGAAAAACATCTTGTGAATGATAACAAGGGCTTAGGCTAGGCGGCGCAAGTATTTTTATGGAGCAGGAGGGGGAGGAGCGTCCCTGAAATACAGGTGACACACGGTGTTTCTAACGTCATACTGGACTGTTTTAGTGTTAGAATCGGAAATATTTGCGTGCTTGGGTGTGCGAATCCCGGGGCGCGAATTAGTTTCAATGTTTCATAATGTAAGCTTAAATAAGCTCAATTTGACACACAAGATGGCTTCGGGAACGTTTGTCTGGATATGTTTCATATAACATTATAAACAAATTGGGCTCGTCTCCCTAACTGTTTGTGCTTCCGCCGCCATTTGACAAGGGCCTTCCACACACGGGTTACATATAGGCTACGACACCTGTCCTGATTCAAAGGACATCATCATCTTTATCTGCATAACAGCTCGGAAACACAGGGTCAGATTCAATCGCACCCTACCAATTGACACGCACAAAGCGAGTTCATTACCGAAATGTCACTAAGTGATCGAAACGTAGCGGTGCTTTCATAGATGCTACAAGCAAAAAAATCGTCACAAATGAAGACCGACTAGAAGAAATGTAACGAGATTATATATTTGAAATGATGAGAGATTGTGATGTGCACTTACAAGAAACAATCATACGCAAAGTGAGACGTTTTATGAGATATTTGAAATGAGGTGTTCTGTATAATACGTGACAATGATTTTTCCCCTTCAAGCAAGAGGCTTGTATTCAATTCCTCACATTTCAAAACAAAGCATATACATAATATTAGTGCTAGTACATTATGAAATACAAAACACTCAAAACAGCAAACAACGTGTAGAAAAATACAAATGTGCTTATAGAAATTAACAAAATAGAGATTTCCAAAAATTGTTTAAGTGAAATTATTGCGAATTCAGACTTTAAAAACAAAAGCATTTGGCCGTGTATTTTGTATCTTAGCTCTATAAATATTAAATGTGGCTAGTAATATTATTGAGATTCTGTACGTGCCAATGATAAAAATATTTTATTTTTAAACCTTTGATCTGTCACTTATGTTTTGCTCTCGATTGACAAACTTACAAATCTGACAAATCTTCAGAACAGAACAGAATATGAACGGTTCCGGTCTCTCCTTAATTTTTTTATATAATTCAAAATAGATCATTGATTTTACTAATTAATATAGGCCTACAAGAGAATCTTTCAGGGGCTTCATGGCCTGCTTTTTCTGTGCACCTGAGATGTAGTCCTCACTCTCATATAGGTCATTTTATTTTTGTTTATTTTTTTTTTGGGGGGGGGGGGGTATTTTGATCTCATATTCCTTTTGCCTGACAGCCATCTTGAAATTAGTAAATGGCGGAGATGGGAAGGCACAATTATTGCCATTTTGATTGACTCAGCTCTAGGGCTGAAGGGATAACTCCCATCGCACCCTTAACCCCTCATCAGCCAGAAAGATGAATGCATCATTTGTTGCATCAAGCAGCACCGCATCCAGGCCTCGCCAGCCAAAAGCAGGCACATGTACTGGGGGTCTCACGCATATAGATGGATTTATAATGTTTAATCGATGAGTCAAAAACTGTCCAATATTTCCAGCGAGAATAGAACAGATAGTCATCTGATGCATCTTCATACGCCTACGGGTTTGTTGCCATTTTCGCAAATATCTAGAATGTATACATTCCCTTTTTTTTTCTTCTCTTGATATGAGCCAAAAAGTTATGCAAAATTGACATACAGTCATCACAAGAAGTAACTGACCAGGTAATGCTGATAACCCTAAAAGTATAACTCCTACATAAATATATTTAATTATAAAGTTGTTGAATTTGAGATATTACACGCTAAGAATGGTTGATTAATGAGGAAGCTACGATCCCAAACGTTAGGGCAAGTCTGATTTTCATTTTAACATTTTCTTTTTAACACGGGGAGAGTATGACAGGTAACGCGTGTGTGCCGTATTGATCAACCGTAACAATGCCACCGGCCGACTATCCAACAACCAGGCCATCGACGAGTGAATTGGCACTACCACTACCGGTAATCAATAATTTGCCGGTCGGAGTCCCCGTATTGAAAATGAAAATGTGAAAATGAAAATCAGACTTGACAGTACATTTGGGATTGTAACTTCCTTAATAATCAGACATTCTTAGCGTGTAATAATTCAAATTCAAGAAGAGAATTTTCTCAACATGTTTATTATTTAATATGTTTATGTAGGAGTTATACTTTTAGAGTTATCAGCACATTTATTACCTGGTCAGTTACTTATTGTGATGACTGTATATATCCATCTGCAGTTATTTTTACAATTCTTGCATTTTATGCCATAACTGGTGCCTCCATTATTATTTTTCTCTTTTATAATAATAATAATAATAATAATATTACCGTTCTTATATAGCGCTTTCCACAATGCAAGCACAGTCCCAAAGCGCTTTTTAAATCAATTATTATCGCTGCCAGTTTAGATATCAGAATCCTTTGGTCGCTACACTTAGGCGGCTACCAGTCGACAAGTGCACAAGCCTATCAGCACTACTTAGATTTTGATATCCTAACAGCTCCCCAAATATCGCTTGGGTCGACGAAGCAATTGAGACTAAGTACCTTGCCCAAGGATACAAACATGTTGGACCTAATGGGGCTCGAACTCACAACCTTTGCATTGTGAGACCGGCGTCTTATCCACTAGACCACACACGCTCACGTTATAGCTTTCTTCTTCTCTTATTATGGTACTCTACTCTTTTTAAGTTATATTATCCTGATTTGATCTAACAAACCTTTTAATATTTGTATGAATACTACCTTTTTTTTAAGTCTAGCTCGCCGGAAGTACATAACGCATACAGAACGTTTACTGTTCCGTATTGTAAAAACCGGATTGCTCAAATACAGGTAATGAGGAATAGTCTCCCTGATGGGCTTCGCCCCTGGATCAATTGTATGCAGACATGGCAAAGTATACTCTTGGCTATTACTCCAGACACTAGTCTAGTGGAAGATCATGCCACTATGTTTACTATTCAACGTTTGAATCACAAATG
Organism: Ophiura sarsii; assembly: GCA_035610835.1. Classification (NCBI taxonomy): domain Eukaryota; kingdom Metazoa; phylum Echinodermata; class Ophiuroidea; order Amphilepidida; family Ophiuridae; genus Ophiura; species Ophiura sarsii. Next base: position 51,605,427 of record CM069453.1, on the reverse strand, counting down.
GTGACATTATCTAATCTTTTTTTCCGCATGTTATGTATGTATATGATATATGAACATGGTTAATGTTAAAGAACCGATTAAATTGATTCTCGTAGTTTAAAATCCCAAATCTGTTCGGTTTCAATTACTATTGGCATTGCTTTTCTTTTCTTCATAATTATTATAAATTTGATATTTTTGATATTTTATTTCATTTTGAGTAAAGTTTCTTTGACTCGTCCTGTAATATCTATCAAAGCTACTCGAGGACATACTAATGAAAAGTAACATGTGCCACAATGATATACTGTTGCTACATGACAAATTCCTATTATGATACAAAAATATATGGGATGCTCTCGGGGGAGGGGCATTTAGAGTTAAAAACGTTGTCCCGATTCCCAAAATTACTTAAATGTATCTTTTGTTTAAGGATAGTTTTTGCGACGATGAACGTTAATCACAATTTAACCAGTTGGGTATACGATCGTGTTACTTTTTGTGATGTCTTCTTATTATGCCGAGTATACAGGGTGACTCAGAATGATCTATACCGAGGTAATACGATTTTTTTTCGGTATGAAATTTATTGATAGCGTCCAAATCGTCAAATATATAGGCTATTGCACAAACGCCCAGCTTTCTTAGGAATTTCAGATTGTGAAAATCGGACATTTCTGATGGAAAATACAGACATTTTTGTAACGATAGTAGATTTCAAGTTTTTGTCGAAATTATCCATTATGAAAATCTATAAAAACTAAACCCTTTTAAACATTAAATTATTTCTGAAATGTTATTCGTATTATTCGTTGCACCTTGTAACAATCGATTGTTGTGTGCATATAAAACAAAGCTTTGATTGAATAGGGCAGGATTTGTTTAACCTTAGTGGTTTTGGGTTTAACCTTCCTTTTTTGGCGGGAGTTTTGAATAAAACTTATGAGGTGTGGGGTTCATTGTTTGAAATGCTGGTTGTGCTAGAGAGAATAGCTGCAAAGATGAATTATGTGAGCCAAGATATGAAAATACGTTTTCCATCGATTTTCGAGAGATATCTCATGAAATTAACGGAATAAGTAGGAAACATACCATCACATCGCAATTGTTTAGATTTGAAACACTATTTACTTAATATTTGTTATATATTTTTGAAACCCGGTAGATCATTCTGAGACAACCTGTATAGGTATCTGTTGGAACACATTGTGCAAAAATATACATCATACAAATATAGGCATGTAGGTAAATGCAAGTTCATCAGCTAGAGGATTTCTCCCTCCCGGGTATTGGTTAATAGCATGACAAAACTTTACCAATCACTCGTTAACAAATTGATGGTTAAAATATCATAAATTTCGTCAAAAGCATATAACGCAATGGTATCTATGGCAACTGTTTTTCAACGGAGAATTACCTCAAGAGGACTCCTTGTTAACGTCTTTGCCCACACGCTCACATCACAATATCTCACTATTTCTGCTACTTGGTGGGGGTTTTTCTCCAATAATCTTGACTATTCATGTATGATTCATCTAATCAGTATTGATGCAGAAGTGTTTACATTGTAATATTTTGATGTTTTTTTACACAACAAATCTAAAACGTTGTCGTAAAAGACATGAATAGAAGAACATTCAAGTTACATCTGCTTATATTTTATTCTATTTTAGAACAGACATTTTTCATTTCTAAAATAGGATACGTTAGTTAAACATTTATGGAATTTTCAGTGCATACGGACACACGCCTGGGTCGTGATATATCCTTCACTTGTCATGGCCCTAATGTCATTGCACTCTATGGACACGGGATAACTTTCCCAATGAGAGATATGCAATATACCCATAATAACAATCTCATAAAATGATGCAGCAAATTATATATCGAATTAATCTGTGTCACGGGATTCGGTCCAATAGAGTGTCTTAACACTTTCAATGCAGCTATCAGTTTCACCATATCGTAACAGATTGTTAAGAGATTATTCCTCATCTTCAAAGTCTTATCTCACGAATTACTGAACCAACACTATGAATGTTGGTACTTATTTTAATGTATTTGTCATGGTGATTTTAAATATGGTGATGAAATTCACTAATTTTGACCTTTTTTGTTGTTGTTGCAATTTTGTAACCGTCTGCAGACGACTGCCACGTGGAAAGTGTTAAAGAAAATAGAGTTAAAACTATATATAGCATCATGGGATAGTGCCATTATTGAAGCAATAAACAAATAGCCTAGAGTGTCTAAAAAAACACATCTCATCATCGAGAGAGGTAGCATCGTTTCACTGTGTAATTGAGTGATTTGATTCTTCCACGTTTTCTCAAAATTCTATCATAATCGACAGCAGTAGATTTAAGTCACCCTGTATGTTGGAGGAAACCAGAGAAAACCTTTACCATACAGGAAATGATAAGTTCATCTTTCAAAACCTCCTGAGTATTTCTAATGAAAACATTCAGAACTAAACCGGCCTTGAACAGAATGAGCAGGAATATATTGTTATTTTATGCTTTCTTCCGCTGACGAACACGACTTACAAAGGTGTTTTTCTCGGAAGCAAGCCAATTTTAATTTACAAGTGGACAGACAAATCTTGGCTTGATACGAGCAATAACCCACACAAATCAGTCAAATTTAATTTATTGCTCTTCTTACTAACTGGAAATTGTTATTATTATTATTTTGATGATTCTAATTTCGTTAGAATGCAATTAATATTTTAGGATCCGATTGACAACTTATAATATTAAAGACAGAAGTCTAAAATAAGAAAAGTGACCCTTAATTATCAGCTTTCTAGTTGTAGCATTTACCTACATGCATATTTGTATGACGTATATATTTTGTGCACACTGTGTTCCAACAGATACCTTTACTCGGCATAATAAGAAGACATCACAAAAAAGTAAATTTTAGATTTAGATCATTCAAGTACAGATTTTTATAATAAAATTGAGTAGTAAAGTGTATATAGTAGTAGAAGAGGTCTACGATCCTTGCCACCTAGAGAAAGGGAAAGAGAAAGGGAAAGAGAAAGAGAAAGGGAAAGAGAAAGAGAAAGAGAAAGAGAAAGAGAAAGAGAAAGAGAAAGAGAAAGGAGAACAGCTATTGAACAGAAAGAGAAGAGGATGGGGAAAAGTCAAAAAGAGAAAGGAAAAGACACAAATGAATTGTTCAAAACTAGTTGGCTCACATCAATGAAAAAGATAAAAGGCGACTATTTATGTATACATTCTAGGTAACAAACACGTATATTTTAGGCGTATGAAGTTGCATCAGATGACTATTTGTTCTATATAATCTCGCTGGAAATATTGGACAGTTTTTGACTCATTGATTAAACATTATCCATCCATCTATATGCGTGAGACTCCGGTGCATATGCCTGCTTTTCGCTGGCGAGGCCTGGATGCGGCGCGACAAAGGATGTATTCTTCTCTCTGACCAATCGACAGGTATATAGTTCTTTAAGTGGTTAAGTTAACCCTTAAGCATTAGCCGCGCTAAGTAAATCAAAATGGCTACAATATGGTACCTTCCCGTCTCTGTCATTTTACTCATTTCAAGATGGCTGTCATGCATTGTTAAAAATAATGAATAAAATATGGGAGCGAACATTAAATCTTGGGTGCACAGAAAGCCCTGGAAGTTAATCTTGTATACGAATTATGAATGATTAATATCAATGATATGATATATTTTGAGAGTGACGACAAAAACTTCGTTTACAGGGACTTTATTTAAATACTAAACATTTCATCGAGGACCAGAACAGTTCATATTTCATCATGTGTTAATATATTTCTATATCTATTGCATGAATACAACATTCTATTTTTCACCAACTTTATAGGTGCTCAATTTGAAAGACAGTGCCGCCACTACTGTGATCGAAACACGGGAATGGCGACGAAGGGTCTCTGCACCCAGTTACAAATACGACACCTGTCTTGATTAAGAGGACATCATCTCCATCTGCATGACAACCCGGAAACACTGGATCTGATTTAATCACAAACATCCGAAGAAGGTTGTTGTTGACACGCACAAAATGAGGTTATTACCGAAATGTCACGAAGTGCTCGAATCGTGGCAGTGCTTTAATACATGATACGAACACATAAATCGTCACAAATGAATGGCGAATTGAAGAAATGTAACGAGATTATTTGAAATGTTGTGAGGTGTTTGAAATGTCGAGAGATTGTAACTTGTGGGCATATGACATGAGTTATCCGGAATTAAAACATTAATGTCAGAAATGTTGTGAGGTATTTGAAATGAGGTGTTCTGTACGTGCCCATGATAATAGCTTATATCTTGATATTCTTGGATCAGTCACCTCTGTTTTACTCTTGCTTTGTACAAACTTTCTTCAGTTCTTTTTCTGAATTATTCACCAATGACAGTCAATAAGTGGGTCAATTTTGATTCTGTCACATACGAAATATCTGTCTCTGTCATGTCTTTGGAAATAGTCGTAAATTGCTATTTTATGTTTTCTTCCGGTGACCGACCCGACTAAGGTGTTTTTTCTTTGGAATCAACTCCCGGATCGAAGCCAATTTTTAGTTGCAAGTGACACAAAATCCTTGCTTTGATATGAGAAAAACACACATAAATAAGTGCCATGTACAGTAATTTATTCTCGCTCTTACTAACTGGACAACATATACAAACATCAGACGATACACTCAGAATGCAAAGCGTCACAATAGCACTCCCCCTGCGGGGTCGTGCCATTATTTACACGTCAACATCAGCGCGCGTGCATTGATTTGTCTAATGTCTCTCTCAACACCACATTTAGCATAATTAAATTCATTTCCACATTCGAATTTGATTTAGACTCAACTTCCTCAAACCAGTTTTAGCACTGCACTCCAGTCAGGTCTTCTGGATGAGTTGTATCGTGTCAACTCATTTGAAAAATTTCAAAACCAAGTCACAAGTCAAGTCAAATAATTTCTTTCAGTGACTTGAGTCAAGTCATCAAGAAAATAGTGACTTAAGTCCATTGACTCGAGTCGTCACAACACTCTGCTAAAGGACATTTAGCATTTGTTATGCATAAAGCTATGCAATCTTTTTCAATCTTTTTAACCAAATTAGTTTTCTTAAATTGACTTTTAACTCCTAATGAACCCATCTTGACTGTATCTCCGTAAGAAGAATTTACAGAACTTTACTCAAATTTAATGATTAATCTGCTTTCACTTCATGAGACCAAAGAAAGTGTCCTGGATGAATAACCCTCGAGGTTAAATGACGGGTATACAAGGAAGTCTGAATTTATATCAGGTTTGGGGGAAGTTTAGGCTAAATTAAATTTAATATTTTACTTGATATGAAGAAGAGAAAAATAAATTCCATCTTCTCATACACAGTTTAGCATAGACAAGTGTTAGTTTGGTGCATTTGTCTTTTCTATAAAAAAATATGTAATAATTAACTGTGAACACTGAAGTCTAGTGTCACTAATCATATCGATGACGGAGCACAATCTGCAAAAATGGATCATGTTCGTGCAATTTCAGGCAAAATATCCCTAAATATGGGGTTATGTGAGAGAAGGAAAATATTTTGTATATCCGTCACCTCTGATATAGAAGGGTTCAGAATGGAATCCTCATACAAGACCTGATACACTGCAAAAAGGTTGCTTAAAATACGTTGCTAAAAGTACTTTTATCATCCGTTGGTTGACGTGTTGATTGACATTCATTCAATATATGTAGAAAGTTAGGCGTTGTGTATAAAAGTAAAAAATCCCCAGCGTTGAGCAATTCGTCGAAAACAATGTCCTTAAAATGTTGGTGGAAACTGTTTCTGTTGCTAAAATATGTTGAGTAAAATATTCCACTTTGGCAACTGTTGTATGAGCATTGAGGACAATCACGCAACAGTTGATGCAAGTTACGCACATGTGAATTTTAGGCAACTGTGGTCCAAAAAAAGCCAATTTCGTGAGCTGTTGCATACTTGAACAACTGTTGAGTGAATATAATTACCTAACTTTTGAGTAACTAGAATTGTTGAACTGTTGGTGAAAACATGTTATCTAACGGTGTTGGGCAAATTTTACTGAACAATTGAGCGGTTGCATACGTGAACAACGTTGTGTAAAATGTTGAGTAAATATTTAAGCAACCTTTTTGCAGCGCAGGACCACAATTAGATTTATTCTGTCTTGGCATCCAAAACGGAATAAATCGCTAACACTGACAAAATAGTTTAAAATTCCCATCCTTGTTTGACATATATTTGTTTATGAATATCATTTTAACGGTGTTATTGCGACGTCACTGGCGATGAATATTGAATAGTCGATTTTTATAGCCAAAAAATACACGACATGGACATATACTGAATAGTTCATGTCATGTGATCTATTTTTCACCAAAAGAATCACATAAATATGTTTATGTATTATATAATATGGACTATTTATACCTTCATACCAAGATAGCAAGACTACGTTTGGCAAACGTTCACCGTAAATAACACCAATGATAAGAGAAGTCAGATATCATGTATATAGGCCTAGTTAAATAACATGTTAAAATAAATTACAGATTCACTACCGAAAGGGAATAGTGTATGTAGCTCTGCTGCATCGCCTAGAATTGCCATTACAAGTTACCGGTTCACTACCGGGAGGAAGTGATGTATGTAGCTCTGCTGCATCGCCCAGAATTCACATTATTTGCTTACCCCGTGTTGCTATACAAAAATGCTCAATATATAATAAAAAGTTGTCACAAATAAAATACCCAACATATGGCTACATTTGATAAATTAAGCAACAGTTGCTATACAAAAATGCTCAATATTAGTGAAAACAATTCACAAATTAAGCAACAGTCACAAAATGGTTAATTAATAATACCCAACTGTTGTGTAATTAAAATTGTGCAACTGCTGAGTAACTGGAATTGTTCAACTGTTGGTGAAAACATGTTATCCAACGGTGTTGGGTAAATTTTACGCAACTGTTGAGCGGTTGCATACTTAACTAACGTTGTATCAACGTTGTGTAAAATGCTGAGTAAATATTTAAGCAACCTTTTTGCAGGGTAGGTCGTGAACTCCTTTATGTTGTCCGATATTTGATAGCTATTAACAATATTGATCTTTTATTCTCTAACGATAGACGGAAATAGAACATAAACGACGGGTCGCATATTTTGGGTCACATCGATAACGCACTCTAGACGATGTCTATGAGAGATATAATCACGTATTCTAAAGATGATCGAGGAAGTCATCTTGAATATTGATTAATGTTGTGTGTTCTTGGTAGGGTATCGTATACATTTTTGTTTCATAATAGAAATTAATCATGTATCAACAGTATATCGTTGTGGCACATGATACTTTTCATTAGTGTCCTCGAGTAGCTTCATAGAGAGATGTAATCATGTCTGTGCTCGTTTCTACCCAAGTTAAACATTCCATAAAAATGGGATTGGTCTCAAATTCCAGTCAAAGGTAAAGCAGTAATCAATTTCAATACTTCAGTATTGGTTTATACTTTTGAAATCCTACAAATGGAGAGGCCAAGCGTAGTAGTGCCGGATCGGGAGCTAGACTCGATCCTTCAGAATCCACACCACCAAATGGTTTCCCTATGCGTTTACATGTAAAATGGTAGTTACAAAAAGCCCATTTTCTCGCTTATAAAGCGACTGGAATTTTCAATTTGACATTTTCCTTAAATTTCATGATATATTTGATCATTTAATCAAAACAAATATATATGGTATCCCCGAAAGTTCTGAGCAATAAGACCCCAAAGTTGGACAGTTGGTGTAGCGCCCTCATTTATCAGAAAAAGTTGAGAAATGTTGCCAGATCATTTACAATCAAAATACATCCAAAAAACCTACAAAATGCATTGAAAATATGTCTTTTTCCACTGTGGTATTAGGTAGTAGTCCTAAAATCAGGATTAAACTACAACTTTAATCATTTGGGAGCAATAAGTACCATTTCTGATTAATTCTATAATCAATGGGCCACAGGATGAAAGCTAAGAAAAAACTTTTGATTGTCGTCTCTACAAGGACTGAAAGTATTTACTGGTGTGGAATCTAAAGGGACAATTGTTTTAATTTTTATTGTTTTTACTTTCAATTTCAATCCTCATAATGATATAAAAGCTATTCTTTTGCAAAAACAATGAGCTACACATGATTTTTTTACCATTTTAAATCAGAGCCAATCTTGGCCTACCCCTTAAACATGTACTATCTACTGAAGACAGCAAAATGTCAAAATATAACCTTGCCTTTTTGGGTCACACCAATTAATATTTTAGGACTGAATGTGGAAAGAAGAAGTAACAGTGTCCATTTTAGTCATTATAATGTTAATTTACATCTTTTCACCTGCTTTTGTAATTTTTACAGCAAAGTGGAGCACTCTGTTCTAAGTTTACTGTGAAATACCATGAAATATGATTAGGTTGGATATTTGGCTTGCCCTACATGCAAATTATGCTGAATCACATAAAACCTGATCATGTGAATTGATCTAATCAATGTATTTTTTAAACACTTTTTGATCATGGATACTGAAACCCTCTAGACCCCTTAATTTAAAAAAAAACTTTTTTATTTTTTATTTTTTATTTTTTTATACAGGGGGGGGGGGGGGGGGGGGGGGCATGCTGATTTGATCGGGGGATAATTTATGACTGGCAAATGAATCTATTAGATGTAGCAATTGCAAAAATAGGTCCCCAATTTGCACACATAACACTAGGCTAGTAGAATTCAAAGTAAGCTTCAAAATCCAATAGCTATGCAATGTATCCTTCCCACACTGTTGAATTTTGAAGCTTTATCAATTCAACTAGCCGATATTGTATGCTTTGATTCAGCACAAAACTAACCTGAGTCATTAAATAGCTGCTTCAAGGTAGACTGGACCTCCAGTCTCTGGCATAGCCTAGGGATCTAGACTAATCTTTTTAAGACTGATTTCAACATAAAAAAGACACCACCTTAATCTTAATTTCACTTTCCACTAACTCTCAGATTGACCTTGTTTGCAAGGCGAGTATACTTCAAGGCAGCTATTTATTATAATTTGAGCTTCTAATATGACCGTAACATAGGAGGTGAATGGCATGATGTAGTAAGCTTATCAATGATTTCACTTTTTTTACACTGTTGCCGATGATGACAAGACTGTCGAATTCGGTGAGCTATTTTTTCATCGAGTAATTTGCCTGTATAATTTTCTTATGAAATCGAATATTTTGCCCTATCTTACCATTGTTTAGTAGTGGAAATGTCAAATTGAACCCGATCGCAGTGAATTTCAAGCAAATTGAACTTTTGTGGTAGAAGACTCATTCAAAATATCATCAAAACAGCCGATATTAAGCAGGCGATATCATAACACTCCAGCAAAGACCAGTATCTTCAGAATCCACACCACCAAATGGTTTCCCTATGCGTTTACATGTAAAATGGTAGTTACAAAAAGCCCATTTTCTCGCTTATAAAGCGACTGGAATTTTCAATTTGACATTTTCCTTAAATTTCATGATATATTTGATCATTTAATCAAAACAAATATATATGGTATCCCCGAAAGTTCTGAGCAATAAGACCCCAAAGTTGGACAGTTGGTGTAGCGCCCTCATTTATCAGAAAAAGTTGAGAAATGTTGCCAGATCATTTACAATCAAAATACATCCAAAAAACCTACAAAATGCATTGAAAATATGTCTTTTTCCACTGTGGTATTAGGTAGTAGTCCTAAAATCAGGATTAAACTACAACTTTAATCATTTGGGAGCAATAAGTACCATTTCTGATTAATTCTATAATCAATGGGCCACAGGATGAAAGCTAAGAAAAAACTTTTGATTGTCGTCTCTACAAGGACTGAAAGTATTTACTGGTGTGGAATCTTCATGTCTTTCTTATTTTACACACGTCCCTGCGAGCGTGCTCTATTTGGTCCGCCATATTTTAAATATAGCGGTCATATAGAGGGACGCGGGGACCCAGTCTAATTCCGAGCCAAGAGTTTATCTAATCTGACATTACATTCCAGTTGCCAGAACTGGCCATGACGCTAGAATTAGTAAGTTTCACCAACTAATTAAATCCATCCAACACCATTGACCGCATGCTGGGGACCTTGAGTGTGGCAGCGGTGGAACTGTTAGCAAACACGCACGCGCTGCAGTCTTGCCACATGACTAAAATCTGCTCTTCGGATAATATAATGTGATTTTTTTCTCGAAATTTGAACTTTTGTTTTTACAAAATATGACATAGCACTAGTTGCTAGTACAAATTGAAGTTAAAAGTTGGAATTTCTTAACACAACAACATTTTTCAAAACTAATATAAAGGACTTCTAGTTACACCCAGACTAATAAAGAGCCTTGCCATGCTTAGGACAGCGGTGGAAATGGTAACAAGCACGATGGCTAGACACAAATGGTGTGAAATAAATCACATAAATGGTGTAGGAGGGGATGATTTATTACCCTGGATAAAGCATCAAAGCCGTGGTCAAGAAAGTTGGATAACATACAGGGAACGGAACCATAATGTGTAATTCAATTGATCTAGGGACGTAGCTCTTCAGGGGAGATACATGTAATTTGCAATGATCTCATTACATACACGTAGGCGATCCGGCATTTGGAAGCCGGAACTGTGAACGTTTTGTAATTGTTCTAAATAAACAAATGTGATATGTTCAATAAATAAAAGTCATATTTATACAAATATTAAAAAGTTTATTTTATCAATACAGGATAATACAAATTAAACGTAACACCATCATAAGCAAATAAGAAATATATTTAAAAAAAAAATATTGGAGGCACCATCAGTTCAGGCATAAAACACAAGAAATATAAAACTAACTGGATATGAATTTTAATGCAATTTCTTATACATATTTGGGTCACATCAAATGAATGTCGTATCGCAAATATCGCATTAAAACACGTATAGGTTAATAACGTTGCATCAGATGACTATCTGTTCAATTCTTGCTGGAAATACTGAACAGTTTTTGACCCATTGATTTAAATATTATCCACCTATTACTCCTTTTGGTGGCCTGGGTCCGGCGCTGACAGTTGGCCAAAGGGTTAAGGGTGCGGTGAGAGTTATTCCTTCAGCAGAGCAGAGTCAATCAAAATGGTACCAAAATCAAACAATGGTACCTTCCTATCTCCGCCATTTACTCATTTCTTTATAACAATATGCTGAAGAGCCAGGACAAACCCATTTGTGACAAGCACTAGATTAAGGGGATGCCCGAACATCTAAAATAAATAAAAAAAGGGGACAGACAAAAACAAACAAACAAAAGGGGCACAAGACAAATGAAAGGGAAAAACAAAAAGGGACCAGACGAGTGAAACAAAGGAGCTGGCTACAGGAGATGATGGCAAACAGCAGTCTTGAAGGATGTTAAGGTAGCACTCTTGACAACAACATCAGGGAGATAGTTCCACAAAGTGGGAGCAAAAGGATAAAAGAGAGAAAGTCTGCAGAAAGCTGGGACTAACATATCTAAATAGGTATTTAGATATTTAGATATGTTAGTCCAATGCAGAAAGGGGGATAAAGAGCACAGCTGTTGAGGTTGCGAAGATTAGGTCTGGGATGGGGCTTCTACGGATTAGGAGACGAACAAAAATGGTTGAAGATCTTGAAAAGATGGCAAAGAACAGCAATATCACGACGCCTCGACAGGGGAGGGAGTTTAGAGTCCAGAAGGAGATCTTTGTGGAAAAGATTCCAGGATTGGAGGATAACCCTAGAAGCAAACAGCTGCGTTGACTCAAGCCTGTTGGTCAAGGTAATGTTTAAAGGATGCCAAGGGATGCTGCCGTACTCAAGAATTAGACGAACCAAGGCCAAGTAAAGAATCCGGCGGGTAGTAGGAAACGAACTGTTGAAAGCCCTATGGATTTGACAGAGAAAACCCTCTCAATCACCTGATTATTGATGTTCAAAATGGCTCTCGTGCAAAAGGAATATGGGATCAACATAAAAAACCTCAAACATACACACAAAATATAGCACTAATATGAGAGTAAGGACTACATCTCAGATCAGGTACACATAAAAGCGGGCCAGAAAGCCCCTGGAGGTTGGTTTCTCTCGTAATATGAATTATTAATATCAATAATCTATTTTGAGACGAGTAACAATACGAACTTAGTTTACACAGACATTATATACATATTTCATCGAGGGACTGGAATAACAGTTCATATTTCAACCAGGGCAAATTATATGATGCGATCAAGCAAAATGAGTCTGAAATATTTTATTCGGCAGAAAACATCATTAAGAATGGAAAATTACTTCCGAAGATATGAGCAGTTGAACGGTTTTCAAAAGTAACGAAATTAAAAGGAATTATATGCTTCGTTTAGTTATATCTCAACATCAATCTTTCGATCATCTCGTTTTGCAATACAAGTATTTAATGTCAGTTGATTAGTTTCATATAGATCATTTGTTTTCTTTTTCCTAGAGAGAGAGTGGTTTAATATGTACATTTTCAAGATGGTGTCTTGATTGGACGCGACGCTGTTGGCTGCGAATTATTTGCTGTCCATACATTACCAGGCCGTAATAGATACTGATTACATCAGCACGCGCGGTCGCGTTATGCTGCGCCGACATCCATTACTCAATAATACGGACCTGCCCATCCATTATCATACCACAGTCAAGCAAAAAAACTACAATTTACATATTTTATTTATTAATTGAACTTTAAAGGTGATGATATAAATGGAAAAACCACCACAGCTGCGAAAAACATCTTGTGAATGATAACAAGGGCTTAGGCTAGGCGGCGCAAGTATTTTCATGGAGCAGAGGGGGAAGGGCGTCCCCGAAATACAGGTGACACACCGTGTTTCTAATGTCATACTGGATCGTTTTAGTGTTAGAATCGGAAATCTTTGCGTGCTTGGGTGCGCGAATCCCGGGGCGCGAATTAGTTTCAATGTTTCATAATGTGAGCTTAAATAATCTCAATTTGTCACACAAGATGGCTTCGGGAACGTTTGTCTGGATATGTTGCATATAATAAACAGATTGGGCTCGTCCCCCTAACTGTTTGTGCTTCCGCTGCCATTTGACAAGGGCCTTCCACACATACACGGGTTACATATAGGCTACGACACCTGTCCTGATTCAAAGGACATCATCATCTTTATCTGCATACAGCTCGGAAACACTGGGTCTGATTCAATCGCACCCTACCAATCACGCACAAAGCGAGATCATTACCGAAATGTCACTAAGTGCTCGAAACGTAGCGGTGCTTTCATAGATGCTAAAAGCAAAAAAGATCGTCACAAATGAAGACCAACTAGAAGAAATGTAACGAGATTATATATTTGAAATGATGAGAGATTGTGATGTGCACTTACAAGAAACAATCATACGCAAAGTGAGACGTTTTATGAGATATTTGGAATGAGGTGTTCTGTATACGTGCCAATGATTTCCCCTTCAAGCAAGAGGCTTGTATTCAATTCCTCACATTTCAAAACAAAGCATATACATAATATTAGTGCTACAAAGTACATTATGAAATAAAAAAACACACAAAACAGCAAACAACGTGTAGAAAAATACAAATGTGCTTGGAAATTAACAAAATAGAGATTTCCAAAAATTGTTTAAGTGAAATTATTGCGAATTCAGACTTTAAAAAACAAAAGCATTTTGCCGTGTATTTTGTATCTTAGCTCTATAAATATTAAATGTGGCTAGTAATATTATTGAGATTCTGTACGTGCCAATGATAGAAATATTTTATTTTTAAACCTTTGATCTGTCACTTTGTTTTGAACAGAATATGAACGGTTCCGGTCCCTCCTTAAAGGAGGTGTCCCGCAAGCATAAAAGTGTGCATTATATGTTAGAAATATAACTATCGAGCCCAACTTTTGTAATGATATAGAAGAAAACACCACACTTATGACAAAAACAAATAAAAACCGCAATCTCTCAACATGGCCTTTTTAAAATTCGCGGCGATCAAAAGTCCCAGGGTCGATGATGTCATAGTTGTACAATACACATGCGCAAATTTGAGCACCGAAACCCATGACGTCATCGACACCGGGACTTTCAATCGCCGCGAATTTTAAAAAGTGCATGTTGAGTGATGGCAGTTTTTATTCATTTTTGTGACTAGTACAGTGTTTTGTTCTATATAATTACGTAACTTCGGCTCGATAATTATGTTTCTAACAAATAATGCTCAATGTTGTGCTTGCGGGACCATTCCTTTAATTTGTTTTCATATAATTCAAAATAGATCATAGATATTAATAATTAATATACAAGAGAAACTTCCAGGGGCTTCCTGGCCCGCTTTTTCTGTGCACCTGAGATGTAGTCCTCACTCTCATATAGGTCATTTTATTATTTATGTTTGGGGGGGGGGGGGGGGCGGGTGCATTTTGATCTCATATTCCTTTTGCCTGCTGACAGCCATCTTGAAATTAGTAAATGGCGGAGATGGGAAGGCACAATTGTTGCCATTTTGATAGACTCAGCTCTAGGGCTGAAGGGATAACTCCCATCGCACCCTTAACCCCTCATAAGCCAGAAAGATGAATGCATCATGTGTTGCATCAAGCAGCACCGCATCCAGGCCTTGCCAGCCAAAAGCAGGCACATGCACTAGGGGTCTCACGCAGATAGATGGATTTATAATGTTTAAACAATGAGTCAAAAACTATACAATATTTCCAGCGAGAATAGAACAAATAGTCATCTGATGCAACTTCATACGCCTATACGTGTTTGTTGCCATTTTCGCAAAAATCTAGAATGGATACATTCCCTTCTATTTTTTCTCTTGATGTGAGCCAAATAGTTATGAAAAATTGACCTATATAATTTATCTATCTGCAGTTTGTTTTACAATTCTTGCATTTTATGACATAACTGGTGCCTCCATTATTGTTTTTCTTCTAATTCTTCTCTTATTATGGTACTCTACTCTTTTTAAGTTATATTATCCTGATTTGATCTAACAAACCTTTTAATATTTGTATGAATACTACTTTTTATTTAGTCTAGCTCGCCGGAAGTACACAACGCTTACAGAACATTTTAACTGTTCCGTATTATAAAAACCGGATTGCTCAAATACAAGTAATGAGAATAGTCTCTCTGATGGGCTTCGCCCCTGGATAAATTGTATGCAGACATGGCAAAGTATACTCTTGGCTCCTACTCCAGACGCTAGTCTAGTTGAAGATCATGGCACATGCCACTATGTTTACTTTTCAACGTTTGAATCACAAATGGTGACATTGTCTAATCTTTGTTTCGCATGTTATGTATGTGTATGATATATGAACATGGTTAATGTTAAAGAACCGATTAAATTGATTCTCGTAGTTCAAAATTCCAAATCTGTTCGGTTTCAATTACTATTGGCATTGCTTTTCTTTTCTTCATAATTATTATAATTTTGATATTTTTAATATTGATTTCATTTTGTCATGAGTAAAGTTTCTTTGACTCGCCCTGTAATATCTATCAAAGCTACTAGAGGACATACTAATGAAAAGTAACATGTGCCACAACGATATACTGTTGTTACATGCACTAGCGGCGCCACGGGGGAATCCCCAAAGTATTTCTTGCCCCCCCCCAGTTTGGCCCCCCCAAAAAAAAATCAAAAAGGTTAAAATTTGATCAAATTCGACCATTTTAGCATTAAATATCAAAATTTCGGCGCGCTGCGCGAACATTTTATCACCATATTAAGTATAATTAGACCAAATTTTGCAATTTGCTTTAATACCAAATTAGTTAAAATTTAGACTAAATTTGACAGTTTTTGTGTAAACTGGCAAAACAATGTGCACGATTCGCGCGCATTTTTAATTTGTCATGCCTCCCTAAATTATTTCTTGCCCCACCCCTTTTGCCCACACCCTTCCCAATTTATAATGCGGGTGCCGCCACTGGATATATGACAAATTCATATTATGATACAAAAATATATGGGATGCTCTCGGGGGAGGGGGCATCTAGAATTAAAAACTTCCCGATTCCCAAAATTACTTAATACACCTTTTGTTTAAGGATAGTTTTTGCGACGATGAACGTTAATCACAATTAAACCAGTTGGGTATACGATCGTGTTACTTTTTGTGATGTCTTCTTATTATGCCGAGTATACAGGGTGACTCAGAATGATCTATACCAAGGTAATCCGATTTTTTTCGGTATGAAATTTATTGATATCGTCCAAATCGTTTTCATATATATCTTGCGCAAACGCCTAGCTTTCTTAAGAATTTTCGGTAACGATAGTTTTTTAAAAACCCTTTTAAACATTTATTATTTCTGAAATGTTATTCGTATTACTGCTGCACCCTCTTCTTATTTTAATTAGCTGTTTGATAACAATCGATTATTGTGTGCATATAAAACAAAGTTTGATTGAATAGGGCAGAATTTGTTTAACTTGAGTGGTTTTAACCTTCCTTTTTGGCGGGAGTTTTGAATCAAACTTATGAGAGAGAGGTGTGGGATTCATTGTTTGATATGCTGGTAGTGATAGAGAGAATAGCTGTAAAGAAGAATTACGTGAGCCAAGATATGAAAATACTTTTTCCATCGATTTTCGATTATGTCTGCCACAGCGTAACAAAAAAGATATATTTCAATGAAATTAACGGAATAGGAAAGATAATACCATCACATCGCAATTTTTTAGATTTGAAACACAATTGTTTTAATATTTGTTATATATTTCAAAGATAGATTTAACAATCACACGAAATCTTTTAGACATGTGAAATATGAAAAAGAAACTGAATTGTCGAAATATGTATGGGGCCTGAAGCAAAAAAACATTGAGTACAAAATCAATTGGGAGATACTTCACAAATCCAACACATCCATGCGCAAATCCGGCAATTGTAATCTTTGTCTGCAGGAAAAGCTGGAAATACTGTTAGCCAAGAAAATCCATCCAAGTGCTTGCCTAAATAAAAGATCAGAACTTGTTAGTAAATGTCGCCATGGATACAAGCCACCAGACCGTGGAAAGAGAAAATAAACTTGCTGGGTATATTTAGTTGTGATCAGTTTTGACCACCTGATGATCGACTAAAGTCGTGAAACTTAGAGTTGTGGAGCAAAAATACCATGTGTGTATAAATCTATTTATTTATTTATGATAGCTCTACTTTTTAAGTATCGAGCACTTTGAGGTGTTATGATAAACTATTAACATTGGATTTATTTTTTAATATCATTATCGGTATAGATAATTCTGAGACACCCTGTATACATCATAAAATATGCATGTAGGTAAATGAAAATTCATCAGCTAGAGGATTTCTCCCTCTCGGATAACGGTTGAAAGCATGACAATTCAATTCACTCGTTAACAAATTGATGGTTAAAATATCATAAATTTCGTCAAAAGCATATAACGCAATGGTATCTATGGCAACTGTTTTTCAACTAGTCATGTTTGGTATTTTCAACGTGAATTTCCCCACACGCTCACATCACAATATATCACCATTTCTGCTACATGTACTTAGTGGGGTTTTCCCGCAATGAATCTTGACTATTCATGTATGGTTCATCTGATCAGTATTGATACAGAAGTGTTTACATTGTAATATTTTGATTATTATGAAATAGTTTCATCAGGAATTCAAATGAACATTATGAATTTTTCGTAGAAAAATTCCACGAAAAATTCCAGAATGGAAACTTACTATTTTTCCATACGGGTTTCAACAACATGTCTGTTGTCTTCCTCAGTGGATTGTGTTTGATCCAGCGCTAGTGTTTCTAGTCTGTTTGTAGATGATGACGTCATCAGATGCTGATGATGACGTACTCTGGATCAGCCTGTCGTAAAGATGACTGAGTTGGTAAGCCCCCTCGTCGCCGTTCATAAGGTGCTTGTGTTGGTTGTTGCCGCCTCTCCTCCTAATCCAGATAGATTCGCGAATCCATCTGGTATTTCTGGTTTCGTCTCTGGCTATGATTTTTGACTCTTCCCATTGGATGACATGATTCTCTTTAGCTGTAATATTTTGATGTTTTTTACACAACAAATCTAAAACGTTGTCGTAAAAACACATGAATAGAAGAACACTCAAGTTACATCTGCTTATATTTTATTCTTTTTTAGAACAGACAGTTTACATTTCTAAAATAGGATACGTTAGTTAAACATTTATGGAATTTTCAGTGCATACGTGCACACGCTTGGGTCGTGATAATATCCTTCACTTGTCATGGCCCTAATGTCATTGCACTCTATGGACACGGGATAAATTTCCGAATGAGAGATATGCAATATTACCATATAACAATCTCATAAAATGATGCAGCAAATTATATATCGAGTTAATATGTGTCACGGGATTCGGTTCAATAGAGTGTCTTAACACTTTCAATGCAGCTATCAGTTCACCATATCGTAACAGATTTTTAAGAGATTATTCCTCACCTTCAAAGTCTTATCTCACGATCACGAATTACTGAACCAACACTATGAATGTTTGTACTTATTTTAATATATTTGTCATGGTGATTTTAAATATGGTGATGAAATTCACTAATTTGGACATATTTAAAACATTTTTTTTTGCAATTTTGTAACCGTCTGCAGACGACTGCCGCGTGGTAAGTGTTAAAGAAAATATAGAGTTAAACTATTAGCAACATGGGATAGTGCCACTATTGAAGCAATAAACAAATAGCCTAGAGTGTCTAAAAACACACACATCTCATCATCGAGAGAAGTAGCATCGTTTCACTGTGTAATTGAGTGATTTGAGACTTCCTCGTTTTCTCAAAATTCTATCGTAAGCGACAGCAGTAGATTTAAGTCACCCTGTATGTCGGAGGACACCAGAGAAATCCTTTACCATACAGGAAATGATGTACACAAACCTATAAGTTCATCTTTCAAAACCTCCTGAGTATTTCTAATGAAAATATTCAGAACTAAACCTTGAACAGCATGACCAGGAATCAATTGTTATTGTATGCTTTCTTCCGCTGACGAACACGACTTACACAGGTGTTTTTCTCGGAAGTAAGCCAATTTTTATTTTACAAGTGGACAAAAATGTCTTGGCTTGATATAACCCACACAAATCAGTCATATTTAATATATTGCCTTTTTATTAACTGGAAATTGTCATTATTATTATCATTTGGATGAATCCAATTTCGTTAGAATGCAATTAATATTTTAGGATCCGAGTGAAAACTTAAAGAAAGAATTCTTAAGATAAGGAAAGTGACCCTTAATTGTCAGCTTTCAATTATAGTTACGAAATTTCTAGCGATTTCCATAATATCGTATCGTATTTTATTTTATTGAAATAAAATCGGAAGGGATAAAGGAGCTGCGATGATGCGTTCTCATAAAATTGAAAAATATGTGGCAATTCCAAACGATTAGGTGACTGTTTCATTCATTCTGACAACTTCCTTCGGATTCTGACAATTTTCACGTATTTTCACTTGTGTGATCAGAGTCATCGCCAACGGCAATATTCAACCGATTAGTGAAACAGTTTAATGGAGATTTATAACAATAAGCTATACATTTAATTATTGACGCTTTGTGTTTCTATCTGATATTTTAAAATTACGTGATGAAACTCCTTAAATTCAGTAAATGATGAACACAAATTATAACAAGATAACACTTTCAAAACCTCCGTAGTGTTTATAACCCTCACACTCCCAAATCCAAACAAATCCAACAGAAGCACCACCATTCCCCTTGCGCAATCACACACAAGTTCATAATGGGCTCCGAAAAGTTATTTTTGGGAGCGCGACTCCATGATGCACGATCACCTGCACTCCGGCCGTGGCACCCGGGTTCGATTCCCGGTGGCGGCACACACCATTTTGTCTGTCCTTATTTGTCCCGTGTTTCACCTGTCTACTTCTACCTGTCTACTTTAACCCCCGAATGGGTTAGAGTTAATACTTATATCCAAAACCAAACCTTCAACATTTTTGGAAGAAATCAATTGCTATTTTATGTTTTCTTCCGGTGACCGACCCGACTAAGTTTTTTTCTTCTTGGAAGCAACTCCTGGATCGAAGCCAATTTTAAGTTGTAAGTGAAAGAAGATCCTTGGCTTGATATGAGAAAACACACACACAAGTAAGTGCCATGTACAGTAGTTTATTCTCGCTCTGACTAACTGGACAACATATATACTTGACTTACTTTACTTGACTTAGGGCGGATGATTTTTCCGAACCACAATGCCTCTCCAGATCTTCCTATCCAACATAGCTGTCTTGATTTCTTCCACCTGCAGTCCTGTATCACGTTTGAGTATGTCAATGTAGGTCAGGACTGGTCTACCACGCTTTCTTGCTCCGTGCTTTGGGATCCAATGTATAAGTTTGTGTACAAGCTCCTTGGACCCTCTGAAGCAGTGTCCAGCAAATCTTGCTCTGCGTTCTCTGATCTTGTCCGAGACTTTTGGCATGTCCCCATACAGGTCCTTATTTGTCACATGCTGACTCCAGTTGATGTTGAACACAGATCTTAGCATCCTAGTGTAGCATCCATCCAGTTGTTTACCAAGCTTTGGGGTGACTGTCCATGCCTCACATCCATAAAGGAGGACGGATTCTACTGTAGCTATGAATAGTCTTTCTTTGAGCTTTCTGGATAATGATTTAGCCTTCCATAGCTGACTAAGTTTGCCACAATCTCTCCATGCAGCTGCTTTGCGTGTTTTGATGTCCTTTTCAGTGTTGTTCATCCAGGCTCCAAGGTATTTGAAGTCTTCCACTTTATCAAGGCGCATGCCTTCACTTGTGGTAATTACAGGTACTTGCGTCTGGTTGAAGGATATGTACTTCGTCTTTGCAGCGTTCATTTTGAGCCCAACTCTTCCCACTGAAGTCTCCACTCTATTGAGTAGTGATTGCGCTTGAGACACTTCCTCAGACAACAGTGCAATGTCATCAGCAAAGTCTAAGTCTGTTACTACGGTTGGTCCTATTCTTCTGCTGCTTCTTTTTGTTAGGTGGAATCCTAGCTCTTTTTCTCTGCCATCTATGGCCTCTCTTAGGGCATAGTCAAGAACAATGACAAAAAGATATGGAGCCAGGGTGTCTCCTTGTAATACTCCAGCCAGTATCTCAAACACTTCTGTTTCTCCATCTGGTGATATGACCTTTGCCTTGGTGTCTTTGTATATGTCTGCTATCGCATTTGTAAGCTGATCAGGTACACCATAGGCTTTCAATATTTGCAGCATTCGTCCCCTATGTATTGTGTCAAACGCTTTCTTGAAGTCGATAAAGGTTATGATGGCTGGCAGGTGATTTGATCTTATTCCCTCAATAATTCTTCGAAGGGCAAGTATATGACCAACAGTGGTACGTCCTACTCTGAAGCCATTTTGATTAGCTCTTAGGTGGACGTCGAGCTCCGGTCTAATTCTGTTGAGTATCATCTTGTTGTATAGCTTGGCAACAATTGAACTCAGGCTTATTCCACGGTAGTTACCCCCAAGCTGAGATCACCTGATTTCGGTATTGGTACTATGTTGAGAATGGACCACTGTTCTGGCTTTTTCCCGTTCAACAAGGCATCATTGCAGAAGTCGAGAATGATGTTATCCAGATCACATCTTTTGAGCATTTCAGGTGTAATACCATCTTCCCCACAGCTTTTCCCCTCTACTAGTGCCTTCTTAGCCTTCTCATATTCCTCCAAGTCAAAGGTTCCTACTTTAATGTTGAGATCTGATAGTATTGGAGCAATTTCCTCATCCTCATTACTTATATGTGGTGGGCTCCCAAGTAGATTTTTGAAGTGAGTGTACCAGTTGTTTAATCTCTCCTTTTGCGTGGACCCTTTGATTTGCCCCTTTCTTGTTGTCAGTCTTCCTGATATTTGGTTTATCAGTTTCCAACTCTTACCATGCTTGCTGTTTATGTGAGCATTTTCTACCTCTCTTAGCTTATTGGTAAGGTCTTTCTCTTTCACTTGATCATAAGCCTCCCCTAGGCTCTTCTTAGCATCCTTATAATCTCTGCTATTAATCTCATTGCTAGTGTCTAGTTGATATTTTGCGTAAGCTTCATCAATTTTTGTTCTCGCCCCGATAACCTGGGCGTCTTTTGAGAAGTAGTTTCTTTTCTCTTTCTTCCTCGCAGGAATGACTTCCTCTGCAGCTTCTTGAGTGGCTGTAATGAACCTTGTGTATTTCTCAGTTGTAGTTTCTACGTCATCCTGAAGGGGCTGAAACCTATTGCGCACCTCTATACTGTATTTAGCTTGTAGATCTTGATCAGTTGTCAATAGATTCCAATCGTACTGCTTTTTCCGTTTGATGATCTTACTCTTCCTGAGGCTTAGTCGGATGCTAGCAGAGACTATTCTATGGTCAAATCCCACACTAGCAAAGGTGTTGTATGCTTCAGAATTTTGAACACTGTTTCGCCATTTCCGCCTGACAAGGATGTAGTCCAGCTGTAGTTTGTTGCCGCCTGGGCTGACATATGTCCACAACTTGCCTTTTTTCTTGCGAAAGTAGGTATTTGCGACTATTAGATCTTTCTCTTTAGCTAGTTCTGCTAGATACTCTCCATTTCTGTTTGTATCATCATGGTATGAAAATTTGGCGTCATCCTTTCCAAGTCTGGCATTGTAGTCGCCAACAACAAGCAAGATGTTGTGTGCTGGAATGGAGTCAATTGCCCCCTTTAGACTGTTGTAGTGCTCTTCTATGATGTCCTCTTCCGCCACATTTGTAGGGCAGTAGGTCACCACTACAGTTGTTGCTGGGTTACCATGGAAGTTAACTATGAGTGTACTATCAGAATGTGGTTTAATACTCGCTAATGATCGGAGTGCTGTGTTGTTGAGTAGTATCCCGACTCCACCTACAGCTGCACCTGCTTTATTTCTTGTTGCTGAGGTAGTGATCAGTGTTCTGCCCAAAATGATCTCATATTTCACTGGGTCATCATGGACAATGCGGTGTTCCTGTATCCCGATCATGTCAATTTTATATTTGATTAGATTTGATACAAGCTCCTCCCTACATCGACTCTGTCTGATAGTTCTCACATTCATGGTAGATATAGTGATATTTGACTTGCATGTTGCAAGTCGTCTCCTCTTGCGCGCTCTGCCGTCAAGCTTACTCCTCCCTTCCGGGTTTGGGGGTATGCCGTCATCAGTTGATTTTGAAAAATCCGAGTCTGCTCCAGGAGACGTTAGGTTAGTAGGGACTTTAACCCTAGTGTTGGTTTGGTTTGTCATCATGGTTTTTCTGTTGCTATAATCACTGCGGTCGCAACTCCTGCAGCATGGTTTATTATCAAAGTTGTCCTTCTTCTAGAATACTTGCCAGCCAAGGCTAATGAGTATATTCTACCCGAGTCTCAGTGATATAGATTGAAACATATTAAGCAAAGTTCAGTAGACCTTCAAACTACTCCATATATACAAACATCAGACAATACACCCAGAATGCAAAGCGTTACAATAGTACTCCCTCTGCGGGGGTCGTGCCATTATTCACACATCAACATTAGCGCGCGTGCATTGATTTGTCTATTTTCTCTCTCAACAACACATAGGTATTTATTGACCTATAACTTTAGCATGATTGGATTCATTTTCACAGTCAAATTTGGTTTAGACTCGGCTTCGTCAAGCCAATTTTAGCATTGCACTCCAGGCAGGTCTTCTGGATGAGTTGAATCGTGTCAAGTCAGTGAAAAGTTTCAACACCAAGTCACAAGACAAGTCAAGTCAAGATTTTTTTAAGTGACTTGAGTCGGTTCAATTCATCAAGAAAATAGTGACTTAAGTCCAAGTCAAGTCAAGTCATTGAATCGAGTCGTCACAACACTCTGCTGAAGGACATTTAGCATTTGTTATGCATAAAGCTATGCAATCTTTTCAACCAATTATGTTTCTTAAATTGACGTTTGACTCCTAATGAACCAATCTTGACTTTATCTCCGTAAGAAGAATTCACAGAACTTTACTCAAATGTAATGATTAATCTGCTTTCATTTCATGAGACCCAGAAAAGATCACAAGCATGACCAAATATTCATTCGAAACGCATGCTGATTCAATGATCGATTTATGTCTATTTACAGAAGATTATGATATGATCAAATCAAAACTGACCAACTGAAAAAACTCACAGGACGAACTCAAGAATGAAGGGTGCGTCTTTTTTATTCACCCTGTAATTATGATCGCCATCACCAGATCCAAATTAAATACATTTACACCCTTCACGTGTAAATCAAGTTGTGTGAGAGCATATGATCTGCAGGTAGGCGGCAAAGGTCATCGACCGCGTTCAGGTTGTTTACTCTGAGCACGGTTGGTGACCGGTCATGCATAGGTCATGTCCAGATGGGGGAGGATATACGTTGTTTACCGGGTGGCATCCTTTGAACGCGAGGCTGCGCGACGCGCTTGGTTTGTGGTTCGGCGCGGCTTGCACCTGGCGTGGTACTATCTAGGAGGTATTCATTTGAAACGCATGCTGATTGCGTGCGCGAATCTGTTAGATTTAGGTCTATTGCCAAAGACATGACAGAGACATATATTTCGTATGTGACCAAATCTAAATTGACCCACTTAATGACTGTCATTGGTGAAAAATTCAGAAAAATATGAAGACAGTTTGTCAGATGCACTAGAGCAAAAACAGAGGTGACTGATCAAATGCTTAACATCAGAATATCAAGATATAAGCTAGTATCATGCGCACGTACGAAGCACGAACAACTCGTTTCAAATATCTCACAGCATTTCTGACATTAATGTATTATTTCCTGATTACTCATGTCATATGCCTACACATCGCAATATCTCGATATATAAAATTATCTCGTTACATGTCTTCTATTCGCCATTCATTTTCTTTTCGTATCATGTACAGCACTGTCACGTTTCGAGCACTTTGTGACATTTCGGTAAGGAGCTCATTGTGTGCGTGTCAAAAACAATCTTCTTCGGGTGTTTGTGATTGAATCAGATCCAGTGTTTCCAGGTTGTCTTGCAGATGGAGACGATGTCCACTGAATCGGGACAGGCGTCGTAACAGCGTTCGAAATAGCGGTCATCCGGTCATCCGAAATAACCAAATTTACCGGCGGATAACCAGTTTATCCTTGTCGATCATCCGGCGGATAACCAAAATGTTGTTGGTACCAAAAATGTATGATTAAGTAACTGTTATTTGAGCTCAAAATTCCATCATTTCACAAGTTTATACTTCTGCTGCTTAGATGGCTACGAATCATTGACCGCTATCATTTTCTCCCGTTGAACGAACTGAACCATGACGCGGTAGTCGAGAATATTTTAGCACCTTTAATAGGTCCTGGTTGTTTTTCTGCAGAATAAAATTACACATGCTCGCCGAAAACCAGCGTGAGTTGGACGACGGACCGACGGTCTGTGTATAGGAACATTTAATTTGTATTCACACTTTTAAGAAGTCACGTGTTTAGATGGCTATGAATCTCTAACTCCTATCATTCACTCTCATAGTATGAAATGAATCATGTCGCTGTGATTGAGGATGTAGTGGGTTCCTCATCTACCGAGTGCGCTCGGGAGCGCGATGAAGTTAATTTCAGCATTCAATGCTTATAACCTTGTCTTCATAAACGGTGATATTTCAATTTTGGGCAATGGTGAAATATGCATCGGTCCATAATTTCTTCGGCGGCACGGACAACAGAAAACCAACTATTACACCAGTGAACAGTCAGTAAGATCGAATAAAAAAATACAAATGTTTGAATTCGTGCAGCGCGTTCATAGAGGCCGCCATTTTGATCATTACGTCATTGAAGCTGCTGTCAATCACACCGAATTGTTAACTTTTACACCCCAGTTCATCTTTGAATAATCATAATTCGCTTATCTCGATTCCAGATGCTCTATTTTAGGTTCAATTGACCCGAACTCACCCATGACGTCATTTTGTACTCACAAAACCACGCCCATATGTACAAATTTGGCCCATTTTTGCTATTACAACTCGTTTTTTTAAACCTTTTCCTTCGATAGATTATTTTGTCCGTTGGGAACGCTGGTCGTAAATGTATCTGACTTCAGAGACCCTTCGTCGCCGTTCTCGTGTTTCGCAGTAGTAGTGGGACTGTCATTCGAATTGAGCACCTATAAAGTTGGAGAAAAATAACGATTGAAATAAAACTAATAGTGAATGTTGTATTCATGCAAAAGATATAGAAATAATATTTACACACGATGATATTTTAGTATTTAAATTAAGTCCCTGTAAATACTGTAAAAAGTTTTTGTCGTCACTATCAAAATATATCATATCATATCATTGATATTAATAATTCATAATTCGTATACAAGACTAACTCCCAGGGATTTCTGTGCACCAAGATTTAATGTTCGTTCCCGTATTTGATTCATTTTTTTAAAACTATGCATGACCGCCAAACACCCCAGCATGCATCATCTTTATCACATGACCTACTGATTTCAGCCACTAGTGTCTTCTGGTTCCCATTGACATTACAGTACAATGAAAGGCTTGCGCTTATAATGTGGTCAAATGAGGGTCTTTAAGAAAGTCCTTCTGCAAGTAGTACAATTGATGTGACTTCAATTCAGTCCTTTCTTGTTTTTCTTAAAGACCCTTTATTTTTTTTGGACCAAGTTATGCCTATATAATCTCTACCATGTATTAGAAGGTGGAAGTCCAGACGACCTCCAGCTGTTAATTACTATAACATATGTGTGGCGCTGTTTGTTTTGGTGATAAGCCCTACTGGTACTGTAGGAGCTCTTAGCATGATGGGGTGCATCAAGAAATCTTCTTTGCATGACCGCCATCCTGAAATGACGGGAAGGTACCATATGGTAGCCATTTTGATTTACTCAGCGCGGCTAATGCTTAGGGTTAACTTAACTCCTTAAGAACTACTTGTCGATTGGTCAGAAAGAAGAATACATAATTTGTTTCACCGCAGCAGCGGTGGACACACGCCACGCATATAGATGGATGGATGATGTTTAATCAATGAGTCAAAAACAGTCCAGTATTTCCAGCGAGAATAGAACAAATAGTCATCTTATGCAACTTCATACACCTATACGAGTTAGTTGCAATTTTCGCAAAAATCTAGAATGTATACATTCTCTTCTATTTGTTCTATTGATGTGAGCCAAATATTTATGAGAAATTCACATTATATATATTATATCCATTTTCTGCAGGTAGTTTTACAATTCTTGCATTATATGCCATAACTGATGCCTCCGTGATTTTTCTTCTTTTATAGCTTTCTTCTTTTCTTATTATGGTACTCTTTTTAAGTTATATTATTCTGATTCTGATTCTAACAAACCTTTTAATCATATGAATACTACTTTTATCATTTAGTCTAGCTTACTGGAATTCCCGAATATTTCACGTCCATACTGTTATGATCCATGTAGAACACTAACAGAACATACACTGTTCCGTATTGTAAACACCGGATTTTAATATTTGTATGAATAATACTTTGAATTTAGTCTAGCTTGTCAGAAGAACACAACACTAACAGAACGTTTACTGTTCCGAGGAAAAAACCGGATTGTTTAAATGCAAGTAATGAGAATAATCTCCCTTATCATGCTATGGGCTACGCTCCTGGATCAATTGTATGCCGACATGGCAAAGTATACACTTGGTGCCTCATCCGGAAGCAATTGGATTCTCTAGTTTCGTAGCACACGTGGTACGATTACATCCCCTTAAAAGTCGGAGACTATCCTAACCCCCGATTTGCAAGCTTTTCGAGGGAGATAAATCTTCCCCCTCATACACCATTTATCATATTTATTTCACACCACCTGCTTATTGCCAGGGCACTTGCTACCCTATCATCGCTATCTCAAACATGGCCCAAGGCTCTAGGCTTGATAATGAATTCCTTAGATAATTTGCTGGGTTGAACAAGAAGCCCAAAGTGTTACTTTTGAAAGTGATTGTGTTAACAATTTCAAACTTTGAACTCTAATTTGTTATAAAAAGTTCAAATTTCGAGAAAAACAGTCACAATATAGTATCCGTAGAACAGATTTTTAGTTTTAAAAATAAGCCCAATGGGGGCTGAAAATCAACATATGTGGCAAGTCATCAAATCATGTGGCAAAATTATAGACTGCCTTTCGGCCATCCTCAAGGTCTTCCGGCATGTGGTCAATGGTGTTGGATCGACCATTTCTTGGGTGGAACTATTAATGTCAAGAAATTAATTCCCATATAAAATGAGAAAATCAAGTGAATAGGTAGATAAGCAATTCAATATATAAAGGGTGAATAAATAACTAATACTCCTATTAACCTATTCAGTCGTTCACCTATTCATTCACTATTATTAATTACTTAATCAATACTTTTTCGGGACTATACCGAGCTGTTGTTCCGAGCCTGTCCATTCCATATGTCGATCTAAAATTATAGGTGGCGCTTGCTCGACGAGAAAATCTGGGCGCGAAAAAAAATCTGGGCGCGAAAAATAAATGGACGTCCTTTTTAAACTCAGCGGGATTTTAAAAGCTCTACGTCAATGTTGTACACTCACTGTTTTAACTCGCCGTCATTTGCAAATGCTACCTACCGCGCAAGCAATGCAACCATTTGTTATGATTGATGGGATCAAGCAAAAACAATGCGGTAACTGAAATAGCAGACTTGGATTTATAGTTTAAGTAGAATTCAAGCATTGTTCATACGTATCGAATATTTAGAGTTTTTTTTATTACCTGAAAGAAATTGTATAATTATATTTTATTCAAGGACCGTGTTGCGTTGTTCGATTTGCACACGTATCAAATATTTAGTGTGAGTTTGAGATACACATAATGAATGAGATAAACAGCTGAATTTAAATACTGCATAGGCATACATGCCTATTAATAAAACAATGGAACCACCAATTCGTATTTTTCTTGTTTATAAATCAGATTCAACTACTTGTTATTCGGCTTTGTTACGGCTTCAGTTCAATAGCAGATCGTAGCCCGCTGTATTAAAGGGGATAATGACAGATGTTCGCAATAAAACACATTTTTGCTTATAATTGTTTAAAATACGAAAGAAAATGAATGCAAGTATTCAACATTATAATTTTCCCTCAATGTAAAATATAAACCAGAGAAACGCTCTACTGAGTTTGAAATTGAAATGATTTTTTTAGAAGATTAATGGGTTTAGTATTAGGTAATATAGGTCATCTGATTACGTAATAGATGCAGTTATCTAGATACTTCGAGAGTCAAGTACTCAGACATTACACTAGGAAACGGTGCTGTAATCGCTGTACCACTTGAAGTTGATAACAGAATGATTATCATGAAACCACAGGATGGAGGGCTTTAGGTGTCGCCCTTATCATGCTTTATGTGAAAGGTATTCGATCAGGGATACTATTAATTTTGGGATAGGAAAGTCGTATACTAACGTACGTAGCGAAAACGGTCCTTTTGAATATTTGAATAAATTATGATAATCGTCTGGAATGCGTCGGTGACCAGCGTGTTAGTCAGCATAGAATTGGTGGCGCTGTGCACGCGGTAGATGTACACACAGCTTGCTGTCAAAAAGAAATACTGACACTGGAGTTGGTTATCCAACTCCAGCGGTTTTTGGATGAAATAATTTAGTTCCAACGTGTGATGAATTGTATGGGGTCATATAATCAAAATCCCGGGCAAAAATCCATTGTTACATTGAAAGTAATGGAAATTCAAAATTAACGACCGTTCGTGTCTACCATCGTCTGCTACAATCACGCCTTATCAGTATAGCGCCATCAATTCTATGCTGACTACATTTTAATTTGAAAGTGGACCCGATCGGCAAGCTGAGAGGCATACCCCTGATTCGATGTTACAACAAGTACGACTGACCTGTCATCTGTATTTCACACTTTGTGAATAGGAAACATGTGTTTAATTGAGAATGTAATTTGCATAAAGATAGATTACAACAGCAGCGTTTAAACGACAACGAGGATAACTTCATCATGCTTTATAATACTTAGGTTTTAGTTTAGCCGTTATTTTACCCGTTCAGGACAAATGTGACTTGACGTGAAATGACACTGGAGGTAATGGAGGGGAGAGGAGGGTAGAGGAGGGGAGGGGAGGACACTATAAAGGGGCTCTAAAGCTGTCCTCTATACCCGGGGGGGGGGGGGGGGGGGTACTCACGTATATTGGCCAAACGGGTATGTGCGGGGACAAATACCCCTTTTTACGGCCTGTCAGCCGCTCATAATCATCTCATTTAACTGATAAGTCGTTCCACAAGCCATACAATCTAAACTCTCCCGTTCGGGCGTTGTCATCCCCTGTTCATTAGCCCGGAAATCCTGTAGACCCGTTCTCTAAAGCATATCGTTTTCGAGCGCCGAGTTGCCCCAAAATACACCTAATATTGGTAGATTTAGCCCAATTTGTCCTAATTTACTTATAAACACCCAATGTGGCGAAAAATGTCCCCGGGGAAAATCCAATGCCAGTCGCGTCACAGTCATTTGTGTCAGATTGTGTGTAGTTCGCCAAGACCCCCCCCCCCCCCCCCCCCCATTTCAACCTTGGGCTGTTCGCCAAGACCTCCCCATTTCAACCGTGGGCAATTCGCCAAGACCCCATTCAAAGAAGCCATCAGTTCCATAAGACCCCCAATTCAGGTTGTGTCAGTTCGGTAAGCCCCTGTTTTGAGAATGACCCGTCACACACCCCTACCCTCTTCAAATTCGAGTACCCTCTCCCCCTCCGGACCTCTATATATAACCTATAATGGTCCTCCATCGAACCAAAATATTTTTCTATTTGATTGTGTCCGGCTCTCAAATTAAATCTGGTCACTCGACACCGAGTGACAAATCACTCTTTACGAGTGACAATAATTTCACTCTGAACTCATCAACCGCACAGAGTGAAAATTAACTCGACACCGAGTGAAAAATCACTCTTTACGAGTGACAATGACTTCACTCTGAACAAAGAGTGACATTTTCACTCTTTTACATAAAGAGAGACATTTTTACTCTTTTACATTAAGAGAGACTTGGTTCATTAAGACCTATATTTGGTCCATTAAGACCCATTTGGTTTTTTAAGAACCATATGTGGTTTCTCTAAGACACTTTTAGGGTTCCTCAATTTACCTCTATTCTTAAGGGTTCCAAATAGAGGACAAAAAGGTTCTAAGTTGAACTATTTCTTTCTGAGAGTATGGCAGTAAATGACATAAGGGTATATAAGACTGGCAATTCCAGGGGAGAGAGAACGTGTACAAAGTCAGGTTTATTTGGGGAGGGTTTGTCAAATTGCCACGAAAGGGTTGTTTTTGGTGAGAAATTTGTAATTTTTGTCCAACAAAATGAGGTATTTATTGGTGAACTTTAGGTGACACTACCGTGACAGTGGTTACATTTTCAACCAAAAAACGTTAAATGAATGTCTCAACACTTTACATAAAAATGCACACCTACAATTATTGGTGTACCACCCCCTTCCCTGGGGCTTCGACGTGCAGTATTTTACGGTATGGTACTCAACACCCACGTTTTTTGCTTTGAAGTGAGAGACTAAAGAACACGTAAATGCACGTGAGAGATACTCTGCAGTGAAGAAGCGGCATTTACATAGCTGCGCTGCAATTACACAGATAACGACGTTTAAAGTGCATTCTAACTGTTGACGTTGGTTGGTGTTAAATATTACATGAGAACTTGGCACTTAGCACGCACGGTTGAACTCAAGCATGGTGATGGAATAATGATGCTGATGATAATACAGAGTTTGATATACCCTGTGAAGTCAAGCTTACTTCAGGATTTGTACGTACGGATGTCTTGGGGGTGTAATGTACATGTATATAATACTATCGGATAAGAGTCACTCGCTGGAAACACAATTTAGATGTAATATCGACCAGTACCAATGCAATCATAAGACGCTAGTCAGCGTTGGCCTGTGTTATACTATTGAGTATCGATACGCGAATAAGCAATAATCCTCGTCGTGTCGTCTGGTTCCGGGAGTGACGTTATTATGGAATTTGTATTTTTGGCGGGATACATTTATACTTCATTTTGTGTTTTGCTGAAAATCGGCGTTCGAGAGATCTAGTGAGATATTGTGAAGTATAAGCGATATAAACAGTGATAAACTAAAACGACCACTTTTGTGTGGATCGTCTATGTCGTGTGGATTTCTGAGAAATTGAACGTCCTCCAAGTGTAATCATCATGTCTAAGTGCAGCCGACGACTGGGTTTTCAGAAATTGCACAAAAGCAAAACCGTGGACCCTGTTAGTATGACATCAGGAGGGGGTCAATTTAAGGAATTTGTAAAGGAATCCATGTGTTTTATGTGGCCTATGGCCAGTATTGCAGAGGAAATAGACCGGGAATTAGATATAAGCGAGGCTGCGGAGGATAACTTCTACTTTGAGGGGTAAGTAGTAGATATCATCTTTAAGCAATATTGCTCAAGATTGACATTTAGGACAAAATCAATTTAATGCATCTTACCTTAAAAACAAGGCACCGGATAATATGAGTGGGGGGTGGATTTTGGGAACGTAACAATAATATGAAAGTAATTGATTTATGACGTTTTGCACCTGTGGTTTCTTGTTCGTTGCATTCCCTCTGGTCGCACTACGCTTTAATGAAATACCCGCATGATGGATCGAGCAATCCCACAGTATGCAAAACCCAACGGAAGCAATCACATCGAGTGATAAGAGAGCGTATCCGACTGGTGCACTCACAATGTGTATCGCTATTACCTTTATGATAAATGGTTTGATATCGAAATGGGTAATGATTGAATATTGGCATAGATAGAGTTTTCGCACAACGTTTTTATTTAAATTCAATGAAAATGTGTGAAGGCATGCATATTCGATATGCTTTTGAGTTAATTTGTTGCTGTTTCACCTCTTTGCATGATTTATATCTAAATAAAGAATGGTTTAGAGACTTGAAGTGAAGAACGCATATTGCACCAAATATGATTTCAGAAATAATGATGGTGAGATGCTTGCATCATTATATGGCCAAATGGAGGTGTGTGCACAAAGATGATTTCTTGAGCAACACCAACATGCTTCACTTTCATTACATGATTACATTAACCAGTCTGTCACCAGTGTCTATTGGTTCCCATTAACATTACATTGCAAGAAAGGAACATCACATTGTTAAACAGGATTGGTCAAGTTTAATATGTGTATAGTACATATCTGTACCATGTACCCACCACGTATTAGAGGGTGGAAATCCGGTGGAAGTCAGACGACATGCATCTATCAATAGCACAATGTTTGACACTGTTCATTCAGCATGTTCAGTGGGAAATGCTGAGCATGCTGGGCTGTTTTCTTCTTTGCTGTGTGCATGAGCGGTAATATGATTGTATCAGGCCTAAAATGGATGGTCAGTACTAGGTTTACCGATAGGTTAATTGCGAAGGTCACATTACGCATAAAAATCACACCAAGTAAATTATTTAGACACCATCGATCTTCTTTTATATAAATAGATGACGACGACGTTAAGGTTATTGCGAATCAATGCTGTGTTTACCAACCTATTGGTACAGTGGTACAATGTGATATTAATTTATCGCGCTTTAACAAAAGACTGTTTTGATTTGAGATACAAAAATGATAACAAACCTTTAGATGGCGGCGGTAGATGCCTCATAGTACCTTTTCCCGGGAGATATATTTTCAGTTTCTGCAGACGACATTCAAAATTTCACAAAATGTTTCAAAAATGTCAAAATAGTTAATTTTCATTACCATATTTGGAATCACCATGAGAAATGCATTCAAATAAGTACAAATATACCTAGTATTGATTCAGAAATCCTTTGAGATGGCTAGACCTTGAAAGTTGGGAAAGGTTTCTGAAAAATCTGTTTTGTATTATGGTAAAACCAATAACCGCGTGGAAAATGTTACGCTTAGCGCGGATTCATGTTTTTGAAAACTGACACCCTTATTCAATGAAATATACATGGGATATTGATAGCCTCAGAGGGCGCTCAAGTGGTAATCGAAAAGACACAGCCTTTTCAATCATGCAGATGCTAACATCTAACCTCCGGACACCGCTTTATATTGAACTATTACAACTATTTAAAGGTGACATACATGTACATACATATACTTTGACTTTGACTTTGAGAAGGTAATCTGCAACACTTCATAAGTTGAAGCCACACGCAGATGGTTGTGAGTGCGCGGTATACGACTTAGTTGCGGATGTGAGGTGGTCTTAAGTGGTTGATGACCCGCTCCTTAAAGAGTTCGGATGACGTAGCGTTGACAATGGACTCTGGGAGAGTATTCCAATCGCTGATAGTTTGCGGGAAGAAGGACTTCTTGTAGCAGTCCTTGGTTGCTTGTGGTCTGATGAATGCTTTACTGTTGTTGCGACGAGTGGTGCGTACGACTGGCGTGAGATAATTTGTTGCCGGTATGGCAACCTGACCGTTGATAGACTTATACAGCAGTGAGAGACGATTTGCTTGTCGTCTTGACTGAAGAGTGTCCCATTTTAATGTTTCTAACATTTGGGTGACACTGCTGTGGCGTTCGTAATCCCGACTAACAAATCTGGCTGCCCGCCTTTGCACAGATTCAATTTTTTGTGTGAGTCCTTGTTTGTGGGGATCCCACACTGTGCTGCTGTACTCCAGTTGCGGGCGCACCAGTGCCTTATAGGCTGTGGCTTTAAGGTCTTTGGTACAAGAATGTAGGTTTCTGGACACCACACCTAGCACTCGTTTGGCTTTGGATATACTTTGGTTAATGTGTTTGTCCCATTTAAGGTCTTTGGTGATAGTGACACCTAAGTAGGGGTGTGAGTCAGTTTCTTCAAGAATTGATTGACCTAATTTGTACTGATGGGTGGTTTGGGTTCTGGAGTGCGAAACTTTGAGAACAAAACACTTCTTGGAATTAAATTGCATTTGCCAGGTGTCTTGCCATAATGAGAGTGTGTTCAAGTCAGTCTGTAAACTGTCGACATCAGAGCTGTCATGGATGGGGCGATACATAACACAGTCGTCGGCAAATAAACGGACCTCAGACGTGATCTTATCGGGGAGGTCGTTTATATACGCCAAGAACAAAAGGGGGCCGAGGACGGTGCCTTGGGGAACTCCCGATCTAACATGCACCCACTGCGAATGATCACCATCCACGACAACTCTCTGTCTCCGTATAGTCAGAAAGTTTGAGATCCAAGTGTGAGTTCTGTTGGTAATGCCGTAGTTATGGAGTTTATGAAGTAATCTATTATGTGGAACGGTATCGAACGCTTTGCTAAAGTCCATTATGATCATGTCGACAGCAAGTATTTTGGTGCGCCATTCCCCATAGGCTCAAAGCGCTTACAAAGATACAAAATATCATAAGTATAATAAATGATGAATATAACGATATCAGAAGCAAACAATTAGTTTGGAATACAATGTCTTAACACTTTCTACGCGGCAGGCGTCATCAGACGACATTCCAAAAGTTAACAAAATGTTTCAAAAATGTCAAATAATTAATTTTCATTACCATATTTGGAATTACCATGAGAAATGCATTAACATAAGTACAACTATACCTAGTATTGATTCAGAAATCCTTGAAATAGACCTTGAAAGTTGGAAAGTTTCTGAAAAATCTGTTTTGTTTATGGTAAAACCAATAGCCACGTGGACAGTGTTAACCATGAACGTAACTGTTGACTCGAGCTACGCTTAGCGCGGATTCATGTTTTTGAAAACTGACACCCTTATTCAATGAAATATACATGATATTGATAGCCTCAGAAGGCGCTCAAGTGGTAAGCGAAAGGACACTGCCTTTTCAATCATGCAGACGCTAACATCTAACCTCCGGGCACTGCTTTACGTTGAACTATTTAAAGGTACATACATACATATACAGCAAGTATTTTGGTGCGCCATTCCCATAGGCTCAAAGCGCTTACAAAGATACAAAATAGCATAAGAATAATAAATGATAAATATAATGATATAAGAGGCAAACAATTAGTTTGGAATAAAAAATGTCTTAACACTTTCTACGCGGCAGGCGTCTGCAGACGACATTCCAAAATTTAACAAAATGTTCCAAAAATGTCAAATAATTAATTTTCATTACCATATTTGGAATTACCATGAGAAATGCATTAACATAAGTACAACTATACCTAGTATTGATTCAGAAATCCTTGAGATAGACCTTGAAAGTTGGAAAGTTTCTGAAAAATTTGTTTTGTTTATGGTAAAACCAATAACCACGTGGACAGTGTTAACCATGAACGTAACTGTTGGCTCGAGCTACGCTTAGCGCGGATTCATGTTTTTGAAAACTGACACCCTTATTCAATGAAATATACATGATATTGATAGCCTCAGATGGCGCTCAAGTGGTAAGCGAAAGGACACAGCCTTTTCAATCATGCAGACGCTAACATCTAACCTCCGGGCACTGCTTTACATTGAACTATTACAACTATTTAAAGGTACATACATGTACATGTACATACATATACAGCAAGTATTTTGGTGCGCCATTCCCCATAGGCTCAAAGCGCTAACAAAGATACAAAATAGCATAAGAATAATAGATGATGAATATAATGATAAGAAGCAAACAATTAGTTTGGAAATAAAAATGTCTTAACACTTTCCACGCGGCAGGCGTCTGCAGATGACATTCCAAAATGTCACAAAATGTTCCAAAAATGTCAATATTATTGGATTTCATTACCATAATTGGTATCACCATGAGAAATGCATTGAAATAAGTACAAACACGCCTAGTACTGGTTCTGAAATCCATGAGATAGGCCTTGAAAGTTGGGAAAGGTTTCTGAAAAATCTGTTTTGTGTTTGATAAAACCAATAGCCAAGTGTTAACAATGTGCTATTCCAGTTGAAATCCATACAACCCCTGGAAGACATATTACTCTAATCTTCCACACAGGGAGTGTACATTTCAGACGGATTCACCCATACAGGTAAACCCATTTGAAATTCACACTCACTGTAGGGAATATTAAGGTAATGTCTTCCATAGGGGGTGTTTGGATTTTAAAAGGAATAGCCCAATTTAAAATTTGAGTGTACCTACATGCAGAGTAATATCGTTGAGCTTAATGAAATTTCTTCATTTGACAGTTACCATAGTTACGACAATTCTTCTTTTGTCAGGCCGTGGATTTATCTCTCAATCATAAACGATCCAATTATTAACTGGAAACAATATAATAGACAGAGATTGGGATATGCCACGGTGTAAATCATTTATAATATTTGTGCGCTAAGACAATTGATTGAGTTTGTCTATAAGTCATCAGAATCCCTAATTGGAATTGGAAATTCATGCCCGGGGATGATTTCTCTATTCTAGAATACAGAATTTCATGTTAACACTTACTGTACAATTATTCTGTTTCAAAACGAGAATATAATGATTCTTTTCAGCATGATAATGGACGCACGTCGAATGTTGTTGACCTCGCGTAAAAGTAGGCCTACGCGAGGTCAACCTCACCACAAAAACGATGAAACGGACATCGGTGGTGCGCAACACATCAGCTTGACATTACGGCTCTGATTGGTTAGCGGAATTCATTGCGAGTTTTTGAGCATGCGCAAGTGAGCTAATCGGAGAACGCCCGCGTGGGTCGGACTATGGCCAGGAGGGGAATATGTGCTGCTGATAGATCCATTAATACTATAATGATCATGGGATTGCAAGACAGCCTCCCATGTTACACACCATGTAATTTTACATTGGCTGATGTCAAGGGGAAATAAGACGCATGCCGGAAACTTATTTGAACCTTCAACAAAACAATATTCATGAATCCATCTACATTTAGCCACGAACTGTCTTTGCAGACTTGCGCCGTTAAATGTTAAACAAACATGACAAATAGAAGCCACAACAGCAAGTGTCAATCAGACAGTCATGTCCGAACCGCATAAAATGTATTTTTGTGCATACTCACTATAGATGGGGTGACAGGTGACGTCACACCGGGCATTTGGCGAGCAGTTACCATTGTTCTTTTCACGGCGGTTTGCGTGCGCATCCTGTTTTGTTTAGGGCCCGTGCTTTTAAAACTCGCGCCAAAGCATTATAAAGGGCAATAAGGCATAGCGGACAGTGTTGTGGTCATGTGCTGTTCACTCAAGCATGTATCGACAGTCCAGTCCCTTCGACCGTTGCGTTTGTTGATAAACATTGCTGTCACCCCATCTATAGGCCAAGCAAATAAAGAAATATACGGGTCGACAGACGCACATTTTCGAGTTTGATTTGTGTGGTGTTTTTTTAATAAATTGAATATGTGGAGAGAAAAAAATGGAAGACAATTTTTAAAAATGGGTGACATTTTTGGCAAATTTGTCCTCATTTTCAAATTTTTCAATATTGAAATTTCTTTTAAAATTTACGATAATTCTTTAAAAATGAAATGATTTTGTGTGTGAAAACTTTTAAAAATGTGTTTGCAAACCACGACGTACGAGAAAAAAATGTTAGCGAAACACGACACGTAGAATACCAAGTAGGATACATGCAGCCAAGTGTCAACCCGCGATTTCTGGACCGCTTGACATGTTCTAACCATAAATCCTTTCACTTGTTTGCTTACTCGCTTAAAGGAAGTTTACTTTACATTCTATGACGGGTTTCCAGATTACTCTTGTCTTTGAATGTCACCTCTTCCAATCGTTCCATTTTATCGCCCCCAGGATGTGATGACTCCCTTGTCGTTTAGTTCCGCTTTCAGGATATCCAGTGTATGCAACTTGACATATGCTCAACGGTCATGTCAATCCTCCTAGATAATATCGCTGAACGACGTGAGTTCTATTGTCCTCTTCTGTGATCCTTTATTTATAGTTTGCATAAAGCTCATCCGTCAGTGCCTTTGTGGCGTCTTGTTTGATGATCCTTTTAGACTGTCAAGGTTTGAACGTCTAGTGTATAAATTTGGTGTTTGGTAACGAAAAATTGTATACATCATACATAGATTGAATGTCGTCCGATTGGTTAAAAGTGGGTCACGTGATATGCCTCCTTTTACTTTTCTTCCTTGATTTCATGCGTTTTATTACTCATAATTTCACAGTTTTATATATTTCCAGTCATTTTAAGATTTTGTATTGCAACACTAGTGTGCATGTGCCTTTTCAGGTTTTCCACTAGTTTCATTGATCAGTACCGAATCAGGCAGCCAACAATATAATGTGTTATTGCCATTCCGTGGTTTAGCTTTAAAATACCGGGTTCTACTGAAATTGTTGCAACATTATGACGCAATGTTCGAATTCATTTTTTTTTTGGAGTGAAAGCCAAATACGGTATGTGGTCTTTGTAACACTTTATTTGGTTTTTAATTGTGCAGGCCTACAATTTCTGTGGCGCTTTTGCAAAAAAAAAGGCCCCGTTCTTTCTGACTCACCCTGTACATTATGTATCAAATTCATTACATGTGCATCATTTAAGTACACCCTGTGGAATATATTTAAATAAATTGAATACACTTTGAAGTTTGGAATAATGGATAGTTAATGCTACAATACAATTAATGGTTATATTGGTATAGTAATTTTACTCAATTGAAAGGCTTCCTGCAGTGTTTCTCATTAGTTGTATAACGTTGCATATCAATATGATAGTGCTTAATGTATAGATGAGGTGACCGTTGTTTACATCAGTAGTGTTTACATATTGATTAGCGCCTGGTCTAAAGACATGCTAGGGGTACTAGTCCATGACTATTGCATACATCATACTATATGAAAGCAAAACACACATCACTGAGCGCCAATTTTAAAAGCACATGCCCTTATGGTGCGCACGCAAACTGCCGGGCAACCAGATTTAGTACCTGGTCTGTCATTGTGCTTAGGGATGCATACCATGACTTCTGCACTATTTCACCGTAAGCATGGTAAGTAATGATCAATCAAGTGTGAATTAAAGCACCGTTCCCTGTAGGTGCGCACGCAAACCGCCGGGCACTACGTCACCGGTCACACCATCTATAAATAACATATTTTCAATGCACTCTATGAATAAAAGCATATTGAGTGGCTTTGCATATGATAAAATATAAGAACAAATACTTAATAGAATCACGTAGCATCGGCTTAAGTCAATCGCAATATTATATCTTCGCATAACGAAAGCACGGAGGCAAGACGTAAACAATCTATAATTTAGAATAGCGAGATATTGATGCATGTAACTTAATATCCTACCGTTTTAATATTAATTAAGTCTGATATTTAAGGCGCATTCTTTGATTCGTTACTTTAGCCTCAGCCTTGTAGTAGTGCCTGTTACCATGGTTACACTCTCGTATGAGTGCACAGTTCATTACCGCCTGCTCTGTGTTCGACACACGCGGGCGCACTTACCACCAGTTTACTACGCATGCGTGGAAAACGAATAGGATTCCGCCAACCAATAAGAGCAGAGGAATGACGCCTATGTGCACCATGAACGTCCGTTGCAAATAATAGATTACCAATTAGCATATATAATATATATAATTGGCATGGAACTCTGTAACTAATATCTATCTAATTGCCGGACGCAATACTAGTACATACGACGTATATATTTATTTATTGTAACCAAGCCTGGCTTTACCGCATCGTTGCTAGTGCGCGGTTCACTACACGCTATACATATTCGACTTGCGCATACATTTTTGTATTATATAAAAGTACAAACAAATTGGCTTTATTCCGTGAAAGTTCATATCGATTCAAATTGTAATCGGTGTCACGAAACAAAAAATCGCTTGCCGGACACTATGCAAACAGAAAGGATTAAATTTGTCTCCCTGGCAACCAAAACACGGACAAAGATCATGGAATAGTCCCCCTAAAATAACACCAAACCTCTCACGGAGCATGCAGAGTAAGCACAAGTGAACAAGAAGAAAATAATAAACAAACCATAAACCACTTAGAATTATATTACGTATATCAATTTGTACAGTATAAACTGTTTTGTCAGTTTTCAGAATTGGGGTAGGTTAGAAATAGACAAACAAGCAACCACTTGAAATCTTATATTACAGGTACTTTCGGGCGAAATAAAAATATATTTCTTTTAAAGGAAAATGTATATGACAGTAAATTTTGGGCGTCGATAAATACATTACTCGTATAGCGTTGAGAAAATAAAATAGTGCAAACGGAAAAGTACACCTTTATCCTGACCATATTGTTGTTCTGTAAAATACTAACCGAGTAAATGATAAGCAATAATTGATCCAGCTGTTTATACTGCTGTGTAACTTCTCAAGTTTCACGATGTAAACGTGGTAAAGATAAACAGGTAAACATCATCTTTCTTATAAATAATAATTTGATAAGATGACAAGAAAATCCTGTTATACAAGGGGCCAGACCGACCCATTTTTCCCCGGATACATTAAGCATGTTAAGCAAATAATTAATTTTAACATTTATTTACAAACTTAAACTTTAAATATTTTGACATTTAATAAAAAATGTGTTTTTTTGTTTTGTTTTTGGTGTTTTTTTGTGTATTTTGGAGGGGATATTTTTTGCAAATGTTTGCACAATTCGAGAGTTGTTGAAAATTAGCCCCCCCCCCCCCCCCACCGCCCAATCCTACATGTACATTTGCTCGAAGACCGGTGATGATTTTCGTGGCGTATAACCTGTGTAAATTTTCAGGGAGCAATTCATTCATCGTGTGTCATTTCATTCATTTGTATGGTTGATTATCGTGTTAATTACTTTCGTTTAAAGTCAAATTACATTGCATGTTTGTGTTACTGTAAACTAGTATTGTAGGTAATATATCCTGTAGTCAATTATATTACCATCATATTGCTGGGTCGTTGACTGCGTGGTAGGCGTCATCGCACTTTAATATAATCTTTGGATTAATGATGATCGTGTATCATATGGAAAATATAACCACAAATATCTTTATTTTTTGCGCAAATATCTAAAAATAGTGACGACTACTTTGGGCTGACAATACCATTGTTAAAGCCATCAATCACTATGCTCATCTTATGATAAAAAGCAACCCAATTTACAAGCCATGGTTCTACTTTAAAATATCCTTTCCATAATTGTTAATAATTCAATTTGATTGATACATGTAAAGCGAATGTTTTAGCATACAATAATATGTATAGAGTCTTATCCATGAGTCCCTGGCACTATGCAGACAAGCAAAATACTCGCATCATTGAAACAAAGGATTTTGACAAATCTATGATAAGGCCTGAAATAAAAAAATTAAAAAAACCCCAAACCAAACCAAACAAACAAACAAACACAAATAAATTGTTATTACATATGCTTAGCGGAAGCGGTTAGGCTTCTCGACCGACGTAGATTTTTGTTGATTGTGATTATTTTGCCGGATAACAGCATTGAGTTGAATACCGTGAAAATGTTGATGTGATTTATCTAACTCGGCAATCGAATATTGATCTAGAAATAAACGCGAGAAAAAAACTTTATCATCGAA
This sequence comes from Ophiura sarsii, assembly GCA_035610835.1. Taxonomy (NCBI): domain Eukaryota; kingdom Metazoa; phylum Echinodermata; class Ophiuroidea; order Amphilepidida; family Ophiuridae; genus Ophiura; species Ophiura sarsii. The sequence continues at coordinate 51,562,789 of CM069453.1, read as the reverse complement.
AATTGGTCGAGATATAAACGGTACGTGTCATTGATAACGGTCAAGAAATAAACTCTGTCGAATATCGGTCGAGAAATAAACTTTGCCATCGAAAATCGGTCGAGAAATAAACTCTGTCATCGAATATTGGTCGAGAAATAATTCTGCAATCAAAATAGGTCTAGAAATATACGACGATCTGAAATTACATTACCAGAGTGGCGTTATCATATAGGGTAGCTCAGTGATTGTAACATATTGAATTTAATACGCCACAATAATTGGTTATCAATGTCATGGGTTAGCTACGACACTGAGTGCTCCACATATTATACCTAACATAAGGTTCCAGACGAGGTACTTTCATTTTAGCTAATTTAAAATCAGTAATCGGTATAAAAAAAACCCTGAGATATACATTTTATACACGAACATTTCCTCTCTACAATATGACCCCTCATTCATACCTTTAAAGTCATGATGACTACTGTAGTAACCATACAAACCGAGCACAAAGTTGCATTTTCAATGGGATATCATTGCTTGGTGAGCAGTGACAATTTGTGTAAAATCAAACACATTCATCCGGTACGTACATGCCTGTCCGGTTTCGATAGCACACAGTGTTAACACTTTCCACACGGCAGGCGTCTGCAGACGACAGTTCAAACATTTCACAAAATGTATCAAAAATGTCAAAAGTATTGAATTGCGTCACCATAATATTTGGAAGCACCATGAGAAATACATCAAATTAAGTATAAGCATGCCTAGTATTGGTTCAGTAATTCTTGAGATCCACTTTGAAAATTGGGGACAATTTCTGAAAATCTTTTTTGAACATGGTAAAGCTAATACCCACGTGGAATGATGTCATTGATTTGTATTTTGAAAAATACAAAATCAATGACATCTCATACAAAAATACATCATAACTTTAAAAAGTATCCACTCATTATTTTTTTGGCGGGAAAACTGAGGTGTTATATTTTGGAGAAGAAATTTGCTTGTTTTAATGTATATCTCCATTTTTGTATTCTGGGTACTAATTTTCAATTAGCTAACGTTATAAAAGTACCTTGTCTGGAACTGTTTGAGTTTGGTGTACACCCTCATGTCAAGAAGAGACCTTTGCTATCTGCTAAAATCCATGTTCTATATTATATAGATAAGAACGCGTTAAAGTCACTAGTAATTCTACAAGTGTTCTTCAAATTTCACTTTTGAAGAATGTTTTAATTTTTACATTTCAATATCTTTTTACCGGAAATGTTGCCCTATGTCAATGAGATACCGACCCCAAATGTAATATTATAATCAAGCATAGGCCACCACGCTGTTTTTGTATGCCCTTTCATATTGCAAGTATTAAATCTTGCCGTAGCCGGCCATTAGCATGGGATAAGCTTATTAATATAAAGCATTAACCTTTAACGCATCGCAGATCAAGTGGCACAACAAAATCGTAAATAAATGTTATAAATACTGCGTTCATCCATGAAAGCCACCTTAGTATTATGTGACTAACTAGGTGGTGTTCTAAAAGGACCGCGTTTAGGGCACCAGGTTTCCTTTACAGATATAACTATCCATTTGATAATTCTACAAGTGTTCTTTATTTCACTTTCATAATGTGTTTTAATTTTTACATTTCATTTTCTTATACCGGAAAATAAAATTGAAGTTGACCTATTTACAAGTATTAAAAGGTATGGACATTTTCTGACACAATAAGCAGGGAAATTGTTTTAATAAGATACCGACCACAATTAATGCCATATGATCAAGCGTACATGCTGATTTATGCCCTTTCATAATGCAAATAGTAAATCTCATAGTAGCCGGTCACATTAGCATGGGACAAGCTTAAGTACTAAATCATTAACCTTTAACGCATCGCAGAGCAAGTGTCACAACAAATCGTAAATAAATGTTATAATACTGCGTTCTTCCATAAAAGCCACCTTAGTACTATTGTGACTTGGTAGTGTTCTATAGGATCGAGGACACCACGTTAAGGGCACCAGGTGCTATTGGTAATTATACTAGTGTTAGAAGTAGCCGGTCAATTTAGCATGGGACAAGCTTATCAAAGCACTAACCTTTAACGCATCGCAGATCAAGTGTCACAACAAACTCGTAAATAAATATTGTAAATACTGCGTTCATCCATGAAAGCCACCTTAGTATTATGTGACTTACGAGGTAGTGTTCTAATAGATAAGGACACCGCGTTAAGGGCGCCAGGTGCTATTATATAGATGTAACCAGTCAGCTGTAGAACGGGGCCCCTTTTCAATTGAGGGCGCTCTAAAACGATGGGTGTACGTAACCAAAGTAACGCACATCCATCAATTTGCGCAATGATTAAATTTTCGCCTTTTACCCATATTATCTGCATAAAAAGTAACTATCCATCGAGTTGAGGGCAGCATAAGGTACCAGAACTCCTTGCGACATCCAGTTCGATGATTTAATTTAACCTTTGACACCAACATCACACGACACAAGCTAACATTATGTCTTTCTTGACCGGTTTGCTGCGATGAGACCACCATATTCTAGACGAGTTTACACCATTTTATAGAATTTTTAGGGTAAGTGTGATAATTTTTACATGAAATATAAGCCCTATAGTATTCAGAAGTGACGCCTTTGTAACGGTTATCTCTGTGATAAGAGAGTTATCTCGTTGTTTAAAATCGGCAAAATCGTCTTTTTATGAATTTTGAAAATTACTGTGACGTGAGGCCGTTCCCTTGGAAACGCAGTCCCGTTCCCAAGTCCGCCCTCTATTGAAAAGTGTTTTTTGTTCGTTTTCCGGTGGTTGACGGACTTCCGTCACTTTATGAATCGCCGTGTAAAAAATGACGGCAGTGCTTCACTAAATAGAGCGCCCTCAATTGAAACGGGGCCCCGTTATACAGCTAACTGGTATACATTTGGTAATTCTACAAGTGTTTTATTTCACTATCGAAGTGTGTTTTAATTTTTAAATTTAAATTTCTTATACTGTAAAAGAGAAGTTTACCTATGTATAGGTATTAAAAGGTATGGCAAGTTACTGACACTATAAGCAGGCAAAATAGTATACCACAATTAATGTAATACATAATCAAGCGTACAGGCTGTCTATTTAATATGCCCTTTCATAATGGTATATATTATAGTAGCCGGTCAAATTAGCATGGGACAAGCTTATTAAATAACTAAAACATTAACCCTAACCGCACTGAATCTCACTAAATCTCACTGCCAGAAACTATCTCCAGGCACGTGCTGCTGCATTGCCGCGATGACGTCACCTACCGCAGGCATATGTGGCCACGGAGTTTGTGGCCGTATAGCCGCTAGGGAGTTAGCTCAGTTGGTAGAGGGACAGACTTGGGTGCGGATGGTCCCGCGATCGAATCCCGGGGGGTGCTGGGTGATTTTTCGGGTAAAAAAATAACACTTTTTCCCCCCTCCCCCCGATACGCACAAAACACTAGCTTTACTGGTTAGGGTTAACCTTTAACGCATCGCAGAGCAAGTGTCACAACAAAATCGTAAATAAGTGTTATAAATACTGCGTTCATCCATGAAAGCCACCTTAGTATTATGTGACTTACGAGGTAGTGTGCTATAATATAAGGACACCTCGTTAAAGGCACCAGATTCCATAAAAGATTGGTAATTCCACAAGTGTTCTGTGTTTTATATGTTTTAAGTTTTACATTGAAATGTGAAGTTTAACCTATTTATAGGTATTAAAACTTAAAAGGTATAGTAGTTTTCTGACACTCTAAGCAGGCAAATAGTGTCAATGAGATACCGACCACAATTAATGTAATATATGATCATGATTACACACGCTGTCTATTTATGCCCTTTTATAATGAAAGTGTAAATCTTATAGTAGCCGGTCAAATTTAGCATGGGACAAGCTTCACTCTTAGAAGGTCAGGATTAAATATGAGACGAAAAGGATCAATTTTGATCCAGAAGCGGTATCACATATGAGCTTACCCTTTCCGGATCAAAGTGATCCGACAAGCAGGATCAAAAAGTTTGATCCGAAATGGGATCAAATATTTCTGTCAAATGATACTGAAACGGATCAAAATAATGATCCTTAATCGGATGTACCTGTAGCTTATGATCCTACTCCAGGATCAAACTGAATCAAAGAAAAAGTGAAAACATAGGGGGTCATCGGGTGACAGATTGTAAAAACAAGCATGCATGCAAAGGTCTTTCGGTGACACCGGGCCAAAAAAAGGGGGGTATTTTTGATGGAGCCTGGTGTGAAACCTAATATTGATTGAGTGCCCCCACCCCCGGGTGCACACTGCAGACTATATATCGAGTGCAGTAAGCTTACTACATCGTGTAGGCCTAGTACATCGCAGTGATCGTGACATTTTGTGAGGAGCATTTTGACCGAAAATCGTACTGATGGCACTGGTCAGGTACAAGAAATTTGTTCACAACAATAGAGCATGTTCAAACATAAAAAATAAAACTACTTTACCGACAAAATCATGTAACATTTTACAGATTAGACTGGATAACTTACCGCGGTATTTCACCCTTGTTTCAACTGTGGCGACCGAATTCAAAAGATCGTCTGCTTGTCGTCTATCGGTTTGCGAAAGAGTGACGTCAGTCACTCATTGACCAATGAACTGTTTCATCGAATTGATCCGGAAATCAGATCAAAGTTGATCAAGGTCAATTTGATCCGTTTGTTGATATCTATCTGGAAACGGATCAAAACGATCCGAAAACGGATCAAAACGATCCGAAAATGATCCTTAAAGGATCAAAACAAAGTGAGCCGGAAATCTACTCATGTATTTGATCCTGACCTTCTCGAATTGATCCGGAAATCAGATCAAAGTTGATCAAGGTGAATTTGATCCGTTTGTTGATATCTATCTGGAAACGGATCAAAACGATCCGAAAACGGATCAAAACGATCCGAAAATGATCCTTAAAGGATCAAAACAAAGTGAGCCGGAAATCTACTCATGTATTTGATCCTGACCTTCTAAGAGTGTTATTACTATAGCATTAACCTTTAACGCATCGCAGATCAAGTATCACAACAAGACCGTATATAAATCGTATAAATACTGCGTCCATCCATAAAAGCCACCTTAGTACTATGTGACTTTCTAGGTGCTGTTCTATAAATATTCCATACGATTAAAGCATTAACACTTTCCACGCGGGAGGCGTCTGCAGACGACATTCCAAAATTTCACAAAATGTTTCAAAAATGTCAACATTATTGAATTTCATTACCATATTTGGAATCTCCACGAAAATTGCATTTAAAGAAGTAAAACATGCAAGTAAAATATTGGTTTTGTAATCCTTGAGATTGAGACTTGAAAGTTGGGAAAGGTTCCTGAAAATATTGTATACACTCTTAGAAAAAATGGTTCGTTTAAGAACCCTTTTTTGTCCCGCGGGGAGCACCTTTTGGCCTAAAAGGTTCTAAAAAGAACCTTAGAATGGTTCTTTGAAGAACTTTCACATTTTAAATAAGACCTAAAGGTATATTTACTTTTTTGTTTTTATGTAATATGCAAATTCAAGAGAAATGTAAACAAATTTAATCCTTTTCAACTGTTAAAAATCATTTCTTCTTGGCTAAAAACATTTTTTACCGTTTTACCAAGAACCATTGAGGGTTCTCCATAATTTTTTCCCAAAAGGTTCTTGAAGCTTGAGGAACCATTTTCTTGGCTAAAGAACCCTTTTAGAACCTTTTTTGGTTCTAAAAGGAACCCTATAGAAATTTCATTGGGTTCCTTTTAGAACCAAAAAAGGTTCTAAAAGGGTTCTTTAGCCAAGAAAATGGTTCCTCAAGCTTCAAGAACCTTTTGGGAAAAAATTATGGAGAACCCTCAATGGTTCTTGGTAAAACGGTAAAAAATGTTTTTAGCCAAGAAGAAATGATTTTTAACAGTTGAAAAGGATTAAATTTGTTTACATTTCTCTTGAATTTGCATATTACATGAAAACAAAAAAGTAAATATACCTTTAGGTCTTATTTAAAATGTGAAAGTTCTTCAAAGAACCATTCTAAGGTTCTTTTTAGAACCTTTTAGGCCAAAAGGTGCTCCCCGCGGGACAAAAAAGGGTTCTTAAACGAACCATTTTTTCTAAGAGTGTACGGTAAAACAAATAGCGGCGTGGAAAGTGTAACGGTCTAAATAAAAGGCATACCTGCCGTGCAGTTTTCCATTCAGAGAGACATTACTGGGCCCTTCCACTGGCACTCACGGGTTTCTATTCTTCTAAAAAATAAGAACATAAACATTCTGCTGCCCAACCGTGCTTTGTCCAAATATTACCATCCCCTTCGTAACCACATGTGATATGGAAACATCTTATCACATCATCATCATCATCATCATCATCATAATCCTTCGGCTGCAGAGCAGGAGGTGACCACACATTTTCTTGAATCATTCCACCATTGTCCCGCGGCGCGCGTTATATAGGTCACATGTTATGTACATGGATGACCACCAGGGTCCTGTTGCAAAAAAGATACAATTAATCTTATGAAGAGTGATTCTTCTTTAGTTTTCAACTCCTCTTAAGGGTATTATTTAAGAATTTATGATTCAATCTTGATGAATAGAATCCATGTCAAACTTTTGACCTGAGCTGAACGTGATCCCAACAAGACTTAAGACAAGTTCAAGAATCACTCTTCTTAAATCCATTTAAGAAGAATCTGAACTTCATGAAATAGGGCCTATGTATACCTTCGGCCATGGATGTTTGGGACATGATCCGTGCTTTTGATATTAAGCAAGAGGTAGTAAAGGTTTTATAAATTTGCTCTCCATATCTTGAGATATCACTCAGGATTCACTGCATAATAGTCACGCAGGGTGAGTCGAATAATTTCACGCTTGTTATAATCGATTCCAATTGTGATAGCTATTTAATTGAGCTATTTAAAAATTATTATTCTTTTTTAAAACAAGGTCTTCTAAAAAACTGGGTGGACAAGTGTTTTTAGTGTCAAAAGGATGAGAAGACTTGGAATGGATCTGTTGAATTTTGTGGAAGTCGGCAAGAGGATCACTAGTGTGTTGTTTCTGGAAGGAAATCACCGAGACGTTATGTGAGCGATCTGTGGTGAAGTTTGTGGAGAAAAAAAAATTAAAAGAAAAAATATCATAATTTTTAATTTAATTTAAATTCCAATGTTTATTAATTACGAGAAAAACGTAATTTATGACAGATTCAAAAATGCAACAAAATAACTTGGATTTCCCGGGGCGTCGGGATAATTATTAATAGTCAATCGTTCTGTAAAAATAAATCACGAACATCACAACACAATAGCCGAATCAAAAAAAGAAAATCGTGATAAAATAACATTAAATAAAGTGCTTAATCGTACCCCCAAAAAAAGTCTCGTTAATAAAACAAACTATTGCTATTGTAATTAATTAATATAATGGAACATCAAAAAGTACCAATGTATTATACAAAAAAAAAGTGGCTCCACGCGGATTTGACCCGGGGTTCTCCGCGTGACAGGTAACGATATCAACCACTACTCTACTCATTCTCATTACTTTCAATGGAGTTACAATATACATCATTCAGACTCTCACGCAATAAACTAAATCGAAAATTGTACATTTATTTTTTATTATTTAAAGCTACATTGTCAATTAGAACACCATTTTATTTACGGTAATAGACACATTTAATATAATATAAAATAAAAATATTAATTTCGCACTGAATAACTGAATTTTGAGGTATTTTCGGTTTTATTACGACCACTCTCACTCAATAAACTAAATCGAAAATTTTACATTTATTTTTTATTATTTAAAGCTACATTGTCAATTAGAACACCATTTTATTTACGGTAATAGACACATTTAATATAATATAAAATAAAAATATTAATTTCGCACTGAATAACTGAATTTGGAGGTATTTTCGGTTTTATTACGACCCAACTGGTCTCTATGGTGGCCAAGTTAACTTGTCCACCAAAAATCTTTTTCTCATCAAACACCAACTTCTTCGTAGAATGCATGTGCGAAATACCAAGCATGTAACTATTGAAAAATCGATTGCTGCATAATCTTTAAACACGATTTTTGGAAAATCTGTAGTCTGAAATCTATTTTTTTACAAAAACTACATTTCATCTGCATTTCTGCAAAATATTGTTCGCGCATTCTGTCAAGATAAATGGGTTCGTTTATCAGGACTTGTATGCCAATAAAACGCATGCAAATTGGAGCATACGGTCTGCGTAGCATCTCAAAAATAATGATTTCATCATTTCATCATTTTGAAAATCGAACTTCAAATTTCAGTAAGATTATATTTGTTGATCTTTGATTGAACAGGATAAAAGGAGCTGATATCTGGTAAACATAGAAACACCGGACAATACTCAATTTAAAGTTAAAATAAAAAACAACACTGAATGAAGATGGTTATAACTGTAACAATTTACAAATCACGATAAAAATCGTTAAATTGTTAAATGTTAGAAATATAGCCAGCGAATAAAACGGAAACATAGAGCTTGATTGAATGCTGAAATTCATCTTGTGTAAGCTACTATGTGCATCGTACGTATACTGAACGTCAATTTTAATTCCTTTTACGATCATTTAGTTCATTATGGTATCAACGGATCATTTTATATAATAGATGGCACCCTTCAAACAATATGTCATTAAAATGGAAACACGCGTAATTGAATGGATGAATGGAACCAAGCCCGGGGCTTTTAGATCGTGGCACTTCTAGACTATAAACACATTCATTGTACAGGTAGATCATTTTCCGTTTTAAATATCAAAATCGATTGCTATCAAAATGTAATAGGTAATACTTACAAAATGTCAAGGTATGAGAGAGCGTGTGTGTTCTTCATTATAGGTTAATGTCATGACAAATTTTTATCAAATTTTGAAAGCTATCGTTTCTTCAATATGATGAAGGATTACTAATGCATTCGGTACTGATTAGCTAGATAATTTTCCGTTTCAAATATCAGAATCGATTGCTATCAAAATCTAATTGGTAATACTTAGAAATGTCAAGGTACGAGCGAGCGTGTGTGTTCTTCATTATAGGTTAATGTCATGAAATATTTTATCGAATTTGTGAAAGCTATTGTTATTTCAATGGTTAAGGACAACAAATGGACTAGGGTTAATAATACATTCGGTACTGATTAGCTAGATAATTTTCCGTTTCAAATATCAGAATCGATTGCTATTAAAATCTAATTGGTAATACCAAGGTACGAGCGAGCGTGTGTGTAATTCTTCATTATAGGTTAAAGTCATGAAATATTTTATCGAATTTTGAAAGATAATTGTTATTTCAATGGTGAAGGACAACAAATGGACGAGGATTATTAATACATCCGGTACTAATTAGCTTGACCTTACAATAAAGATCATTAAACGGGCTTGTTGTATAATTGTTATCTCCTTAATTTATTCTGTTTGGATTAGAAGCGGTACGAACCAAAACCGTTCGTTTTAGTATTGCGCGAACAACGGCCAAGCCGTATAGTTGTCCTCGGCGTTTTCTAAGTATTACATGAATAATGATGTTTGTAAACACGATTCGAACCCATACACTCCCAATTAATCGGAAGAGTTATCCCGGCCATCATCTGTACTTGTTCAGGGGTACGGTCATTTATTGACAATTTGAAGCTGAGTTTTTAGTACCTATAAGTTCATGGCTGGCCATCAAGATGGAACTCTTATCACCTTTAAAGGGCGATAAAGACCATTATGGCCATGTGTTATGAACTCGCCACCCTTCCCGTTGCATGTCCAGATTTTTACATTTTACAACATCTGAGATTCGAATTAGTATATCGCAATATATACTTATTCTACTCTATAAAAAGTATATATTTTCTGAACGGAAATCTCACAAGGAATCCAAATATTTTATTGGAATTTATATAGGAGCTTATGGTAACATGTTGTGATAAAGAATGTTAAAAAAATATCGATTTGTTTTCTTCATATTTTGATTAAAGCACAATAATATTTTTTTATACCTATCCCAATCATAATTTTACTGTGCATACTAGTTCCTTATGCAATTACCCATCAGAACATAAGGGTTGTCAAGGGTTATTTGTTAAAATATACTATATCAGAAGGTGAATGAGCACACACGTTTAAATTTCATATTTATTAGAGTTTACAAATATATATATTTTTGGATTCACCCTTTCCTGATTTAAACGGCATTTTTGAATTCCCCTATCTGAGAGCTTTCCAAAAATATATAATTTTGCTATCATCGGTTGAATACTTTTTATGTTATTATCATGTATGTTATTAGGGATGTATGAATTAGGGCAAGTTCACTGTGTAGCGAAAAGGGAATAAACCAAGGACAATGCAATCGATTCATGATTACAAGTGTTACATAATAGTTGACACGTTTGTTGAAACAGAAACTGATAGAATATAAAACACTCTATAAAATGAGTAAGCAAAATCATGTTTGTACCACACAGGGATGAGGAGTTATTGTAAATTGAACGTAGAATTGGGAACATTTTTTTAATATTCCCCATAGAGATTGTACACAGCGCCACCGCCGCCACCACCACCGCCTCTACCCCTGACTTTCGAAATATAATCAATCATATATATCTCAGCCAAACAATTATAGAAATACCTGATTTATTTACACAATGTAGCTAATGGACTAGGGTTAATAATACATTCGGTACTGATTAGCTAGATAATTTTCCGTTTCAAATATCAGAATCGATTGCTATTAAAATCTAATTGGTAATACCAAGGTACGAGCGAGCGTGTGTGTAATTCTTCATTATAGGTTAAAGTCATGAAATATTTTATCGAATTTTGAAAGATAATTGTTATTTCAATGGTGAAGGACAACAAATGGACGAGGATTATTAATACATCCGGTACTAATTAGCTTGACCTTACAATAAAGATCATTAAACGGGCTTGTTGTATAATTGTTATCTCCTTAATTTATTCTGTTTGGATTAGAAGCGGTACGAACCAAAACCGTTCGTTTTAGTATTGCGCGAACAACGGCCAAGCCGTATAGTTGTCCTCGGCGTTTTCGAAGTATTACATGAATAATGATGTTTGTAAACACGATTCGAACCCATACACTCCCAATTAATCGGAAGAGTTATCCCGGCCATCATCTGTACTTGTTCAGGGGTACGGTCATTTATTGACAATTTGAAGCTGAGTTTTTAGTACCTATAAGTTCGTGGCTGGCCATCAAGATGGAACTCTTATCACCTTTAAAGGGCGATAAAGACCATTATGGCCATGTGTTATGAACTCGCCACCCTTCCCGTTGCATGTCCAGATTTTTACATTTTACAACATCTGAGATTCGAATTAGTATATCGCAATATATACTTATTCTACTCTATAAAAAGTATATATTTTCTGAACGGAAATCTCACAAGGAATCCAAATATTTTATTGGAATTTATATAGGAGCTTATGGTAACATGTTGTGATAAAGAATGTTAAAAAAATATCGATTTGTTTTCTTCATATTTTGATTAAAGCACAATAATATTTTTTTATACCTATCCCAATCATAATTTTACTGTGCATACTAGTTCCTTATGCAATTACCCATCAGAACATAAGGGTTGTCAAGGGTTATTTGTTAAAATATACTATATCAGAAGGTGAATGAGCACACACGTTTAAATTTCATATTTATTAGAGTTTACAAATATATATATTTTTGGATTCACCCTTTCCTGATTTAAACGGCATTTTTGAATTCCCCTATCTGAGAGCTTTCCAAAAATATATAATTTTGCTATCATCGGTTGAATACTTTTTATGTTATTATCATGTATGTTATTAGGGATGTATGAATTAGGGCAAGTTCACTGTGTAGCGAAAAGGGAATAAACCAAGGACAATGCAATCGATTCATGATTACAAGTGTTACATAATAGTTGACACGTTTGTTGAAACAGAAACTGATAGAATATAAAACACTCTATAAAATGAGTAAGCAAAATCATGTTTGTACCACACAGGGATGAGGAGTTATTGTAAATTGAACGTAGAATTGGGAACATTTTTTTAATATTCCCCATAGAGATTGTACACAGCGCCACCGCCGCCACCACCACCGCCTCTACCCCTGACTTTCGAAATATAATCAATCATATATATCTCAGCCAAACAATTATAGAAATACCTGATTTATTTACACAATGTAGCTTTCAAATGACACCTTAACCATAGCTCTGCCACATTTAGTTGTTGAGTTAATAGAGAGAGATGGATGATTCGTCACCAAAAATGCAACGCCGCCAACCTTTTCGGGTGGCGAGTTCAACAACTAAATGTGGTAGAGCTATGGTTAAGGTGTCATTTGAAAGCCTATTTATTTAGCTACATTGTGTAAATAAATCAGGTATTTCTATACGCTATCTAAACGAGGTCCTCGTATCACCTCTACCCCCCTTAGGTCTCAGTTAGATAGTACACAGTCTAATTGGCGGTTTGACACCCGTGTCAGCCGCCATTTTGGTCCTCGGTGTGTCGGTGTGTGTCCAGGTTGGTGAGTCCTCGTTTGGATAGTACCAAAACTGGGTCCTCGTTTGCAGGTCATTACAAACAGGTTTGGGTGTGGCGTCGGGCTGTGTGTTTCTCTCAGTGCTGCTTTTGTGTATTTTATCATGTAATATGTATGTATAATTCTTATTTTACTGCTGGATTTTGGTCAACATATTTTTATCTAATGTATACATATTGTACAGCGCATTGGTCTTTTGGAAATGCGCTATATAAATCCTTATAATAATAAAAGCACAAGGCCTTATAGATCATTTATTAGCTGTATTTGCCATTGACCGCAATCTCCTCTCCACGAATAGGGCGATTGCTCGGATGGTCATTAGTTCAAATCATCCTCCAGAAGAAGGCATGCATGCATGAATAGAGTACAACTCCGATCACTTGGATCAATATCAATTTAACAGATGATTTTATTGTCGAATTTACGTATTGTGTCCTTGTGTAGCCAGTGGGTTAGGTTGATTGATATCGCGTTCTTTACGTCAAACATGAATATCCACACGATTTCTGAGCACCATTTATGTATTTTTTGCAACGTTTAAGGGGTTTTGGATATATATAGAGAGACTACGTTACAGAGAGACCACGTCCAGCTCAATTGGGCGTTCTTAGCTTCCTGTCAACTTTACAATTTTGCTTTTAATAAGACTGAGTGAACTTTAAAATTGGAATTGAACACCAGTTTTTCATTGAATTATTTTGTGAAAAATAACTGACAGAGCCTTTTAAGTGATAGAAAAATATTTAATTGGTTTTGATCAGATGTTAGCAGATAAAGGAAACTGAAATAATCACATGAATACCACCATTCGAATAAGGCATTTATTGTGTACTGCTGTTGGTTGCATCTTCTCAACTTGAATGTCAATTAAACTGTCCTTGCCGTTTATTCACTTTGTAAGGGTATCAATTGACCATTTTACATAATAAATGGCACCTTTGGAAACAGTATGTTATGAAGAGGAAACGCGCGTAATTGAATGGATGAATGGCATCATGCCCAGGGCTTTTACTAGATCGAGGTACTACCAGGCTGTATAAACATTCTTAGTACAGGCTGTCATAATCATAATTTAAATATAAATATCAAATCGATTGCTATTAAAATCTAATTGGTAATATAAATGTCAAGGAACGAGTGAGTGTGTGTACTTCTTTTTTATTACGATATTTTGTTATTGCTTTTTAATACTACGAAGCAAAAGGTACGTCCTGTACTAATAAGCGTGAACTACAAACTGTAACCAACAAAATTATACATTTGCAATTTCATTTTTAACCCAATATTATTATTAAACTCATGCAATGTCAAAATCTGTTACATTTAAAAAACATTATGTCCAATCTACCAATTCCTCTAGAAATTATGTTGGGCCACTTTAAGCATAGCATACAATATTGTTTGCAGCACTTAAATGGTTATGGTATCATGCACGGAACATTAAGAGGGATACATAATTCGGTTTTTTTCCCATTTTTTTTTCATTCATAAGATTTATTTACACAATCCAACAACATATATACAATATGTAACAGATTTTGACAATATAACAAAATATAACATCAAGAAAACAATTTATAATCAGGAATGGTATGGTATCATGAAAGAGTTAAATCTAGACGATATAATTATATTGAAAAGCCATTAAGCCTGAATAGGCTTATTTCATTTAATTAATAAATTCATGAAATTCATAAATAAATAAAATATATCATGATAAATCTCTTTGAGTCCGTAAATGAAATAGCTCATTATTCCTCTTGACATAACCCCATCCTGAAACCCCCATAGACGAGATATGGAGCCATTCTGGTTCAACGGGTATCTTCAATGTGCTAACAACTCAGGTACCACCGTGTAATAGATCAGATCAAGGTAGCGTTAAGCATCCATGTTCCCATCTATGAAGATAGGTTTAATCAAAGTCACATCACCAAAGATTTCTAACCAAGAAGCAGTTTCTGTCCGTTATGTGGTGCAGTCATAAGTGAAGTCTACATGGAGGGTTATCCCTGTGCGCATAATAGCTGATGAGACTGGCGCTCACTCTGCGATCAATGTGAAAGATTGCTTCGTCTCCTACGAAAATTTCACGCATAAATATTTCCTGCCGCCCAATTAGCCACTGTGTCTCCTTGGAAAGTCTTCATCCAGAAGATCTACCACTTGAAAAGGATCATTGTCTAGCAAGAACGCTCTATTCCTATGTTCAGGGTTCGATTCCATTCATAATGTTCATCACAATGGTTTAGCCAAAGTGGCGTAGATGATTGCATGACTATTTAGACAATTTATCATATCTTTGCTTCCTGAACACTGATGCTAAGTGGACAAACACGCAAATCAGGTACCGCAGTAAAAAGGTTCACCAAAGGCAACCTGTAAATACGATTGACTTCAGTGTTTCGCACACACTTGTTTACAAATCTGTTATTTTTACAATGTTTAATAAAAAAAAAGGTTTTGAAAGCTAAATGGCTTCTTTCTATCCGGAGACTATTTCACGTAGAAGTGTTGGTCCCGTGCATCGGAAGAGCTACCCGAGCACGTTAAAAAGTCACAGACTCCATCGTAAAGAGTAGGGGTTCATCCCGGGTCTGTATCTGAACAAACGTAGTCCTAGGTCACAGGGCATGCGGTGTCTTAAAGGTTCATTACCGATTATTTGCTAGAAAACCACGTCCAGACTGCTCGAGACTGGTCACGATTGGCCATTCTATGTGAGCTGTCTTCTATGTGACTGAACCTTAAAGATCAGTCACACAGAAGACAGCTCCCGACCCAATCTCTTCCCAACTACCCAAGACCACCACTTTTTCAAAATCGGCTGAAATCTTGTTCAAACTTGCACAAATTACATTTTGGATCCCGACCAGGGATGAGCAGGGATGATTAGTATACGATCTTCCCCGCCTTTAACAAGACAAGAGATGCTGAATCGCCTACCAGTAGGCGACAGCATCATGAAATCAAGAAGATCAAGCATGTTTAATCGGTGACGCCACTTGTTCAGTCCCCGATCGATCAGCATCTCTTGTCTTGTTGAAGGCGGGGAATATCGCGTACTAATCATCCCTCTCATCCCTGGTCGGGATCCAAAATGTAAATTGTGCAAGTTTGAACAAGATTTCAGCCGATTTTGAAAACAATTATGGTTTTGTGTAGTTGGGAAGAGGTTGGGTCGGGAGCTGTCTTCTATGTGACTGAACCTTAGGTTGTCTGGTCGGTTGGCTCCAACATTAGGGCGTCCAGTATTCCTACAAGACAAGACAATACTGAGTACGAGTAGAAACGAGGCAAGATGGAATCTGGGAAGGAATCGGCGTTAAAACCTGAAGCGTCCTTAAAACGCTACACTTCGTATTATATGCCAGACGAATATTAAACATAAGAACTAATTGAAATACTGCATATACAGAAACTAAGCATTAATCAATCATGTACGAGGGGCATTCAATAAATACCTGCAACCATTGAAAATCTTTGAACCGTCTCTGGGCACTGAAAATTAATAAGAATCTTAATGCATGCAATAAACTTTGTACTATTTAATTCCCTAACCAGTGCCCTGAGATCACGGAATTCACAGTGCTGAAATGTAATGATAAAAATGGCCTACGTGTTCGATTTTTGTTTGTGAGAAAAGAGTAAGACTTGGCAATGGTTGCAGGTATTTATTGAATACCCCTCGTATGCTAATAACATAATGGAACAAAAATCATGTTTGAGCTTAGGTGTGAATTAATTTTAGACACTAAATATTGAAATGCTTTCATTGTACTACAACATTATACGCTTTCATGTTCATCTTATATTAATGGCGGGAAAAAGGATTATTCTCGTATTTTTCTCTGCCGGTGGCGATGATAAAGCTTATTCGAGAATGCATTAATATGTTCCCATTAGGATGCACTTTAAGCATTCCAAAATGATGATTCAATTATTTTCATGTCTATAAATTGACGGAAATGACAATGATAGATTGTAATTGAAATTCTCCGTGACTGGTTAATCCATACTCCATTTTGTGGATAAAGTATAAAACAGTTGAATATTGAATACGTTAAATTGAGTGAAAATAAAAATACATTGACAGGTATACTTCTGTTGGTTATAATATAATGATCAGTACGTTGTTTTCTGTGGCCAGTGTCTACTGGTTCTCATTGTCATTAACCCTAACTCCCGAGGCACCTTTCCCGAAGAATTTTTTTCGCGTCCAAATAGCGAGGGGAAATAGTGCCCCCACTCCCCGGGGCTCGAACCCCGGACCTCCGGGTTCAGAGGCAGACGATATATCGCTAGGCCACGGGGGGAAACCATACATTGCGGAGTATATTCCTCCCTGTATATACCCTGGGGCCATTATTTCATCGAAAAACTGCCAAGCCGTATGACACAAGCACACCGCATCGTAGTAATTTGTAGTACTCAAGAGTGTTAGGGAGCACATCAAAACTCGACCGCCCGGCAACCGCCGGTTCCGTGCAGTTCCGTGAGGTTGCAGCCGGTTTCTATTGTTATAAACAATGATATGCGGTCCAACCGGGCGGAACCGCCGGTTGCCGCGCGGTCGAGTTTTGATTTGCTCCCTTAGGGTTAATATCGCACAGAAAATGTTCGAGCAGAAAACGATCGAGCTGAAAGGAGTAAAATAGTGATGTGATTTCAATCCTCTGTTGTTTTTTATGAAAAAAAACAACTGTTTTTTTATTACACACTCAGATTAATAAACACCCAAGAAGTTAGATCCGACTAAATTAGGGCTAAATTATGCCTATTAGTATCTCTACCATGTGTAGATAAGGTGGATATGTCCTTCAGCCATGTAAATAAGCTTAATTATGTTTAATTCTTTGAACAAAATAACACACATTTTCCATTGCATGCAGGGACCTTAAATAATCCTGAACTTGCACAAGAAATCTTTGCATAATGCCATATTTGATTGCTATAATCTGCCACTGTAACATTCAGCGAATGAAATTGTTGCGATAATTCCGGGGAAAAGTCATTGAAATCCCGGTCAATGGCAGATATAGTATAGCCCTATAGCTCAGTATGAAATTTCATTCATAATTTTGACGTACTTATGAAACCTAACATGGACGATGTGGTGTGGTAAATTGAGCTGTAAAGTGAACGCGTGAATTTGGTCTTATTTCCCAAATTTCCCAAAGGGTTTGAGGATAATTAAATTTGTGTTCGTCAACCATACTCCCGTACACTTAGCGTTCAGACATTTGACTTGCACTCGCTAATTAACATATAAGCTTCCGCCTGTGTTACACTAAATGTGATACGGTAAGAAACCTATAGTTTGATCAGTTCCAAATTGGCGAAGCCTTCTTACAGCAGCGAATGAATACAGAATGACCCGAGCGCTGAAGGCAACAAGCGTACTGTTCATCGTATGCGTAACGCGTGCGCGAGACCAAATCTGCGTGCGTGTGGCCATAATCGCGCGCGTACGCTTGGATTACTTTTGTCCGCAGAGAGATATAAACCGAATATTTCTCACCAATGTGGAACTGATTAAACTATAGCTATAGTTGTTAGCATCAAGCAGCAACATTGATTCATGTCAGGCAGTTTGGGGTGTAGAGGCAAAACGGAGGTATCTGATGTACGATGGTTGGTCAATATGTATATGAAAGAGATATTGTTATGAGACTTACGAGTGATTCTATTGAGAAATATTGTAATCATTATAAAGTATTATATTAGATTTCAAAATTAGTGGTGGACTTAACACATCATTGCAATACAAATTTGTTTCGTATGGATGGAAGTTAGGCCATCCACACTCTTCAGTTGCTATGCGTAGAGTGACAAAAATAGTCATATCGTACTTTAAACAGCACATAATGGTTATAACACAGGTGGATATACCAGGTTTATATTACAAGAGTCAATAAGTTATATTAAATAAGTATAAACTATGACGTCATAGCATCAGCGCGCGTAAAGTAAATACACTTTGGACACTGCAAAATTAATTATTTAGCGGTAAATTTGAATTGTTTTGTGTGAACAGATGCTAGGGGTGTAAGAGGATTGCATAGCATGACACCAGAAGCAGGTAAATCCCAATTTTGTTGGCATATTCATGATACCTAAGACAATAACTTTAATCCCTGTGTAACTTGAAATATGAAGTATAAGAGAAAAAATTATCCAACAGTATTTCAAATAGCCCATTTTTATTGAAAAATTCCCAGTCAGGGTCTAGAAAAATCGAATAAATTAACCAATAAAAGTTAAATGGTGACTTCTTGTACCAAGTGGTATCTGTTTCTATGCTTGCATTGTCGAAATATTAGCAAATGTATCAATCGACCCACATTTTAACCTATTACACCAACCTGCCTCCAGCCAGTATCTCGCATAAGGACACTGAATACCAATGATTGAAAATTAATGTGCTACGAAATTATGTCTTTTTTTATCTTCATAACAATAGTAGGTACTTAAGGATGAAAAAGAAGGTCGTCCATTTCGTTGTTATATTACGTTGCCAATAGCAATGGAAAAGGTTCATTAATAATGCCTCTGTATGCCCTCCATTAGAAATCATCTTTATCACGTTAAAAGGACGTTAACAAACAAAGTATATGACTGATTTGACCGAAATTATAAATAAAAGATTGATTATACAAATATATTAATTCAGTGAAATATATTTTTATATTTATGGGGGGAAATCATACGTTGTAAAATGAATATATTGAATTATTAGGAGATTTGGTCGCAATGGAAACAATTATGATAACACTGACGAGAAATACCGAATTCATCGGTAAAATAAAGATCTCAACAATGTTGATGTTTTGAATGACCCAACAATTTTCAGCTGCATTTTTTTTAATAAAAGAATAATTAATGCGTGTCGAATAGGGGGAAATATTTAAAAAAGACGAGCTCATACCCTTCTATCTTTTGTGACATTTTCAAAATAGAACAGCCCCGTGTTTTCAAAATTCAATTGACCTTATTAAATTTCAAACAATAAAACAAGAAAGAAATACAGTTAACCGCGTAACAGGTTTAACATTAGGTTTTGTCACCGCGAATGAAATTGTTGACTAGATCATGTGATGATTATAATTATTGGACAACGTCAATTTTTTACAGCTGATGACCAAAGGTATCCATAGTTTGAAAGGCAAATCATAGTTGACTTCCTTGGACATTCTCAGTTCCCCTGATGTCGAGCCTGCTAGGAAATATGCTGCTTACATTCCAACACATGGCTGAAGGAGACCTGGTAGTCCATGCACATCATAATTGACCTAGTGGCTATATAACGTATACTAGGGGATAATGAAGTATTGATTCAAGAACGACAAATAGTCCCTCTTGCTAAAGACCGCAAAAAGATGATGATGATTATGACTTTCTCTTGCTCATGGCCGTATACAAGCATCTTAAAGATTTGATTTGATTTGAATTACAATTTACTTTTTGTCCTCGTATTTTGCCACATTTTAGTGGTATAAAAATAATTATATCATACTGTGTTACCTTTTTTATTCAAATTCAAATTTCCATTTTATGTGACTCATTTACATTTTAATTGATCATAATAAATAATACTGTTTCCCCGAAACTGGACAACAGTGATGAGTCTGATATTTATGTCGTTATTTGAAATGTATATCCCCGTTTTTTTATTCTGTTTACTGATTTTAAATTAGCTAATGTTAAAGCCCCTGGTCTCGAACTGTGTACACCATCATGTAAGAAGAGACCTTTGCTATACAGGGTGACGCAATTTAAAGTTTACCCAAAATGAAAGTGATATTTTTGCCACTTCCTGTAATTTGATATCTGTGTTTTTATTTTATTATAAAGAATGGGTAATGGAGCATCTACCCTGAAAAAAATATTTATTTTGATTGAGTTGTTTTCAAGATATAGTTTATTGAACATTGCTTTAACAAAACAGACTTGTCCTTGGAGCAAAGGCATGATTGAACACAAGAGAGACATCAAAACCTAATTATTGCCGGTTCCAAACCTGGTTTGTAAAGCTCCATGGACAAGTCTGTTTTGCTGAAGTAATGTTCAATGGACCATATTTTTAAAACGACCCAACCAAAATAAATATTTTTTTCAAGGTAGATGCTCCATAACCCATTCCTTAAAATAAAATAAAAAAACCACGGATATCAAATTACAGGAAGTGGAAAAAGATCACTTTCATTTTGGGTAAACTTTTTATTGGGTCACCCTGTATACTAAATATCCACTTGTTCTATACGATAAGGACGCGTTAAGGGCATCGGATACCATTTTAGATATAACTATATATTTGGTAATTCTACAAGTGTTCTTCAAATTTTACTTTTGAAGTATGTTTTATTGTTTACATTTTAATATTTTTTACCGGAAATGTTGCCCTATTTATAGGCAAATTGTGTCAATGAGATACCGATCACAACTAATGTAATATATAACCAAGCGTACACGCTGATTATTCTATGCCCTTTCATATTGCAAGTATTTAATCTTGCCGTAGCCGGTCAAATTAGCATGGGCTAAGCTTAGTACTAAAGCTTTAACCTTTAACGCATCACAGATCAAGTGCCACAACAAAATAGTAAATAAATGTTAGAAACACTGCGTTCATCCATGAAAGCCACCTAAGTATTATGTGACTTACTATGTAGTGTTCTATAAGATACGGACGCGTTAAGGGCACCAGATTCAATAATAGATAAGTAATTCTATAAGTGCTCTGTACTTCAAAAAAAGATTGTAATTTTTACATTGAAATGTGAAGTTTACCTATTTATAGGTATTAAAAGGTATGTTTGTTTTCTGACACTCTAAGCAGGCAAATAGTATCAATGAGATACCGACCACAATTAATGTAATATATAATCGAGAATACACATGCTGTGTATTCCCTTTCATAATGCAAGTAGTAAATATCATAGAAGCCGGTCAAATTAGCATGGAACAAACTTGTTACTAAAGCATTAACCTTTAACGCATCGCAGATCAAGTATCACAACTAAATCGTAAATAAATGTTATAAATACTGCGTCCATCCGTGAAAGCAACCTTGGTACTATGTGACTTACTAGGTGCGGTTATATAAAATATTCCATACGATAAGTATGCAAAAGCCAAGGGAAGTTGTCCATTTAGAGTGACATTACTGGGCCCTTTCACTGGCACTCACGGGTTTCTATTCTTCTAAATTAAATGAATTTTCTTGAATCATTCAACCATTGTCCCGCGGTGCGCGTTTTATAGGTCACATATGATGTGCATAATTGATCTTATGAAGAGTGATTCTTCTTTAGTTTTCAACTCCTCTTAAGGGTATTATTTAAGAATTTATAATCAATCTTTATGAATAGGTTCCATGTCGAACTTTTGATCTGATTGAAACAAGGCTTAAGACAAGTTCAAGAATCACTCTTCTTGAATCCATTTAAGAAGAATCTTAACTTTTATCAAACAGGGCCCAGGTAGCTCAAGGTCTCCTTGTATGTTTGGGACATCATCCGTGCGTTTGGTGTTAAGGGGGGACTTAAGGGGGCTGTCAAGTGTCATTTCGTATTTTCCAGGAATTTCACTTTTCTTCATTTTTCAAAACTTCAGAGTGTTATCTATCAGTACATGCAAAGAAATTTTCAATTTTGAAATTCCAAAAGCCTATTTAGAAGGATTTAAATCCCTTATTGTGATCATTGACAAAGTAGAATGGAAAAGTCTGCCCGCAGGGGATCAGCGAAACTCCCATGCGCCGCGTAACCCGTGTTTTGTTTTTCACGCAAATTGGCACGCGCCAGTTCGCTTAAAATACGCGACGCTGTTATTTCGAAAGCCGTCAGTGCGTGCTGCGTTACCCGCTATGTTTTTGCCGCGTTTGAGGGCTTGTTCATACGCATTGTTTACGCATCGGAGGCCCGACTTATCAAACCGTCATTGTTGCCGGGGTGTGGCTGAGCCTGAAAGCAAGTAGGCCTATTAGTAAAACAAGGCTTTAGCACAAGCGTTAGTGTCAAGGAGTTTGGAAAGAGAGAAGGAAAAAAGATAAAAAATAAAGGACAGAGAAAGATTTTGAATCCATGATCGGAGTGAAACATTGTAAGGAGATCAAAAAGACTTACACCGGGCCGGGTTTTATCCGAAGACGTTAATGTTTTGTTTTTGTTTGGCCTTTCGATGTTGTACAAGTCCGTTCCACCCGCCCGTCCATCCAATAGGCCTACCTGTTTATCTATTTATTGTCATTACTGAATATGGTAGGCCTATTACTTCGTATCGTTGTTAAGTTACATGTAGCTAGTTCTCAGTTAGTTCAACTCGGTGTACTAATTTGTCATTCAGTTATATCAAACATAATATCAATTATAAGTGCCGTTTTACCTAGGCCTACATGGGCATGATCGGAGAAGCATCCTCGGGCCGATGAGCCGATGCTATCAGATGGTTCACATGGTTATCTCATAATAGTCTAACTTTGTATAGTACATTAATGTATTTGCACACGCGGCAATCAAACACACGACATGTGGAGTTGGGGGGTGTATAGGGCCATGGAGAGCAGGGATGGACAGCCTCTCCTGGCATGTATTTTAATATACTATCTATTATAAGCTCATTTATTCAGTTGCGTTCGGGTCTAAGGCCCCGCTGTTAGGCCTACGGTTTGGTTGGTGACATGCCATATAAGACAAAATAAGTTCCAAGATAACCAGAAGTAGGCCTATACGGCCAAACAAGTCATGTTTCTATAAAATCCTCCTAAAATGTCATAGTTAAATTGAATAATATAAAATTCTGGAACATTCCAAATGAAATTCGGACTGAACAAAGAACAAAGAACAGAGATCTTCCCATTTCGATCGCTAAATGCCCATCACTCATATTTTGAATCAATGAAACGTCCGAATGTTCTAGACTGAAAGCAAAGGTGGAAGGGATGGGATTATGGTGGGAGAGGATGCTCTATATTTCTGCCCCTCGGACCCACCCCAATAAAAAAATAGGGTAACATCGGTTTGGTTTATCACGAAGTTATGAGATGTAAACAATAGGCCTGATTAATTAAATGTGTGGTTGCACCTTTGATATCCTTGTACTTTTGTGTCCTCTCAATAAAAAAAATTCAATCTAGGTATAGGTGACAAGGCAATTCATAGGGATAGCCAATAAATAATAAAACCATGCAGTAATGGAAATACCGAATACTGTAGGCCTAGCACTAGAGCTAATTGTTAAATAATGACCGTGTTTTCAACGTTATCATTGTTATCTCCAGTAGATAGCAAATTACTTTTATAAGAGATCCAACCGAAATGCTTAATAGAGCTATTGTTATAACACTGAACAATCACTATTTAATAATTATCTTTGGTAGATAGCAATTCAAATCAATTTTAAAAGGATCCAAGTCCATTCTAATGGAAAATACTCATCATTTAACTACTGTGAAATGTGCTCCATTACCCGCCAGTGGCGTATCTGATGAGATCGCTTGTCAGAGGGGGAAATGGTATCTTCCCGGTAGGCTTTAACTTTACAGGCTGAGGATTGCCGCCGCCGCCGAGTCCGACATTTGAAAACGGGGAGGGTGGGGGTGTTCTCAAAATCCACCCCATCCGATTCAAATTGGGGCCCTTGCTCCCCCAACCCACTGTATTTACAGAAAATAAAACCTTTTAGCCCGGTAGTTTGAGCTGTTCTACCCGGTCAAATCCGTCGAGGGGGGACACTCTGCTGATACGCTACTGTTACTCGTTCGCTTGACAGTTTACCCATAGACAATTCATAGTCATTTTACAAACCGTTAAATTTATTTTCCTGCTTCATTAAACATTAGACCTATCGGACATATATTTCAGTTTCTTTTTCGGTGGCGCTGGCATAACGAGGATCAAGTTCAGGTGGCATGTTGTGGCCTTTTACTATTTATGATGAAATTACAATTCGTGACGTGACTCATATTAATCATGTTAATCAGAAGCTTACCCGATTCCGTCTCTTTAAATATCTGAGGTAGAAGAAGAGAAAACATGTAGGCCTAGAGCCTACCAAACGACAGGTCTTAAATTAAATCTTCATTCCATTTCTTGCTTTCTCTCTGTTTCCAATTTTTCTCTCTCCTTTGTTTACTAAGTCCTTATCTAGGATAGGTGTTGATTTTTACACCCAGACTACTCACTAATCCCGCCACGGTGCAGTTTTAAATGATCACATTGATAAAGACTCGACTACACTGGCCTATAATGATAAACTCTGATGATTAGCCGCAGAGTGCTGCGCACAGAAATTAATACACGAGCGTCTAAATCTTTGTCAACCGGTTCAACGCGCACGCGTCACCATTTATTTTGCCAACTCAAAACATTCCGCGCGCGTCTGCGCTCATTGTCGATTAACGCACGCGCTTGAATGCGTTACTCTTCCCGGAAATTGTGAACGCACTTCGAATGCGCATAAAATGGTATGGCTTCTTTTTCAAACTCGACATCATGAAAAAGGTGTTTTTTAACACACATTTGAGGTTATTTTGATACCAAGAAAAGAACGGTTTGTAATGAAACTTTGCACGAAGTTGGGGATTTATATGTTTCCCACAATATCTAAAGAACAGGATTTGAAATACGTGTATTTCCCCGTAAACCATGATCAAACGGCGGTATTGTCACTTTTCACATTCATCGGTTGATTTCTTTATGTTCATTTTTGAGTAAAAATACGATTTACAGACACGATAACTCAATACAAACTGCATCTGATGGACAGCAAGTAAGTTTAACGCAACAACCATGATCTTCCCCAGGTTCCATTTTTTTGTTTTTTGTTTTAGGCCTATTTCCCGATTTTTCGGATCATTTTGTGGAAATTCACGTTTGTTGTATTTAAAAATCCCATTTTGTCGCCTTATTTGGTCAATAAATAAAAAAATATCTCAGATATCAAAAAACAAAAAAAATGGAACCCGGGTAATTTTCTTAAGATTACAAAAATCGTAAAAGGACAGATTTTCAGTAAATATTTTTTGGGTTACCTCGTCCGAATTGAAGACTGGTCAAAATTCTCGTTTTTTATGATTTTCTCCAAAATGGTTCTTTTTAGAGCAATTTTATGTTCATGGTTAGATTTATTGAACCCTTTCCTTCAAAAAAATGTATACTTGTATATGGAATATATGAATAATTACGTAGTTACGGCAGTTTTACGGAAGCTATTTCTGACACTTGACAGCCCCCTTAAGGAAGTTTTTGATTTGATTTTTTGAATTTTGTGAGTGCTGTAATTATTGAACTATTAATCAAATGTATATAAAAGTATACATTTTTGGAAAGGAAATGGATCAGAGAATCTAAATTTGGCGTCAATTTTGACCAAAAAAGTAGATTTTTTGAGAAAATCACAAAATTCACTTTTTTGACCCAATTTTTTTTGAACAAAGCTAACAAAAAATAATTTTGAGTAAAAAATTGCCAAATCACTTTATAATGATGTTAAGACACTAATGAAGGGACGATTTTTTTTTTTAAAAACCTAATCTAATATTTTTGAAAATTTTGACCAAAAAGTGCCAAAAAACGTGAAAAAATGGATTTTTAATTTTGTTTAAAACTTTTTTGTCAAAATTTCAAAAAATATTGGATTAGATTTAAAAAAAAAAAAATCGTCCCTCCAGTAGTGTCTTGACATCATCATCAAGTGATTTGGGCATTTTTAACTCAAAATTATGTTTGTTAGCTTTGTTCAAAAAAATTGGGTCAAAAAAGTGATTTTTTGTGATTTTCTCAAAAAATCAACATTTTTGGTCAAAATTAATGCCAAATTTGGATTCTCTGATCCATTTCCTTTCCAAAAAGGTATACTTTTATATACATTTGAGTCATGGTTCAATAATTACAGCACCAACAAACTTCAACAAAAAACTTCCTTAAGTCCCCCCTTAAGCAAGAGGTAGAAAAGGCATTACATTTGCACTCCATATCGTGAGATATCACTCAGGATTCACAGCCATCAGCATACTCGTCACGCAGATGGTGTTGAATAATTTCAAATTTGTTATAATCGATTCTGGTTGTGATATCTCTTTGAGATATTTAAAATTATTTTATTTTTTTATAATCTTTTTCTCATCAAACACCGAATTCGTCCGTAAATGCATGTGCAAAATATCAAGCATGTTACTATTGAAAAATTGTTGCTGCATAATTTGTAAACACGATTTTAAAGAATCTGTTGTCTGAAAGCTATATATTTTGTTCTTCAGAAACTACATTTTCTGCAAAATATTGTTCGCGCATTCTGTCAAGATAAATGGGTTCATTCATCAGGACTTGCCAATAAAAACGAATGCAAATTGGAGCATACGGTCTGCGTAACATCTCAAAAATAATGATTTCGTCATTTTGAAAATTACATTTCTTGATCTTTGATTGAACAAGATAAAACAGCTGATATCTGTTAAACATTTAAACACATGACAATACTCAATTTAAAGGTAAAATAAAAAACACACACTGAATAAGATGATTATAACTGTAACAATTTACAAATCACGATAAAAATCGTTAACTTGTTAAATGTTAGAAATATAAATATTGCCAGCGAATGAAACGGAAACGCGCGTCCTAATTTAACAATCGTGAAATTGTCACGCGGCATGCATGCATAGTTTCTCGCGCATGTCATGCATCTGGACGCAGCTCCGCGAATAACAACAAAAGAAATAGCTCGAATTTCGCCCATAGCACAGCTTAGAATGAGACAAGTTTTACAATACTGACTAAATACCATTGACTGCCTACAACTTGCCGTAAAAATATAGGGGACCTATTAACAGGTGAGCAATCTCATGGCAGCTAAATAATTAGATTAATGTGAAATTTCATTGGGAATTCTGTCATAGGCCTACTTATGACATATTATACGTATGTGGACGTGACGATGAGGTTTAGTAGTTGAGCTTTAAATACAAAGCCTTTTCGTGATAAACAAAAGTTGGTTTTGATCAGATGTTAGCAGATAAAGGAACCTGAAAAGATCACCTGAATACCACCATTAGAATAACGCATTTATTGTGTAGGGGTGTGTGTGCATCTTCTCAACCTGAAATGTCAATTAGGCTGCCCTTGCCGCCTACTCACTTTATAAGAGTATCAATTGATTATTTTTCATAATAAATGGCACCTTTGGAAACAGTATGTTTTGAAGAGGAAACGAGCGTAATTGAATGGATGAATGGCATCGTGCCCAGGGCGTTTACTAGATCGTGGTACTACCAGGCTGTATAAACATTCTTAGTACAGGCTGATCATAATTTGAATAGAAATATCAAATCGATTGCTATTAAAATCTAATTGGTAATACAAATGTCAAGGAACGAGTAAGTGTGCGTACTTCTTTTTAAAAATTAATTTCGTGACGATATTTTGTTATTGCGATTTTTATACTAGGCAAATGGTACGTCATGTACTAATAAACTTGAACTTCAAACTGTTACCAACAAAATTATATAATTGCAATTACATTTTTAACCCAATATTAAACTCATGCAATGTCAAAATCTGTTACACTTAAAAAAAATGTATGGCCTATCAACTAATTCGTCTAGAAATCGATTCGGGCCACTTTCAGCATAGCATACACTATGTTTTGCAGTTATTATGGTTAGGGTATCATGCAAGAAACATTAACATGATTAAGAGAACTACATAATTCTTTTTCAAATAGTTTTATTTTATTTAATAAATAAATTTACAAAAATTCATGAATAAATAAATTAGATCTTGATTAGTCTCTTTGAGTCCACAAATAAAATAGCCCATTATTCCTCCTGACATAACCCCATCCTGAAACCCTCGTATACGAGATATGGAGCCGCTCATTATTCCTCCTGACATAACCCCATCCTGAAACCCCCGTAGACGAGATATGGGGCCATTCTCGTTCAACGGGTATCTTCAATGTGCCAACAACTATGGTACCACCGTGTTATTGATCAGATCAGATCAAGGTAGCATTAAGCATCCAAGTTCTCATCTATGAAGATAGGTTTAATCAAAGTCCCATCACCAAAGATTTCTAACCAAGAAACAGTTTCTGTCCGTTATGTGGTGCAGTTATAAGTGAAGTTTACAGGAGGGTTATCCCTGTGCGCATAATAGCTGATGAGACTGGCGCTCACTCTGCCATCAATGGGAAAGATTGCTTCGTCTCCTATGAAAATATCACGCATAAATATTTCCTGCCGCCCAGTTAGCCACTGTGTCTCCTTGGAGAGTCTTCATCCTGAAGATCCACCACTTGAAAAGAATCATTGTCAAGCATGAACGCTCTATTCCCTCTATTCCTGTGTTCATGGTTCGATTCCATTCATAATGTTCATCCCAGTGGTTTAGCCAAAGTGACCTAGATGATTGCATGACTACTTTAGACAATTGATCATATCTTGAACACTGATTTTCGTGTAGAAGCTATGATAATTTTCTCTACATGATATTTATAATCGAAATCGAATTTACTTTGCAATTATTCTTAACATTTTCTTCAAAATTGTATAACTATTTCTGATACAGTCTGTATACAATAAACTATAACCAATTGGGCCTAAATGTTATTGTGAATGGATACATAAAGTAGGCTACATTCCTTATCAAAATTAAAGTTCATCTTTTCATTGGTGACTCCGTATATCCCCGTTTTATTAACCCTGTTTGATCGGTAATCTAGATCCGGATTATCGTGTAGTATTTTCTACATCGCACATCGATAGTACTTGTAACAAAAAGCAGTCACTGAATCCTATGCAGTCGTTTTTTTACAGAAACAGGAAGTCCGGTCAATATGTATCGCAAAGAATTGTTGTAACATTTAAATCCATAAACCCAATATGTTTGTACTCTGTACGTTTCCACTATGTCCGCAACAAATCCGCATTACTGCGAGCCCGTGTAACACCACATATTCAGAAATGGGTCGCATATCATGAAATTTCTGAGTGAAAGGAACTAATCATCAGAAATAACAATGCGATTTTGACGTACACCCCCCATCGATTCGTAATCGATACGTCTCCCCTGTCGGTGACCCCGTCTGATTCAGTATGAAACAACGTTATTCTGAGATGTTTTGGCGGGATATTCAAATTTGAAAATGTAATGTGTGCAGTGTCAATGGAAATTCACTATGCTTCGTGGACAAACACGTAAATCAGGTACCGCAGTAAAAATGTTCACCAAAGACAACCGGTAAATACGCACTTATTTACAAATCTGTTATTCTTACAAGGTTTGATAAAAATTAACAAAAAAATAGAACACGAAATGGCTTCTTTCTATCCGACATTTGTCCGGACACTATTTCAAGTAGAAGTGGTAGTCCCGTGCATCGGAAGAGCTATACCCGAGCACGTTAAAAAGTCACAGACTCCATCGTAAAGGGTAGGGGATCATCCCGGGTTTGTATTTGAACAAACATAGTCCATGGGCACAGGGCAAGCGGGTCTTAGGCTGTTGTTCGGTTGGCTCCAACATTAGGGCGTCCAGTATTCCTACAAGACAAGACAAGACTGAGTACGAGTAGAAACGAGGCAAGATGGAATCTGGGAAGGAATCGGCGTTAAAACCTGAAGCGTCCTTGAAAGGCTACACTTCGTATTCATGGTATTGTAAGCCAGACGAATAGTAAACATAAGAACTAATTAAAATACTGCATATACAGACACTAAGACATTAATTAGTCATGTATGTTAATAACATGATGGAACAAAAATCATGTTTGAGCTTTAATAGGTGTGAATTAATTTTAGACAGTAAATATTGATATGCTTTCATTGTACTACATTATACGCTTTCGTGTTCATCTTATATTAATGGCGGGAAAAGGGATTGTTCTCGGTTTTTTTTTCTGCCGGTGGCGATGATCAAGCTTATTCGAGAATGCATTAATATGATGATTCAATTATTTGTATGTCTATAAATTGCCGTAAATGACAATGATAGATTGTCATTGAAATTCTCTGTGACTGGTTATCCATACTTCATTTTGTGGATTAAGTATAAAACAGTTGAATATTGAATAGGTTAAATTGAGTGAAAAGAAAAAAAACATTGACAGGTATTATACTTATGTTGGTTATAATATAATGATCAGTCCGTTGTTTTCTGTGGCAAGTGTCTACTGGTTCTCATTGTCATTAATATCGCACAGAAAATGTTCGAGCCGAAAACGATCGAGCTGAAAGGAGTAAACTATTGATGTGATTTCAATCCTCTGTTGTTTTTTATGAAATTAAACCAAATGTTTTTTGTATAACCCACTCGGATTAAAAAAGCGCCCAAGAAGTTAGATCCCGACTAAATTAGGGCTAAATATGCCTATTAGTATCTCTACCATGTGTAGATAAGGTGGATATGGCCTTCAGCTATGTAAATAAGCTCATGTTTTATAATTCTTTGAAAAAAATAACACACATTTTCCATTGCATGCAGGGAGCTTAAATCATCCTGAACTTGCACAAGAAATCTTTACACAATACCATATTTGATTGCTATAATCTGCCACTGTAACATTCAGCGAATGAAATTGTTGCGGAAAAGTCATTGAAATCCCGGTCAATGGCAGATATCATAGTATAGCCCTAGCTCAGTATGAAATTTCATTCATAATTTTGACGTACTTATGAAACCTAACGCGACCTGGACGATGTGGTGTGGTAAATTGATCGGTAAAGTGAACGCGTGAAGTTGGTCTTATTTCCTAAATTTCCCAAAGGGTTTGAGGATAATTAAATTTGTGTTCGTCAACCATACTCCCGTACACTTAGCTTTCAGACATTTGACTTGCACTCGCTAATTAACATACAAGCTTTCGCCTGTGTTACACTAAATGTGTTACGGTAAGAAACTTATAGTTTGATCAGTTCCAAATTTGCGAAGCCTTCTTACAGCAGCGAATGAATACAGAATGACCCGAGCGCTGAAGGCAACCTGCGTACTGTTCATCGTATGCGTGACGCGTGCGCGCGACCAAATTTGCGTGCGTGTGGCCATAATCGTGCGAGTACGCTTGGATTACTTTTGTCCGCAGAGAGATATAAACCAAATATTTCTCACCAATTTGGAACTGATTAAACTATAGTCATAGATGTTAGCATCAAGCAACATTGATTCATGTCAGGCTGTTTGGGGTGTAGAGGCAAAACGAAGGTATCTGATGTACGAGGTTTGGTCAATAATATGTAATGAAAGTTATCTTGTTATGAGACGCACGAGTGATTCTTTTGAGAGATAGTGTAATAATTATAAAGTATATTATATTAAATAAGTATAAACTATGACGTCAAAGCATCAGCGCGCGCAAAGTAAACACACTTTGAACAATGCAAAATTAGTTATTTGGCACTAAATTTGAATTGTTTCGTGTGAACACATGCTAAGATGATTGCATAGCATGACACCAGAACTTAGCATGTAAATCCCAATTCTTTTGGCATAATCATGATACCTAAGAAAATAAAGTAAGGAGATGCAATTACATAAAAATTATACAAGTATCAGTATTTCAAAAAGCCCTTTTTTTTATCGAAACATGCCCAGTCAGCGAATCACTAATTTTGAGGAAAATCAAAGCATCTAGAAAAATTGAAGAAATGAACCAGTTTGGATGATTTAATAGGATAGTTAATCAAATATCTGAACTTTTTTATATGAAACCTACAGAAAATATGTAAACATGAAATTTATCAGCCTACGGTGCCTTCAAAATCTAACAGAACATTGAAAAATGCTTAAATAAATTTATATAATTATATTGATAATCAAAATGAAGATATACATGGATGTATCAATCAAAGATGGGTGCCACAGCATATCTTGTTACTGCTGTTTCTAGACCTACTAGATGTGTATTGTTAAAGTAAACGTCACATAATTTCAACGGTTTGAGAAAATGTCATAATCACCTCCTTTTGCAAACTATTATTGTTTGACATCCCACAACAATTTCCTCAACTATAATTCCTCCATTGTCCTTTATTGACAAATGTCAGTCAGTGGTTAAAGCCTATTGTGTTCATGTTAATGACACGTTACATAACCAAGATATCTTAAAGTCCAATTGTAAGACCAAGGATCATACTTTGTATTGATCGCACTGTCTCTCACTAGAATCACTCATGCATCACACACCAAGATCATTTTCATAACATATTGAACGACCCTCGTATTGCAGTATAAGGACACCCAGCAACCTTTTAATATAAGTTCAATTTACGTAAAGACTGATATCAGATTTCACTTTATGTCAAGATTGGTTTAAACTGTTCAGATTCTTCAATAGACAACTCCCGATGACTGGGGATACATACCTGTATGTTATAAACCTTTCACTATAACACTTTATATCAGGGTTTACCAGTAGATGTGTATATAGAATATAGAAACACTGGTTATGAGACGATAATAAGGCATACATACAACTGTTCTTGCTTTACATCTTTTTTGGCACAGACTTTACATATGTTACACCAACCTTCCTCCAGCCGGTATGTCGCATAATGACACTGAATAGACTACCAATTATTGAAAATAAATGTGCAACGAAATTGAGTCTTTTAACAATAGTAGGTACTTAAGGATGAAAAAGAAGGTCGTCCATATTCGTTGCTTATATTACGTTGCCAATAGCAATGGAAAAGGTTAATTAATAATGCATCTATATGCCCTCCATTAGAAATCACCTTAATCACGTTAAAAGGATGTTAAAAACAAAAGCATATGACTGATTTGACCGACATTATAAATATATAAAAGATTGATTACATATTAATTCAGTCCCCCAATGCAGTGCAATTTATGTCTATATTTATTGTGGGAAATCATACGTTGTAATATGAATATATTGAATTATTGAGTGAACAATACTCCGACATGGGATTTTGTTAAAATGGAATAAATTATGATAACACTGACGAGAAATACCGAAATTAGCAGGAAAATAAAGATCTCAACAATTGTTATGGTTTAAATGACTCAATGTTTTTCAGCCGCATTTACTTAAATAAAACAGGGTGTTAATGAGTTCCGAAAAGGGGGAAATATTTAAAATAGATGCGCTCATACCCATCTATCTTTTGTGCAATTTCCAAAATAGTACAGTCCCGATGTTCAATTGACCTTATTGAATTTGAAACAATAAAACAAGAAAGAAATACAGTTAACCATGGAACAGGTTCAACATTAGGTTTTGTCACCGTGAATGACATTGTTGACAATAATAGATCACGTGATGCTTATAAATATTGGGCAACGTCCATTTTAAAAGCTGATGGCCAAAGGTATCCATAGTTTGAAATGCAATTCATAGTTGACTTCCTTGGACAAATTTGAAAGATCTCTAAAAGTTTACCTAGATGACATGCACATTTTATAATCTGTGTGCATGGAGGTGATTTCCTAAATTCTCTGCATATACATGTACGCAATTGTTCTTAATGTCAAGTCTTTTACATTTAGGATTTTGTCATGCATACTTTCCGATTCTATTTTAGCAACACTTTTAATGGTAGGGGATACTTCCCATTTCACTCTGAAATATCATCATATTAAATTATTATATTTACATCTTTTTCCCTATGGTGCATACGTTGCGCACATATCGTAATCATAGTAATATTGCTTATGGCCTAACAGCTGAAGTAGCAATCGAAACGCGTCACATTTCAATATCGATCGGAATTCCTTAGTTAGGCCAAAAAAGAAGAAGTTTGTGTTGCCCTCACAAGCCTAAAATTGGGACGGTCGGCCGGCCGGATTTGTTTTTAATTTTCTTTTTAGTATACCGAATCAACTATTTTATACCTATTATTTCAGTCAACATGTGTGAAGATACTAATATTCACCCTTAAATCTATAACAAAAACTGCTTGAAAATATGGAATATCCACATATTATATTGTATGAATTAAAGACAACGATGGAGAGAATGAGACTAAACAAAAACAATATACTAATTACTAGTTGCATTTTCTTTCTCGTGCGTGGTGTACAAACCCGAGCTTGTTGTTTGGTTTTCTGGGTTTCGTTGGCTTTTACACACATTTATCAACCGGAAGATAGTTAAAAAATAGTGTTGAAATTTTATAAAAGTCTTAAAAAAAAAAACCTAAAAAAAAAAAACCTCTAAAAAAAAAAAGAAAAGAAAAAGAGAACCCGGCCCGCATTTTCCAAATGTTGACCTGACCGGATGAGGGCAACACAACCATTTTATTTGTTTGGACTTTTATATTGTAAGTGTGTCCTATATGTTCATCCCAATTACCAAAAGGTGTAAATTCATATTAATCAGAATTAGGACGATATAGAGTTAATAACATAACTAAAGGGTCTCGTTGTAATCTTATTGATAAGATCAAGGTGTTTTTAAGCTGGTGGTGGCAGCGGCCTGATTTTCATACCCATTTTATTCACATCAGTGTCAGTTTGTTTTATGAGCCTTGGGGAAACAGGTCATTCTTTATTGACAAAGCAATCACTGACTGCAATTTCCCACCAATTTAATCGTATAATTGACCTACAAGCGCTCAGCAAAATGGAATGGGTTTGGATCGAATTCACCATGTATGTATACGTGGTTTGCAAGCGATAATTGTGCGCAAAAGTCATAGATTCAGGTCAGTGACAGATACTGGCAAAAAGGACTTAGTGTGAAATTACATGCACAAATTTGTCGTTCTTTAGACATGGATACGTGTGTAGACTGTACTTAGGTGAACGCGTGGTAGTCGTATTATGATCAAATTTGCCAAAGGATTTGAGAATAAATCAAATTTGCGTTCGTCAGCCATACCCTTACACTTAGCATTAGCTTGTATTAGTTTGGTTTGACTTTCACTTACAAATTAACGTACTGTAATCTTCTGTAAGGTATGATATGTAGCTGTAATAATTATAAATACACACTATAAAGACATTATTGCTTGGCAGCAAATCCATCACAACATTGATATTCTGTCATGTTAGCATTCGTGCAGAGGCAAGATCAGAATACTGACGCACATGTTTTTTGAAGGGGCATTGAGAGATCTGAGAGATTTTTCAAAAAGAAAATACCTTGTTTAGATAAGGTGATATAATGTAGAAACCCTCTCGTGTAATGATTTCTTCAAAAAAACAATCAGTACAGATGAAAATAACACAAACCGACAAATCTATGAAAACCTTTCAGCATTTCTGAGGCCTCTAAATGTTTTTCACATTTATTTTTTGATCTTGATTAAAGAATACCGTCAATTGAATCAGGGAGGTCATGACTTTGTTCCTTCAAGGTTATTCATGGTAACCATGAAACAATTTGGTCTAATCCATTTTGTGGTCATTTAGATGAATTTTGTTAATTTTATTATGATCTAAATCGAAATTAATTAAATCTATCAAATTCATGAATTGTACATGAAATGTTGCAAATTAAGCTCTATGATTTACATGTGCATCATTATGCATAATATGTGAAAAACCAAACTTCTGAAACTATTGATGGCTTCCTCCCCGGCGAGAATCTCTGAGTGCCCCTTTAAAAGAATAATGTTAGAAGAGGGGTGTTGATATAAAACCTGAAATATCATTGCAATTATAATCCAGGTGGGTAATCCTAAGACCCTCTGGAAAGAGTTTGATCTATTACACCACATAACGTAAGCGTTGGCAATCACCATAGATTCAGGTCAGTGACAGCTCTTGCAGTTGCAGAGGACAACAGTGACTTTAGCGTGAAATTACATTCACAACTTTGTCGTACTTTAATATATTGAACATGTGTGGAGATCTAACTTAAGCGAACGCGTGAAAGTTGCATTAGGTCCAAATTTCCCAAAGGATTTAAGAGTAAATCGGATTTGCGTTCGTCAACCATGTTACCTCAACACATTGTTGTCGCTTCCTTTTCGTTTGTCTTGCACTTAACAATTAACTTACAATCTTCCTCCCGTGATGCATGATACGTAAGCTCTAAGATAATCACACTTGAACATAATTGCTAGCAGCAAACCCACTAGAACATTGATATCTGTCATTTTAGCACCGGCGTATTGGTAAAACATAGGTAATTGACGTAACATTAAACATAGCAGCCCAATTGACTTAAAGGAAAGTGTCGTGTCATGTATCAAATGTCACTGAAATAACAATAGTTTGCATATTCAAAAACGACAAATTTGACGATAGTACCGTGAGATTCAACCTCATTACCAGGTCCAAGTGTGTGCTCCCTGACCTTAAAATATTTTACAGACATCTGCAAACAGGCTTTGAGCACTCAACGATTCACGATGTGTAGTGTTTATATACGCTCTCCGGTTGAAAGAAATGTTTAAGTGTGTAGCAATTTTAGTTTTATTACATATTTTTGGAGTTTCCTCTTTCACTGGGTGCACATACGGCGTTAAGTAGAACCCGGTTCATGATAATTCGAGGGCTTAGTGCCACAAGGCCTTATCTGTAATAGCTGCCAATTGTTATATGTGGGGTTGGTAATATGCTGAGCAATTGTTGTATACGAGCTTTTTGAAGATTTTTAAAAATGTACATGAAACTCCTTGAGGGTTCTATACAGAAGGCATGTTTAGAGTACTTATATTCTCTTCTTGGAGTGCAGTTCTTAATTATTGTGAATTGTGAGGTAATACAGAAATTTCATGATCACATACATGGAAGGGTATCAATGATAATGGTCCTGATTACAACCGCGGTTATTGCGAAATCACAACCACGGTTAATGCGAAATCACACCTTTTTCGTGTAAAAGTTCATGTAACTAGGTTATTGTGAAATTTCTTATCCTGCAATTGCAACACAAGCTATCTTGAAATTGTACATTGGTTCTGTTTAAAATTCCATCGGACGCCACGTACATTTCAAGGCCTGTTAGGATATCAGCGTCAATGTAAGGTTTGTATTCCTACAAGACAAGACAAGACTGAGTACGAGTAGAAACGTGGCAAGATGAAATCTGGGTATGAATCGGCGTTAAAACCTGGAGCGTCCTTGAATGGCTACACTTCGTATTGTAAGCCAGACGAATAGTAAACATAACATAAGAACTAATTGAAATACTGCATATACAATTTACAGACACTAAGCATTGATTTCTCATGTTTTTATGCTAATAACATAATGGAACAAAAAACATGTTTGAGCTTAGGTGTGAATTAATTTTAGACAGTAAATATTGATATGCTTTCATTGTACTACAACATTATACGCTTTCATGTTCATCTTATATTAATGGCGGAAAAAAATGATTATTCTCGCATTTTTCTCTGCCGGTGGCGATGATAAAGCTCATTCGAGAATGCATTAATATGTTGCCATTAAGCTGCACTTTATGCATTAAAAAATGATGATTCAATTATTTGTATGTCTATAAATTGACGGAAATGACGATGATAGATTGTTATTGAAATTCTCTGCGACTGGTTATCCATACTCCATTTTGTGGATGAAGTATAAAACAGTTGAATATTGAATACGTTAAATTGAGTGAAAAGGAAAAATACATTGACAGGTATACTTCTGTTGGTATTAATATGATGATCAGTCCGTTGTTTTCTGTGGCAAGTGTCTACTGGTTGTCATTGTCATTAATATCGCACAGAAAATGTTGAGCAGAAAACGTTCGAGCAGAAAACGATCGAGCTGAAAGGAGTAAAAGTATTGAATTCAATACTCTGTTGTTTTTTATGAAAAACCAAATGTTTTTATATATAAAACAATCAGATTATAAAAGCACCCAAGAAGTAAGATCCCGACTAAAGTAGGGCTAAATTATGCCTATTGGTATCTCTGCCATGTGAAGATAAGGTGTATATGTCCTTCAGCTATGTAAATAAGCTTATGTTTAATTCTTTGAACAAAATAACAGACATTTTCCATTGCATGCAGGGAGCTTAAATCATCCTGAACTTGCACAAGAAATCTTTGCACAATACCAAATGTGATTGCTATAATCTGCCACTGTAACATTCAGCGAATGAAATTGTTGCGATAATTCCGAGGAAAAGTCATTGAAATCCCGGTCAATGGCAGATATAGTATAGCCCTAGCTCAGTATGGAATTCCATTCATAATTTTGACGTACTTATGAAACCTAACACGACCTGGACGATGTGGTATGGTGAATTGATCTGTAAAGTGAACGCGTGAAGTTGGTCTTATTTCCCAAATTTCCCAAAGGGTTTGAGGATAATTAAATTTGTGTTCGTCAACCATACTCCCGTACACTTAGCTTTCAGACATTTGACTTGCACTCGCTAATTAACGTACAAGCTTTCGCCTGTGTTACACTAAATGTGTTACGATAAGAAACCTATAATTTGATCAGTTCCAAATTGGCGAAGTCTTCTAACAGCGACGAATGAAAACAGAAGGACCCGTCGCGCTGAAGGCAACAAGCGCACTGTGCATCATATACGTGACGAGTACTCGCGACCAAATCCGCGTGCGTGTGGCTATAATCGCGCGCGTACGCTTGGATTACTTTTGTCCGTGGAGAGATAAGAAACTGAATATTTCTCGCCAATTTGGAACTGATTAAACAATAGACGTAGCTGTTAGCATAAAGCAACATTGATTTATGTCAGTCAGTTTTGGGGTGTAGAGGAAAAACGAAGGTAAGGTATCCGATGTACGAGAGTTGGTCAATATGTAATGAGAGTTATCCTGTTATGAGACGCACGAGTGATTCTATTGAGAGATATTGTAATCATTTTAAAGTATTATATTATTTTGGATAAGTATAAACTATGACGTCATAGCATCCGCGCGCGTAAAGTAAATACACTTTGTGCAGGCGATAAATTTGAATTGTTTAGTGTGAACACATGCTAGGGGCAAAATTTGCTTAATAAAAGTGAGATGGTCACTTCTTGTACCAAGTGGTATCTGTTTCTATGCTTGCATTGTCGAAATATTGGCAAATGTATCAATCGACCCACATTTCAACCTATTACACCAACCTGCCTCCAGCTAGTATTTCGCATAATGACACTAAATACCAATGATTGAAAATTAATGTGCTACGAAATTGAGTCTTTTTTTTAATCTTCATAACAATAGTAGGTACTTAAGGATGTAAAAGAAGGTCGTCCATTTAGTTGCTTATATTACGTTTCCAATAGCAATGGAAAAGGTCCATTAATAATGCATCTATATGCCCTCCATTAGAAATCACCTTTATCACGTTAAAAGGACGTTAAAAATCAGTATATGACTGATTTGACCGAAATTATGAATAAAAGATTGATTATAATATATTGATTCGGTCCCCCAATGCAGTGAAATTTATTTTTATATTTATGGTAGGAAATCGTACGTTTTAAAATGAATATATTGAATTATCAAGTGAAAAATACTCTAAAAGGGGATTTTGTCGTAATGGAATAAGTTATGATAACACAGACGAGAAATACCGAAATCATCGGTAAAATAAAGATCTCAACAATTTTGATGTTTTGAATGACCCAACAATTTTCAGCTGCATTTTTTTCAATAAAAGAATGATTAATGAGTGTCGAATAAGGGGAAATATTTAAAAAAAAAGACGCGCTCATACCCTTCTCTCTTTTGTGATATTTTCAAAATAGTATAGCCCAGTGTCTTCAAAGTTCAATTGACCTTATTAAATTTCAAACAATAAAACAAGAAAGAAATATAGTTAACCGCGTAACAGGTTCAACATTAGGTTTTGTCACCGTGAATGAAATTGTTGACTAGATCATGTGATGATTATAATTATTGGGCAATGTCCATTATTTACAGCTGATGACCAAAGGTTTCCATAGTTTGAAAGGCAATTCATAGTTGACTTCCTTGGACATTCTCAGTTCCCTGATGTCGAACCTGCCTAGGAAATATGCTGCTTACATTCCAACACATGGCCGAAGGAGACATGGTTGTCCATGCACATCATATTTGACCTAGTGGCTACAACGTATACTAAGGACAATGAAAGCATGATTCAAGAACGACAAATAGTCACTCTTGCAAAGACCGCAAAAAGATGATGATGATGATGATGACTTTCTCTTGCTTATGGTCGTACAAGCATCTTAAGATTTGATTTGATTTGAATTACAATTTACTTTTTGTCCTCGTATTTTGCCACATTTTAGTAGTATAAAAATAATTATATCATACTGTGTTACCTTTTTTATTCAAATTCAAATTTCCATGTTATGTGACTCATTTACATTTTAATTGATCATAATAAATAATACTGTTTTCCCGAAACTGGACAACAGTGATGGGTCTGATTTTTATGTCGTTAATTTGAAATGTATATCCCCGTTTTTTTATTCTGTTTACTAATTTTAAATTAGCTAATATTAAAGCTGCTTGTCTCGAATTTTTTGAGTTTGGTGTACACCATCATGTAAGACGAGACCTTTGCTATCTACTAAATATCCACTTGTTCTATAAGATAAGATAAGGACGCGTTAAGGGCACCGGATACCATTTTAGATATAACTATATATTTGGTAATTCTATACAAGTGTTCTTCAAATTTTACTTTTGAAGCATGTTTTAATGTTTACATTTTAATATCTTTTACCGGAAATGTTGCCCTATTTATAGACAAATTGTGTCAATGAGATACCGATCACAGCCAATGTAATATTATAACCAAGCGTACACGCTGATTATTCTATGCCCTTTCACATTGCAAGTATTTAATCTTGCCGTAGCCGGTCAAATTAGCATGGGACAAGCTTAGTACTAAATCATTAACCTTTAACGCATCACAGAACAAGTGCCACAACAAAATAGCAAATAAATGTTAGAAACACTGCGTTCATCCATGAAAGCCACCTAAGTATTATGTGACTTACTATGTTGTGTTCTATGAGATAAGGACGCGTTAAGGGCACCAGATTGAATGATAGATAAGTAATTGTTCTGTACTTCAAAGTATGTTTATTTTTTACATTGAAATGTGATGTTGACCTATTTATAGGTATTACAAGGTACGTTTGTGTTCTGACACTCTAAGCAGGCAAATAGTATCAATGAGATACCGACCACAATTAATGTAATACATAATCGAGAATACACACGCTGTCTATGTATGCCCTTTCATAATGCAAGTAGTTAATCTCATAGTAGCCGGTCAAATTAGCATGGGACAAGCTTGTTACTAAAGCATTAACCTTTAACGCATCGCAGATCAAGTATCACAACTAAATCGTAAATAAATGTTATAAATACTGCGTCCATCCGTGAAAGCAACCTTGGTGTGACTTACTTAAGGTGCGGTTATATAAAATATTCCATACGATAAGTATGCATTAAGGCCAAGGGGGGTTGCCCATTTAGAGTGACATTACTGGGCCCTTTCACTGGCACTCACGGGTTTCTATTCTTCTAAATTAAATGAATTAATTCCCCTGCCCAACCGTGCTTTGTTCAAATAATAACCTCCCCCTTCGTAACCACATGTGATATGGAAACATCTTATCACATCATCATCATCATCATCCTTCGGCTGCAGAGCATGTGACCACAAGTTTTCTTGAATCATTCCACCATTGTCCCGCGGCGCGCGTTATATAGGTCACATATGATGTGCATGGATGCTTGTTGCAAAAAAAGATAAAATTAGTCTAATGAAGATTCATTCTTCTTTAGTTTTCAACTCCTCTTAAGCGTATTATCTAAGAATTTATAATTCAATCTTGATAAATAGAATCCATGTCAAACTTTTATTTCTCTGAGAACCAATGAGATTGCTTAAACTTTCTTAGCTGTTTAAGAATGTTTGTTATAATCGATTCCGGTCGTGATAGCTCTTTGAGCTATTTAAAATTATGATTATTTTTTTATAATCTTTTTCTCATCAAACACCAAATTCGTCCGTAAAATGTATGTGCGAAATAGCAAGCATGTAACTATTGAAAAATCTTTTGCTGCATTATTTATCAACACGATTTTGAGCAAAATCTTGTTCGCGCATTCTGTC
Organism: Ophiura sarsii; assembly: GCA_035610835.1. Taxonomy (NCBI): domain Eukaryota; kingdom Metazoa; phylum Echinodermata; class Ophiuroidea; order Amphilepidida; family Ophiuridae; genus Ophiura; species Ophiura sarsii. Next base: position 51,520,180 of record CM069453.1, on the reverse strand, counting down.
AAGATAAATGGGTTCATTCATCAGGACTTGCCAATAAAAACGCATGCAAATTGGAGCATACAGTCTGCGTCACATCTCAAAGAAATCGAACCTCGAATTTCAGAATTTTTTTATTTGTTGATCTTTGATTGAACAGGATAAAAGGAGCTGATATCTGGTAAACATAGAAACACCTAACAATACTCAATTTAAAGTTAAAATTAAAAAAAACACTGAAGGAAGATAATTATAACTGTAACAATTTACAAATCACGATAAAAATCGTTACATTGTTAAATGTTAGAAATATAGCCGGCGAATGAAATGGAAACATAGAGCTTGATTGCCATGCCTAAATTCATCTTGTGTAAGCTACTGTGTGCATCGTACGAATACTGAACGTTAATTATAATTCCTTTTACGATCATTTAGTTCATTATGGTATCAACGGATCATTTTATATAATAGATGGCATCTTTCTAACAATATGTCATTAAAGGAAACGCGATTGAATGGATGAATGGTATCAAGTCCGGGGCTTTTAGATCGTGGCACTACTAGACTATAAACACAGTCATTGTACAGGTAGATCATTTTCCGTTTTAGATATCAACATCGATTGCTATCAAAATCTAATTGGTAATACTTACAAAATGTCAAGGTATGAGCGAGCGTGTGTGTTCTTCATTATAGGTTAATGTCATGAAATATTTTTATCAACATTTGAAAGCTTTCAATACTTCAATATGATGAAGGATTACTAGTGCATTCGGTACTGATTAGCTAGATAATTTTCCGTTTCAAATATCAGAATCGATTGCTATCAAAATCTAATTGGTAATACTTAGAAATGTCAAGGTACGAGCGAGCGTGTGTGTTCTTCATTATAGGTTAATGTCATGAAATATTTTATCGAATGTTGAAAGCTATCGTTATTTCAATGGTGAAGGACAACAAATGGACGAGGATTATTGATATATCCGGGACTAATTAGCTTGAACTTGCAGTAAAGATCATTAAACCCGTAGCCACTAAAGGGCTTGTTGTTATCTCCTTAATGTATTCTGATTGGTTATAAGAAGCGGTACGAACCCAACCCCGGTATCTTTTTAGTATTGCGCGAACAACGGCCAAGCCGTATAGATGTCCTCAGCGTTTTTCGAGTATTACATGAATAATGATGTTTGTAAACACGATTCGAACCCATACACTCCCAATTAATTGGAAGAGTCATGCCCGGCCATCATCTGTACTTGTTCAGGGGTACGGTTATGTGCTGATAATTTGAAGCAGAGTTTTTAGTACCTACAATGTCATGGCCATCATGATGGAACGCTTATCACCTTTGTAGGGCGATAAAGACATTTATAGATTATTTATATGCTGCATCTTCTCTCCAAGATAGGGCGAGTGCACGGAGGGTCATTAGTTTAAATCATCCTCCAGAAGAAGACATGCATGCAAGGATGGAGTACAACTCCGATCACTTTGATCAATATCAGTTTAACAGGCGATTAGTATTGTCGAGTATTGTAGCCAAGGGGTGAGGTTGATTTATCTCGCGTTCTTTACATCAAACATGAATGTTCACACGATCTCTGAGCGCCTAGCCATTTATGTATTTCTGCAACGTTTAAGGGGTTTGGATGAGGAGAGACCACTTTACAGAAGAGAGACCACGTCCAGCTCCGCTGGGCGTTCTTAGCTACCTGTCAACTTTACAGGGTGACGACAATTTTACCTTTAATAAGACTGAGTGAACTTTCAAATTTGAATCGAGCACCATTTTTTCATTTTTTCATTAAATTATTTTGTGAAAAATAACTGACAGACATTTCGTCGTTGAATTTAAATACCACATGATACGAGCACCTGATTTCAATTTCATGTGATCAGATTTAGGTCGGTACGTATATTTCCATAGACTTTATAAATATGGGGATACTTCTAACGGCTACACTCAGCGTCATAATGCTATGGATATAATTCCAATAATGCGGGGGTGCGTGCGTACATGTGTGCGAGCATGCGTGTATAAACCCGGTAGTGGGTACCGGACGCTTTCAAAAATGACCGCGCGTCCTGATTAGTCAATCGTGAAATCGTCACGCGGCATGCAGGCATAGTTTTTCGCGCATTTTACAACAACAAAAAAGCTTGAATTTCGCCCATAGCATTATAACAGTGACTATAGCTTAGAATGAGACAAGTTTTACAATACAAGTACTGACTAAATGCCATTGGCTGCCTACAACTTGCCGTAAAAATATAGGGGACCTATTAACAGGTGTGCAATCTCAATGGCAGATAAATAATAAGATTAATGTGAAATTTCATTTAGAATTCTGTCATAGGCCTACTTATAACATAAAGGGTTCAACAAAAGAAAGCATACCACTTTGTTTATGTCATTTTGAGTATCATTCAATATTTTTTGACCAAACAGGCTAGATAGGCATTTAGATGAATCTTTTAGGCATAATTTTGATACCAAATTTGCCCCCTAACAACAAAGATAAACCATGATTAGCGCCATTTAAAGAAGAAAAAAAATCCTATTTTCAAAAGTCTCATTTCCAATACACAGCACGAGAAGAAAGGACCAATTGGGGTCTCTCTGTGTGTGTGTATAGCCAAGATTGACGGAGCTATCGATCGCACAGTGTCGTTGGGTCATACGACATTGTGCGGGATATTTAATTCTGACATTTAAGTGCATGGCAGTAATACGGCATATGTGTGTGTTAACAATTGGTCCTTTTTTCTCGTGCTGTGTATTGGAAATGAGACTTTTGAAAATAGGAAATCTTTCTTTAAATGGTGCTAATCATGGTTTATCTTTGTTGTTAGGGGGGCAAATTTGGTATCAAATTATGTCTAAAAGATTCATCTAAATGCCTATTTAGCCTGTTTGGTCAAACAAAAATTGAATGTTACTCAAAATGACATAAACAAAGTGGTATTCTTTCTTTTGTTGAACCCTTTATAATACGTATGGCGATGAGGTTAGTTCAGCTTTAAAGACACAACCTTTTCGTGATAAAAAAAGTTTAATTGGTTTTGATCAGATGTTAGCAGATAAAGGAACCTGAAAAAATCACCTGAATACCATCATTAGAATAACGCATTTATTGTGTAGAGGTTTGCATCTTCTCAACGTGAGTGTCAATTAAGCTGCCCTTGCCGCTTACTCACTTTATAAGGGTATCAATTGATCATTTTACATAATAAATGGCACCTTTGGAAACAGTATGTTATGAAGAGGAAACGCGCGTAATTGAATGGATGAATGGAATCATGCCCAGGGCTTTTACTAGATCGAGGTACGACCAGGCTGTATAAACATTCTTAGTACAGGCTGATCATAATTTCAATAGAAATATCAAATCGATTGCTATTAAAATCTAATTGGTAATATAAATGTCAAGGAACGAGTGAGTGTGTGTACTTTTTTTAATATTAATTTCGTGACGATATTTTGTTATTGCTATTTTAATACTACTAAGCACTGGTACGTCCTGTACTAATAAGCTTGAACTACAAACTGTAACCAACAAAATTATACAAATGCAATTACATTTTTAACCCAATATTAAACTCATGCAATGTCAAAATCGGTTACACTTAAACAAAATTATGACCAATCTGCTAAGTCGTCTAGAAATCGGTTTGGGCCACTTTCAGTATAGCATACAATATTGTTTGCAGCAATTAAATGGTAAGGGTATCCTGCAAGGAACATTAACATGATTAAGAGAACTACATACTTATTTTTCAAATAGTTTTATTTCATTTAATAAATAAATTCATGAAATTCATAAATAAATAAATAATATATTGATCAATCTCTTTGCTCATTATTCCTCCTGACATAACCCCATCCTGTAACCCCCGTAGACGAGATATGGAGCAATTTTGGTTCAACAGGTATCTTCAATGTGCTAACAAGACCCTCCACTTGAAAAGAATCATTATAGTCTAGCAAGAACTCTCTATGTTCACGGTTTGATTCCATTCATAATGTTCATCCCATCCCAGTGTTTTAGCCAAAGTGTCCTAAATGATTGCATGACTACTTTAGACAATGGGTCATATTTTTGCTTCATGAACACTGATTTTCGTGAAGAAGCTAAGATAATTTCCTTAACATGACATGAAAATTCGAAATCGATTCTACTTTGCAATTATTCTTAACAATTTCTTCCAAATTATATTTTTGATACAGTCTGTATACAACAAACTATAACCAATTGGACTTAAATGTTATTGTGAATGGATACAAAAAGTAGGCTACATTCCTTATCAAAATTAATTTGCATCTTTTCATTGGTGACTCCGCATATCCCAGTTTTATTTACCCTGTTTTATCGGTAACCTAAATCCGGATTATCGTGTAGTATTTTATACATCACACATCGATAGTAACCAAAAACAGTCACCGAATCCTATGCAGCCGGTTATTTTTTACAGAAACAGGAAGTCCAGTAATTATTTATCGCAAAGGATTGTTGTAAAATGATTGACAGTATTAATACAATGAATTGATGTATTAAACATTTATATCCATAAAATAACCCAATATGTTTGTACTCTGTACGTTGTCCGCAACAACTCCGCATTACTGCGAGCCCATGTAATAACACCACCTATTCAGAAGTGGGTCACGTATCATGAAATATCTGAGTTAAAGGATGCTAAGAGTAAAAGCAAGATATACCAACAGGGTGTGGGGAAACAGGTAATAACAAGGGAGAATAACGCGATAAAACAGATGAATAACAAAAAAACAAAAACAAACGGAAATGCACTGGGACAAGCAATGAAAATTGCTGTGCAATAAAACAACAAAGATATATCTGAGACTACTCAGGATATATATGGTAACAATAAAGACCGACGTTTCAAGTGGATATACCACCCTTCATCAGGGACAAAATATAAAAAACAAAAGTGTTAAGAACTATAAATAAGATAATGAACTAGACAAGTCCACCACTGTAATTATAGCACAATGCCAGTAATAGATGTTACCTACTAAGCATCCAAGTTAACACTGAAACAAACTAGCAAGTTCACTATAGAATATAGATCCAAGTTGCTAGGCGAACTAACAAAACATGTACAAACAGTACAATAAATCAATAGACAACACATCATGCATATGCATGAGTGATGTTAAGTTAAGAAGACAAAAGACAGGAAGTACTGCTGGACAATGGATGGCGACAGAAATAGTAAATTAACTAGGCCTATGGATGAACTGAGTGGGGGCATAAATAATATAAATTAATAATAAATAAATAGAAGAAGAAAAAAACCCAAATTAATCAAAAAATTACACAAATAAATGAGGAAATAAATAAATCATATAGGCAAATGAAGAGAAAAATAATGAGAAAAAAATAAAAAAATAAAAAAATAAATTAAAATAAATAAATAAATAAATAATATATAGACTCGGACAAACTGGCGAGAATTAAATTAACAAAGACCTTAAAAATACACAGCCTCGAACCCGGTCCCTCTCGCTATCGCGGCGATTGGTTACTCCACTAGGCTACAGGGACTGTAGATAAATGGTAATAAATAAATGGTAAAATAATAATAATAAAATTAAAATAAATCATGAGGAAGAATTGCTGCAAAGAGAGCAGACTTACAAGAATAAAAAGAGGGGGGGGGGGGAGGATCAAGAAACTTGAGCCCCAGACAGGGCACTCAAGTTGTGGGAAATAAAAAGAGGGGGGTACAAACTTAAGCCCCAGACAGGGCACTCAAGTTAAAGGAGACAAATAGGCCTGTGGGTGTATGGACTGTAAAAAGACAAGCTGGAACATAGGCCTATGATAATTAATCTTTAATGTTGAGACCATTGGGCTCTGTTGTGTCAAGCTTCATGATCCATTCCTTCTCCAAGATCCTTCTCATGATAATGTCGTTCTTTGGAGGCCTATCAATGCATGTAACGGAGATGTTACAAGCGTTGTGGTTCGGTAAGTTGAAATGACGACCAACTTGTTTGTCCCTGTTGTGTCTGGCGTCAGCGCAATGCTCACCTACTCGACATTCCAGAGTGCGACCTGTCTCTCCAACATACTGTTTCTCACACGTTGCGCAGGTAATGAGATATATGACATTGTCCGATTGGCAAGACAAATGTTTGCGTATGGGAAACGTCTCTCCAGTAGAAGAGCTGGTGAAAGTGGTGTTCTCAGAGGTATGAGAAATAGAAACTCTACCAACATCGGCGTGTACCCCTTTGTGGTTGCAGGATTTGCACTTGGAGCCACCACAAGGATATGAACCTCGAAGAGGAGGTGTGATCCGGGGAAGAGTAGATCTCACTAGAAGGTCTTTCAGGTTGGCACTTCTACGGTAAGCCACAATGGGAGGGTTAGGGATAGCATTCCTACACTTATTGGAAGAGTGGAGAATGGGAAGATGACGGCGTATGATCTTGGAAATGCCCGGAAGCGATGGATGGTACGTAACCACAAGAGGAACCCGGTCAATGCTGTTATCACTGCCACCAGTGGGTTTAAGGGCTTCAGACCTAGGGATAGACAAAGCTTTGCTGATCTGTGTGGTTACCAACCGACTGGAATACCAGTCGGTTGGTGAGTTAAAGGAACTAATCATCAGAAATAAAATAACAATGCGATTTTGACGTACATACCCATCGATTCGTAATCGATACGTCTCCACTATGTCGGTGACCCCGTATGATTCCGTTTGAAACAACATTATTCTGAGATGTTTTGGCGGGATATTCAAATTTGAAAATGTAATGTGTGCAGTGTCAATGGAAATACACTATGCTTCGTGGACAAACACGTAAATCAGGTACCGCAGTAAAAAGGTTCACCAAAGACAACCGGTAAATACGCACTTATTTACAAATCTGTTATTCTTACAAGGTTTGATAAACAAGTTTTGAAAACGAAATGGCTTCATCCTATCCCGAGACTATTTCACGTACAAATGGTGGTCCCGTGCATCGAAAGAGCTATACCCGAGCACGTTAAAAAGTCACAGACTCCTTCGTAAAGGGTAGGGGATCATCGCGGGTCTGTATCTGAACAAACATAGTCCTAGGATACAGGGCAAGCGGGTCTTAGGCTGTCTGGTCGGTTGGCTCTAACATTAGGGTGTCCAGTATTCCTACAAGACAAGACAAGACTGAGTTCGAGTAGAAACGCGGCAAGATGGAATCTGGGTATGAATCGGCGTTAAAACCCGAAGCGTCCTTGAAAGGCTACACCTCGAATTGTAATAAGCCAGACGAATAGAAAACATAAGAACTAATTGAAATACTGCATGTGGCTGTTTCCATAAATAAGGTGGCCAATGTGTGACATACACAAATAAGTTCTAAATATTTAAATTGTGTCTATATTAACTGAATAACCACTTTCATAAAATGTTCCATTATTCTTTTTCATGAAAATGGATCAGAACAGGTCATTGAAGCGTACAGAGATACATTTTCACCATTATAACATCAGTATTTTTTGAAATACTTGTTTCCCCGTGTAACTGAGACACCAAAAGACACCAAAATGTGTCAATTATGCCTGGCAACTGCAGAACTGTCTGATCTCTTTTATTTATTTTTATTTTCCAAAGACATTTACCATTGCTTTACTCTATAAACATCATTAACAGTGAAAAGATGGGATACCTATTTTTCGGGTGGTGGAATTGATATTTCATGCGTTCCCGTAACGGAGACACCAAACCTTAATTTCCTTATAACTCAAATTATATTGATAAAGTGGAAACTTTTGTTCCATGTATGCTAGGATCATATACCAAGAGACAGTATATCCACAGTTATTTTATAAAGTGTGCTGGCACATAACTACGATGTTACCCTAAAGTTCTCACAGTGTAACATTTTTGGAGACACCAAACGTAATATTCAAAGTTAAGAACAGCTATATTTTCTATGTTTTTTGTAATTTCAGTTTAACTTCTCTATTATCCTTTAACCTATAAGAGAGGCTTGTAAAATCAACAAAAGGGAAATAAGATGGAGATTATTGTCACTGTTTAATTTAAAAAAACTGTCTTCACCGTGCAACGGGTTTTTGAGACACCAAATGTTACACGGTGACGGTAAAATTGCCATGTATTCAATTATTACTTCTCAGTAATTTGCTTATGAAAAATGTGTTTTAACATTCAAAACTAGTTTGATACTGATCGTTTAGCCTTACAGATAACACAATTACTCTAAAAAAACCACCATTATTGTTAATAGTTTGACCCTGTCTTTTTATGTCACATTTTTTTTGCCAAAATTGTAGGACATTTTGCCGAATTTTCACCAAAATAAGATGTTCATATAATATATATACATGTTGTGGTGTTATACCAGTGCAACTTTATGGACTTAATCAAATTTTAAAATGAATGAAAATTAACCAAGTACATTCGTATAACAGGATATTGAGCCATTTGAATATAGACAATGCAAATTTACCAATGGTACCTGTATTTATGGAGACACAAAGCATTAATTAGTCATGTATGATAATAACATAATGGAACAAAATCATGTTTGAGCTTAGTTGTAAATTAATTTTAGACAGTAAATATTGATATGCTTTCATTGTACTACAACGTTATACACGTTCATGTTCATCTTATATTAATGACGGATAAAAGGATTATTCTCGTATTTTTCTCTGCCGGTGGCGATAATAAAGCTTATTCGAGAATGCATTAATATGTTTCCATTAGGATGCACTTTAAGAATTCAAAAACGATGATTCAATTATTTTTTTGTCTATAAATTGACGGAAATGACGATGATAGATTGTCATTGAAATTCTCTGCGACTGGTTATCCATACTCCATGTTGTGGATAAAGTACAAAACAGTTGAATATTGAATACGTTAAATTGAGTGAAAAGAAAAATACATTGACAGGTACACTTCTGTTGGTTAGTACATTTTTGAGGACATGAAACGAGAACCACTGCTATCCATTTCAAAGGGTCGGATAGAATTACAGGTATGGATATTTCTAACGTGAGCTATGTGTACATCAGTGCAAGTGCTGATCACAATATATCTCGAGAAAAAAAAGATTTCCAGAGAAAACACCAGCATGGTTCATTTTGATGATAATAATGATCAGTCCGGGTTTTTTTCTGCGGCCAGAGTCTACTGGTTCTCATTGTCATTAATATCGCACAGAAAATGTTCGAGCAGAAAACGATCGCGCTGGAAGGAGTGCAATATAAATGTGATTTCAATCCTCTGTTTTTTCTTCTTCTTATATATAGACCAAATGTTTTTTGTTTAACAGACTGAGATTAAAAAAAACACCCAAGAAGTTAAATCTTCAGCTATGTACATATGTAAGTAAGCTTATGTTTAATTCTTTAAAGAAAAAAAACCACATTGTCCATTGCATGCAGGGAGCTTAAAGCATCCTGAACTTGCACACGAAATGTTCGAATAGTACCATTTGATTGTTATAATCTGCCGCTGTAACATTCAGCGAATGAAATTGTTGCGATAATTCCAGGGAAAAGTCATTGAAATCCCGGTCAATGGCAGATATAGTATAGTATGAAATTCCATTCATAATTTTGACGTACTTTAAAACCTAACGCGACCTGGACGATGTGGTGGGGTGAATTGATCTGTAAAGTGAACGTGTGTAGTTGGTCTTATTTCCCAAATTTCCATAAGGGTTTGAGGATAATTAAATTTGTGTTCGTCAACCAACCATACTCCCGTACACTTAGCTTTCAGACATTTGACTTCTACTCGCTAATTAACATACAAGCTTTCGCCTGTGTTACGCTAAATGTGTTACGGTAAGAAACCTATAGTTTGATCAGTTCCAAATTGGCAAAGCCTTCTTACAGCAGCGAATGAATACAGAAGGTAACAAGTGCACTGTGCATCATATGCGCGAGACCAGATCCGCGTTCGTGTGGCCATAATCGCGCGAGTACGCTTGTATTACTTTTGTCCGCAGAGAGATATAAACCAAATATTTCTCACCAATTTGGAACTGATTAAACTATAGCCATAGTTGTAAGCATCAAGCAACATTGATTCATGTCAGGTAGTTTGGGGTGTAGAGGCAAAACGAAGGTATCTGATGTACGAGGTTTGATCAATATGTAATGAAAGTTATCTTGTTATGAGACGCACGAGTGATTCTTTTGAGAGATAGCGTAATAATTATAAAGTATATTATATTAAATAAGTATAAACTATGACGTCAAAGCATCAGCGCGCGTAAAGTAAATACACTTTGGACAGTGAGCTTGGACTATTAAATGTAATACTATTAAATTCAATCTTTCGTAGTCGCTGCTTGACGCTATTCAACATGTACATATGGGCCAGTTCAAGGATGTGAGGTTTCGCCCGCGCAAAAGGATATGGGTCAACATTATCGAAAATGACGTCCAGCCAAATATTTACAAAAGTCAGTCAGTGGTTGAAGCCTATTGTGTTCATGTTAAGGTATCTAAAAGTCCAATTGAAAGACCAAGGTTTATACTTTGTATTGATCGCACTATCCCCCACTAGAATCACTCATGCATCCCACACCAAGACCACTTTCATAACATATTGCACGACCCTCGTATTGCAGTATAAGGACACCCAGCAACCCCTTAAATATAAGTTCATTTAACGTAAAGACTGATCCGATTTCACTTTATGTCACGATTGTTTTAAACTGTACAGATTCTTCAACAGACAACTCTCGTTGACTGGGATACATATGTTATAAACATCTCACTATAACTCAAAATCAGAGTTTACCAGTATATTTGTATATAGAAAGAAAACACTGGTTATGCCTCGAAAATAAGGCATACGTATATATACTTGCGTTACATTTTTTTTCATACTTTACACACAGGGTGTATCAGAATGAACTATACCGTGTTTCTAAAATATATAAAAAATACTAAGTGATTATTGTTTTAAATGTAAGCTCCTGCAATATAAAAGTGAGCATGTTACCTACATTATATTTTAATTTCATTGAGATATCTCTTTTTGTTCTCGTGTGGCAAGACTTAATCGAAAAACGATGAAATACGTGTTTTCAATTTGTTAGCTCAAATAAATCACAGACCTTCTAAAGCCATCGGCAAATCTGATTATCGCATGATTTCTTCTTATGTGTATTTTATGTCAACTACTTTTATTTTTTAATGTTATCATTTTCGACCAAAATTGTAATCTACCATCTTTACCAGAAAGACTGTATTTTCCATCAGAAATGTCCGATTTTCAAAATTTAAAATTCTTATGAAAGCTGGGCGTTTGCATTATGTGAAAACGGTTTGAACAATATCGATCGAATTCATACCATAATAAATCATATTGCCTCGGTATAGTTCATTCTGATACACCCTGTATGTTACACCAACCTGCCTCCAACCAGGACACTGAATACCAATTATTGAAAATTAATGTACTACGAAATTGAGTCTTTTTTGTCTTCATAACAATAGTAGGTACTTCAGGATGAAAAAGAAGGTCGTCCATTTCGTTGCTTATTACGTTGCCAATAGCAATGGAAAAGGTTCATTAATAATGCATCTATATGCCCTATAGAAATCACTTTAATCACGTTAAAAGGACGTTAAAAATATATGACTGATTTGACCGAAATTATATAAAAAAAAGATTGATTACATAATAATTCAGTCCCCCAATGCAGTGCAATTGATGTCTATATTTATTGTGGGAAATCATACGTTGTAATATGAATATATTGAATTATTGAGTGAACAATACTCTGACATGGGATTTTGTCGTAATGGAATAAATTATGATAACACTGAAGAGAAATACCGAAATCATCAGGAAACTAAAAATCTCAACAATGTTGATGGTTTGAATGACCCAACATTTTTCTGCTGCATCTTCTTAATAAAATAGAGGGTGTTAATGAGTGTCGAACAGGGGGGGGGGGGGGGGGGGGAATATTTAAAATAGATGCGCTCATACTCTTCTATCTTTTGTGCCATTTACAAACTAGTATAGCCCCATGAAGTTCAATTGACCTCATTAAATTTGAAACAATAAAATAAGAAAGAAATACAGTGAACCGTGTTCAACGTGTTACAGGTTCAACATTAGGTTTCGTCGCAGTGAATGAAATTATTGACAAGAATAAATCATCATCATAATAAAATTAATAAAACAAATTTATAAAGCGCATTACACGGGGAGTCACAGTGCGCTGTACACACATTATGTTAGAACCCTAAAACACCTAAAATTACACCACCTAAAAACTTAAAACATACATACAAGTAAAATACCAAAACAAGAATAATATACCTTAAAAAAGCGCTGTTTAAACACACACACACATTATTCAGGAGAAATCAAAATGTTGATAAAAACAAAAATGAGTTCAAGCAATGGCGAACAGATGAGTTTTGAGTTGATTTTTGAAAATTGCGAGTGAAGAAGCATGTGACGCTTATAATTATTGGGCAACGCCCATATTTTACAGCTGATGACAAAAGGTATCCATCCATAGTTTGAAAGGCAATTCATAGTTGACTTCCTTGGACATTCTTCGTCCTCTGATGTAGAGACTGCTAGAAAATATGCTGCTTGCATTCCAACACCTGGTCGTCCATGCACATCATATTTGACCTATATAGGCTACACTCATGACACTAGGGGCAGTGAATGAAGGCATGATTCAAGAACGAAAAATAGTCACTCTTGCCAAAGACCGCAAAATGATAATGATGATTACTTTCTCTTGCTCATGGCCGAACAAGAATATTAGATTGGAATTTATTTGGATTACGTTTAACTTTTTGTCCACGTATAAACTTGTTTAGCCACATTTTAGTGATATAAATCATCCTTTTCTGTGACTCTTAATTGTTCACAAGACAGATGTATAATAAATAATACTGTTTCCCTGAAATTGGACAACAGTGACGGAGTCTGCTAGGTTTTCATAAATTTGTCAGTATTTTGAAACGGAAAATTCCATTTCACATGAAATGCGATCTATCAGCCGAATCGCATAATTGAGAAGGTTATATATTATGTTTTGAATTACATTTATTACAATCTATAACAACAAAACGGCAAACATGTAAAATTCATTGTGCTACTATGAAAGCAACAGTCATTTCAATCCGAGATATCAATTCACCAGTTTCAGGGTGCATACTACTAAAAACAGGCACAAAGTAAGTGATATACAACTCTAGTTAGACCACAGAATTTTGAAGTGGCCTTTAAGAGTGAATTTTGCTTGAAGATGATTACTTTTTCTCACAAAAAAGTGAAAACAGTAGGTAGGTTATCCTGCTCGATTTTCAAACCAAGAGACTACATGTCCGACAAGCTAGGAAATGTCACCGTAATCGCCACTTGTTTCTAGTAAAAAGAAAAAAAATGAAAAATCGCTAAACATTTACCTAGATGACATGCACATTTTCTAGTCAGTGTGCATGGAGGTGATGTCCTAAATTGTCGGCATTTTTTGTGCTTACTGTCAAGTCTTTTACATTTAGGATTTTGTCATGCACACTTTCCGATTCTAGTTCAGCCACACTTCTTTAAGCGTAGGGGATATCCCATAGTGCACTAAGTTAAATATCATCATATTATATTTACATCTTGTTCCCAATGGTGCATACGTTGCGCACATATTGTAATATTGCTTATGGTCTAACACTAACAGCTGAAGTAGCAATCAAAACGCGTCACATTTCAATATCGATCGGATTCCTTGGTTAGTATTGTAAGTGTGTCCCATTATATTCATCACAGTAACCAGAATGTGCATAATTTATATCAATCAGGCAATATAGTTAATTACTATAACTCAAGGGTCTCGTTGTAATCTTATTGATATGATCCGAGTGTTTTAAGCTGGTGGTGACATCGGCCGTATTATCATACCCATTTTATTCACATCAGTGTCAGTTTGTTTATGAGCCTTGGGTAAACAGGTAATTCATTATTTACAATGCAATCACTGGCTGCAATTTCCCCCCAATTTAATCGTCTAATTGACCTTCAAGCGCTCAGCAAATGGAATGGGTTTGGATCGAATTCACCATGTATGTATACGTGGTTTGCGAGCGATAATTGTGCGCAAAAGTCATAGATTCAGGTCAGTGACAGATACTGGCAAAAAGGACTTAGTGTGAAATTACATGCACAAATTTGTCGTTCTTTAGACATGGATACGTGTGTAGACTGTACTTAGGTGAACGCGTGGTAGTCGTATTATGATCAAATTTGCCAAAGGATTTGAGAATATATCAAATCTGCGTTCGTCAGCCATACCCTTACACTTAGCATTAGCTTGTATTAGTTTGGTTTGACTTGCACTTACAAATTAACGTACTGTAATCTTCTGTAAGGTATGATATGTAGCTGTAATAATTATAATTACCCACTAAGACATTATTGCTTGGCAGCAAATCCATCACAACATTGATATTCTGTCATGTTAGCATTCGTGCAGAGGCAAGATCAGATCACTGACGCACATGTTTTTTGAAGGGGCATTGAGAGATCTGAGAGATTTTTCAAAAAGAAAATACCTTGTTTAGATAAGGTGTTATAATGTAGAAACCCTCTCCGTGTAATGATTTCTTCACACAAAAACCCAGTACAGATGAAAATAACGCAAACCGACAAATCTATGAAAACCTTTCAGCATTTCTGAGGCCTCTAAATGTTTTTCACTTTTTTTTGGATCTTGATTAAAGAATACCGTCAATTGAATCAGGGAGGTCATGACTTTGCTCCTTCAAGGTTATTCATGGTAACCATGAAACAACTTGGTCTAATCCATTCTGTGGTCATTTAGATGAATTTTGTTAATTTTATTATGATCTAAATCGAAATTAATTAAATCTATAAAATTCATGAATTGTACATGAAATGTTGCAAATTAAGCTCTATGATTTACATGTGCATCATTATGCATAATATGTAAAAACCAAACTTCTGAAACTATTGATGGCTTCCTCCCCGGCGAGAATCTCTGAGTGCCCCTTTAAAACACAATAATGTTAGAAGAGGGGTGTTGATTTAAAACCTGAAATATCATTGCAATTATAATCCAGGTGGGTAATCCTAAGACCCTCTGGAAAGAGTTTGATATATTACACCACATAACGTAAGCGTTGGCAATCACCATAGATTCAGGTCAGTGACAGCTCTTGCAGTTGCAGATGACAACAGTGAATTTAGCGTGAAATTACATTCACAACTTTGTCGTACTTTAATATATTGAACATGTGTGGAGATCTAACTTAAGCGAACGCGTGAAAGTTGCATTAGGTCTAAATTTCCCAAAGGATTTAAGAGTAAATCGGATTTGCGTTCGTCAACCATGTTACCTCAACACATTGTTGTCGCTTCCTTTTCGTTTGTCTTGCACTTACCAATTAACTTACAATCTTCCTCCCGTGATGCATGATACGTAAGCTCTAAGATAATCACACTTGAACATAATTGCTAGCAGCAAATCCACTTGAACATTGATATCCGTCATGTGAGGACAGGCGTGTAGTGGTAAAACATAGGTTATTGACGTAACATTAAACATAGCAGCCCAATTGACTTAAAGGAAAGTGTTATGTCAAATATCAAATATCACTGAAACAACTATAGTTTGCCACAATTTGACGTAAGTACCATGAGTTTCAACCTCATTACCAGGCCCAAGTGCGTGCTCATGTCAATAATTGACCCCTGGATGACCGTTGACCCCAACCTCATTACCAGGCCCAAGTGCGTGTTCTCTCTCTATGTCATTACTTGACCCCTGGATGACCGTTGACCCCCAAAACAGACTTTGAGCACCCAACGTTTCACGTTGTTTAGTGTTTATGTACGCACCCCGGTTGGAAGAAAGATTTTAGTGTGTACAGTGACAGTTAACTGGTGTGTAGCAATGTTAGTGTTATTACATATCCTTGAAGTTTCCTCGTCACTAGGTGCACATAAGACGTCAGGTACAACCCGGTTCGTAATAATTCGAGGGCTCAGTGCCACAAGGCCTTATCTGTAATAGCTGTCAGTTGTTATATGTGGGGTTGGTAATATGCTGAGCAATTGTTATAAACTAAATGTAACTTGGAGCAGCTATACTTGCAGATATGGCCTTGTGGCTCCAAACCCTCGATATATTGGAAGAGCTTTCCTTTCAACTGAACTCAATTAAGGGGCAACAGACCCCTAAAGCGTCACAGGTTGTTATCCACTCATCTCGTACAGCCTTATAAAGGAGCTTTGTAATTTCATGACATTAATTATAGAACATTGTACCATGATATCCATTGACTGATCATATTTCAATTCTATCGGGATATAGAAAATTACTTTCTTTATTGCAGATGCACGCATCTAGTCTTCAAATTTCAGTTTTCCAATTTGTTTTGTCTGGAATGTAAAATTGGAAATGTGATACTTGATCGGGGGATGGGGATAGGGAGTCACAAAAGTGATATTGATACATGCATATATCTCTTCAAGAAGATTCAATTTGAGCCCTCATTTGCTAGATCTGAAGTCCTCAGCTTGCTGTACATACTAAGAAAAGTAGTTCGAAAAGGGTTCTTAAGTTTTCTTTTCCAGGGAGCCTGTAAAGGTCCTTTAAAGAACCATAACACAATTTATAGTCATATATACGAGCTTTTTGAAGATTTTTAAAAATGTACATGACACTCCTTGAGGGTTTTATACAGAAGGCATGTTTAGAGTACTTATATTCTCTTCTTGGAGTGCAGCTCTTAATAATTGTGAATTGTGAGATAAAACAGAAATTTCATGATCACATACACGGGAGGGTATCCATGATAAAGGTCCTGATCACAACCGCGGTTATTGCGAAATCACAACCACGGTTAATGCGAAATCACACCTTTTTCGTGTGAAAGTTCATGTAACTCGGTTATTGTGAAATTTCTTATCATGCAATTTGCAACACAAGCTATCGTGAAATTGTACATTGGTTCTGTTTAATATTCCATCGGACGCCACGTACATTTCAAGGCCTGTTAGGATATCAGCGTCAATGTAAGGTTTGTCTAGTGCCTACTGTCCATTACAACACCATTTCAAAAAATATCTGACGTTTCTATGTTTCAACACCTGATTTACCTATTGATAAACGAAAGCTTGACATAAGACACCTAATACTCGGTAACTTACAACTGATATTTGTAAACGGACAAAGTAACAAAACTATATCAAATGTTGTCCTGTACAATATATTCATCGTCAGGACGAAACAAAGGAAGAGATAGATGTTTGTTCAACTATCCTAACTATCGGACATGCTTCATTTTAATCACAAGACTAGTATTTTTCTATATCCAGAGTCTACTGTTTTTGATGACGTAGCATTAAATAGATTGCAGTGACTTCAATGTCAATTGAAGTTCTTTAAGAAATTGCAGCGACAAGTAGTGGTGACTATGGTGTCTTTAGAGGACGCTATTTAGTGGTGTTTTATTTAAATCCGTATAATCGAGAAAATCTCTAAATCGCCTACATGTAGCTGAAACTTAATAATGCCACTCTTAGGTCTCATTCCGTAACTTGCCAACAGTATTCCTCAGTTGTATTATGTAAAAAGAATACACAACTATAGACACCATAACCTAACCCTAACCTAACCCTAACCTAATTTTAACCCTCTCCCAAACCCTCCCGGTCCAAATCATGCGTTAATCAGATTTGCCGATGGCTTAAAGCTAGCAAATTGAAATCATGTTTTTCATCGTTTTCCAATTAAGTCTTGCCACACGAGAACAAAAAAGAGATATCTCAATGAAATTTACATATAATGTCGGATACATGTTCACCTTTATATTGCAGGTGTTTACATCTAAAACAATAATTTTTTAAAATATTTTTTATGCATTTTAGAAACACGGAGTCAGTTCTTTCTGATACACCCTGTATAACCTAACATTAACCTGTTGCCACATGACTGCACTAGTTTTTGAAACGACGAGCGCCCTTCAACTAACTAGGAAATGTAACGATACGATATCTTTAGGCAAATCGTGACATTTAGTCTTCTCGATTGGTTCGAATTCAAAAGACTAGTCTGATAACCCGATATTCTGATGATTGTGAATGCACGACATAGGAGTGTTAATTTCTTCATTTCTTTATGGAGAAGGAGCTTTACTCACGCGTTAAGATATAACGTTTTTTTCTCAAGTATTTTCATCTTTGAAAGTTGCGGAGAGACTAGATAAACTCCTCTCTAAAAAGTTCAGCATTTAGATTTTATATGGTACCTAACATGCCTAAACTTGAGTGTAGTCCCCAGTTGTATTACTTAATGTAATAAATGGCTATTGAAACAAGATAACAGTGCTTAATACTGTGAATAACAAGGTTGCCAAGAACTAATGTGTTGTATAAAAAATAATCTAAGGTAAACTAAGTTCATGGGTGTTACTGTGAATAACAATATTAATAATATACCGGGTGGTTAAAAAAAAAAGGTTGACCCAAGTTCAAAGTATTAATTTTTCAACCACAAGTATAGTTTCAGAGACTTTTTGGTTACTTAGTCTTGATCAACCGTAAATTTTGAAACTAACCTGAAAAAATGGCACGATTAGCTTGTTTGGTTCTTCAGATATGGTTCTTCATAAAACTGTACTGTCCACGGGAGCGTCCTTTAGTTTCTGTCTTCAACATCTGAAGTTACTGAACATCCTACCCTTGGTTTGAAATACCTGTGAGTGACCTGTATCGCATATGTCGTACTGCATGTTGCGTTATGCGGGTTCTTCTGATAGCTCTGAAGGCATTTTCAATTCGCCGTCTTAGTTCGTTTAATGTCCTTGGAGGATCTTGGCTGTACATTCTGGACTTGACATCAGCCCAAAGCCAGATATCTAGTGTAAGTCCGATATGACTGAGTGTTTACAAAATGACCTGTATTTGCTTCAGAAATACATTTTTCGAAATAAAGATATCCATCAATGAAAAACACATGACAATATTTCATCCATAAGACTCCAAATTTGAAACATTAATATTAAAAATAAATGAAACGATTGAAATCAATACAGAGCACTTAAAACGCTTCTAACCAATGTTTCTAAAATAAAACACTGCACTAGTTTTTGAAACGAGCGCCCTTTAGCTAACTAGGAAATGTAACGATGTATCTACAATACATTTAGGCAAACCGTGACATTTAGTCTTCTCGATTGCAACCTGATTAAGAATTCAAAAGACTATTCTGATAACCCGATATTATCTGAATATGATTGTGAACGCACGACATAGGAGCGTTAATTTCTTTATTTACTAGGAGTTTTACTCATACGGTAGAATATAAAGTTGCAAAAACCTTTGAGTATCTTAAGTTCAATCTTTAGATCCTCAGTTGTATTATCTAAATTAATAAATGGTTATTGATACAAGATAACAATATACCTATTAGTGGAATCGCTTAAGGGCAATTTTGGCCATTACGTTTACTTCTCGGATACAAGCAAACCATGATGATATATTCTTCTATAGGTTATGACACGTGATTCTAGAAGGGGTGCTCATGTCAGAAATCATCATAATCCAAGATGGCTGCTCCCATAAAATGACGTGTTGAAAAAGACAATAAAATGTTGTTAATCACAGTCTAAGTACTTGAAGGATGTATTATATCAGTGGAATTATCTTATATTGATATGCTTTGTTGGTTATCAAAAGTTAATTTTTGAATCCAACATGGCGGCTATATTGATACAACGATTTTATACGTAAAGTCCCTAAATAATAACGTACGGTAGGCCTATGTCTTATGGTTATTTTATGTTTATATATACTAGATATTAAGGCTATGTAACATACAACCACTAGATTAAAAGATGGCCTCTATCCAAAATGGCCGCTGCAATAAATAACACTAATGCTTTGAAATACAATGTGAAACTTTGTATTCTCAACCCATAAATTTGATAATTAATATGATTCGTTACCTGCTAGCTCAAAGTCATTACTGGACGAGCTGGTCCATGGGATGATAATTTGAAGTAACAGGCCCTAACGGAATCACAGTCATGCCTTACGGTGTCTAATTTCTAACCAAGACTAAATTTAGCAATATGAGGCCACTACTTCGAACATCCACATAGGAAACCAGTGACAAATAGCTTTAATCTACCAGACAACTATGCGAATGTACAGTTGCTCTTAGTATAAAGTTCCGCCTGTTGCGGTACCAGAATGCCAAATGACAAAATCATACCCAAACAATTTGGCAGATACTTTGATTGAAGAACGACAGTGAACTAACATCGTATGCTTCGTGGACTGCACACAGAGATGGCACTTACGGCGAACTATGAGAGATCCGTTAGATTCATCTGGGTGGACAGAGGGCCTTTCTTTTATTATACCATTAATAGTCAATGTATGCATTTATTTCTCCTTGAAAACCTGGTAATGTCACTACTTTAAGCAATTCCAGTTAGGCACAACTAATGGTAAAGCTTATTCTTACTTCACATTCCATAATACAACAGATATGGATAGCGTTCGGTATGGGTAAAGAGGAGAACCGAAGTCCAAAGCCCTGTAAATGTTCCACGCATTTTACGATTGTGATACGACTCCATTGGTCCAATGGTTATAAGGGCAAACGAATGTGCTTGGAAAGCATACGATGAAGGGAGGGCTACCTTTCTTGTAACAAGCCAGGTGCAAATTCGAGACTACCTCCAACGAAGGTATTAACATGTTTTGGAAAATTGAACATAGGAAAACAACAGACGATATGCTGTTACCAACAAAGCTAATTTTTTATTGCGGGATGAACTTCTTCAACATTCAAATCGGGACATATATCAAATGGGTAGAGGGGCTACAAGTAACCAGACGGGACAACACGTACTTAATCCAGGAAGTTTTGGATGGAAACAGACAAACGGTGTTTGGAATCCGGTTTGGTTAACTATCCCCAAGGTATCAGGTACATGCAGAGAGTTAATCAAATGTGTATAAAAGATGGAACTGTTCAATACGCACCCCGCAGGTCTTATAAATCATGAATGAACTGGCATTTGTAAATGTAAATGTGCCAAATAGTGAAAAATCAAGAATAAGGATGCTGTCATTCATTGTATTAAAATATGCAGACATTTCTTAGACCTGATGACTGCCTGCCAGTTAATTGATAACTGTTTGCATTTCTTTTTGCGTATGATTAAGTGGATGAACCACAAATATCCCCAGAAATATCAGCACAAAACAATGCGTTTTAAAGCAAGTTTTACATCACCGACCAATTATATCTTCGTTGGCGGCCTATTGGATAATTACCATCTTCAAATATCTTCTATCAATTAAAACACATCGACCACAACATTCCTTTTGTCAAGAGTTACTCTTTATATAAAATGTATCGTTTATGATATACAATAGGTATCAAGCGGCCGCCATTTTGAATTTTGCCGGCCATATTGTAATTTTGATCAATTTAGTGTATTCGTATTATATTTGTATCACACTAGTACATTATTAACACTAATCAAATATTGTTGACTGCAATTAAACATTTAATGTGTAATATATGGACGCCATTTTAATTTTTAGCCGCCATTTTAGGTTCCAAGCATCTGCCAAATGAGCACCCCTTCCAAAATCAATTGTTTTTACCTAAAGAAGATTCGTGCAAACTTTGGTGCTTGTATCCGATCTGTAAACGTAATTTCGTTAAGCGATTCCACTATATGCTTAACGGTGAATAACGATATAAATATAATATAGTGCAAGTCCAATATGAGTACAGTGCTTACAAAGTGATGTATTTGCTTCACAAATACATTTTGGTAATAAAGACATCCATCAAAACACACATGTCAATATTTCATGCATCAGACTCCATATTTGAAACATTAATATTTAAAATAAATGAAACGACTGAAATCAATACGGAGCGCTCAAGACCGATATGTTTCTAAATTGTAACACTGTACTAGTTTTTGAAATGAGCGCCATTTATCCAACTAGGAAATGTGACTGAAACTTCTTTAGGCAAACCGTGACATTTATATAGTTTTCTCGATTGCAACCTGGTTAAGAATTCAAAATACTATTCTGATAACCCGATATTATCTGAATATTGTTGTGAACGCACGACGTAGGAGCGTTAATTTCTTTATGGACTAGGGGTTTTACTTATACGGTAAGATATAAAGTTGCAGAAACCATAGAGTATCTGAAGTTCAATATTAAGATCCTCCGTTGTATTATTTAATTTAATAAATGGTCATTGAAACAAGATAACAATATACCTATGCTTAACGGTGAATAACAATATAAATATAATATAGTGCAAGTCCAATATGAGTACAGTGCTTACAAAGTGATGTATTTGCTTAACAAATACATTTTGGTAATAAAGACATCCATCAAAACACACATGTTAATATTTCATGCATCAGACTTCATATTTGATACATTAATATTTAAAATAAATGAAACGACTGAAATCAATACAGAGCGCTCAAGACCGATCTGTTTCTAAATTGTAACACTGTACTAGTTTTTGAAATGAACGCCCTTTAGCCAACTAGGAAATGTGACTGAAACTTCTTTAGGCAAACCGTGACATTTAGTTTTCTCGATTGCAACCTGGTTAAGAATTCAAAATACTATTCTGATAACTCTATATTATCTTAATATGATTGTGAACGCACGACCTAGGAGTGTTAATTTCTCTATGGAGTAGGAGTGTTACTCATACGGTAAGATATAAAGTTGCAGAAACCCTAGAGTATCCTCTCTAAGAAGTTCAGAAGTTAGATCTCATTTTGTACCTAAACTTGAGTGCAGTACTCCGTTGTATTACTTGAATTAATAAATGGTCATTGAAACAGACAACAATTTACTTACAATATGAGACTTGATCCTGCAACAGCGTTTTACAGATCTGTTTCGTAAGGACCCATCACCCTTTCAGAAACTCAATTGTATTAAGCTCCCTTAATGGTTGAGCACGTAACCATTTGGATGATTTCATCTCTATTTCAGATTAATTATTTACCTATGCTTTACTGTGAATAATAATATAAATATAATATAGTGTAAGTCCGATATGAGATATAGAAATACATTTTAGAAATATAGACATCCATTAAAACTCACATGTCAATATTACATGCATCAGACCTCATATTATTTTAAACATTAATATTAAAAATAAATGAAACGATTGAAAATCAATACAGACCACTCAAGACGCTTCTTACCGGTATGTTTCTATTAAAAATACGGTAACACTGCACTAGTTTTTGAAACGAGCGCCCTAAATCTAACTAGGAAATGTAACGATATAACTTCAATATCTTTAGGCAAACCGTGACATTTTTAGTTTAGTCTTCTCGATCGCAACATGGTTAAAGGTATATGACCCGATCACTTTTTTGGGGCTATGATTTTTTTTCACATCAAGATATTTTGGTATCAGAAGAATCCCCATATTTTTCTCATTATGTCTGTAAAATATTAGGGGCCAGAAATGTTTCATTTGGAAATTATAGGCTAAAATGTGGTGAATTACTACCAAAGGTGGTTAACCACCAACCAGTCTGTGTACTACTCAATGGGCACATGTCTTTTGACTTTGCGCTTCTAAAAATAGAACCATTGGAGTTATGCAACTCAAACTTTGGAATGCAACAATTTTAAGGATGACCTTTCATGTAAAATAGAAAACATCAAGTTGAAAATCGGGTCATCTACCTTTAAGCATTTAAAAGACTATTCTGATAACACTATATTATTTATAAGAACTGAAGATGATTGTGAATGCACGTAGGAGCATACATTTATCCAAAGTTTTGTATCTACCTAACTGTTCCATGCACCTTTCCTCGCGAATTCAATTAAGAGCTATTTGTTTCTGGTAATTATTTAATATAATATTCTCCTAATAATAATTTATAATAATAATTAAGTCCTAGGTCTTTAACATTTTCCACGCGGCAGGCAGCTGCAGACGACATTCCAAAATGTTACAAAATGTTTAAAAAAAAGTCAACATTATGGAATTTCATTACCATATTTGGAATCATCGTGAAAAATGCATTGACAGAGTACAAACATGCTTAGTATAGGGTCAGTTATCCTTGGGATAGACTTTGAAAGTCAGGAAAATTTCTGAAAAATCTGTTTTGTGTTTGGTAAAACTAATAGCCACGTGGAAAGTATTAAGATATTCTTGCCCGAAAATGGGCTGTTCCAGTTGAAATTCATACACCCTATATCAAAGAAATGAGTGTAGACTCATCCATGAAGATAGCCCCATTTGAAATACACACTACCTCTGAAGGAAGATTAAGGAAATGTCCTCCATATAGGGGCGTATGGTTTTCAAATGGAACATCCTAATGCATAGATAACTTGCTTTTTGTAATCCTCTAATACAGGGGTTCTCAACCTGGGGTCGTGACCCCCATGGGGGTCGTTTGGGGTTTTCCAGGGGGTCATGAAGAGATCATTAATATAGCTTTTTGGGGAACCACTTTGGTATTTCGCTCTAAAAAAGGCTTAAAAACTCAAAAGAAACTTTGAAATATGCTAAATTTCCTGCTCGCTACGCTCGCATCATATAACCAAGCAGTTTCAGTTTGAATAAATTTGGGGTTTTTTTTCTTCATTTTTGGGGGGTTGGGGTCACGGTACTGACCAAGAATGTCAAAAGGGGTCGTGGGCCAAAAAGGTTGAGAATCACTGCCCTAATCTGAGAGGTCTATTTGCCCGTAGAACAGGGTTTTATTTTCGTCGCCTAAAAGTATTTTATTGGTCCTGTCTTCCTCTAAACCTTCATTGCAAAGAACACAGCGTGTTTTATGGACGCGTAGTGTTTGTCGCATAGGCCTATTCATAGCTGAGACAATGCCACATATCCATTCAAATCGAATTAAAGAATGAAAAAAAAAAATACTTCTGCAAAAAAGGCACCTATGCCTTAGGAGATAATGTACATGAGCTCAGTCATTTCCCTGATTGAGATTCTCAATTTGATATTCTATAATGTTTTTTTGTTGTTGTTGAAAAAGTACCATGTAATTGGTTACCGAAGCGGTACTCTTTTCATGGATACTATATAAATCAAAATCTTGATACTTAGTTAAATGTGAGTGTATCATGTATGAATATATCTTTCACAAGAAATGATGAAACGACTGAAGAACATAACCCTAAAAGGCAGTAAACCATTATGCTCTTACTCGCGCTAATAGCCGATTAACACGGAGCAGACGATAGCGTGTTGCCTTAGAGAGTGACCAAAGCCAACTTGGCGCGTAAATATTTGATGGGAAAGTACAATATAGTCTACATACAGCACGTAACCAAATAAAAAATACGAACAGCTTTTACCATTGTCATATATGCGTCCCTAAAGTCGTGTGATGTAAAACGGTATAGTATTTATCTAGTGAATGGTACATAATTAGTTTTCAGAACCGGTAAAGAAAGGATTGTCTATTGAATAGACTATCTATTAATAATACGGCACGTATCGTCTTCACGGACGATGGTGTCCCAGTAGAATTCTCCATACACGATGAAACAAATCCATTTAGATGTCATTACCTTCCCTCTCCCGACATGTGGGTGATAAAATGAGAATATTGCACTTTTCAACTTTAAATTAATAAACTACCATAACGAAAGACCCAATGTTGATGATTTTTTAAATTGTTTAAGGTCAAATTGGTTTAAATCAATAAGGACAGGCTTTTTAAACAATGTTGTTTTAATTGAATTTGCCGAGTATCGACGATTTTCGATTTTAAGTAGCAATTATACAACACCCTCTGTTGATTATAGGTAACATAATTTCGAAGTCTATTTTATTGAAATTATAGAATACAGATCACTTTTCAGGCTTGTGACGTGTATGTTTACATTAGGGACAACCGAATCTGTTGTGGTTTGAACAGGTTATGGAACCACACGTTGCTGGTCAGTGTTTCTATTTTATTGAAATTATAGAATACAGGGATCACTTTTCAAGCTTGTGTATGTTTACATTAGGGACAACCGAAGCTGTTGTGGTTTGAACAGGTTATGGAACCACACGTTGCTGGTCAGTGTTTCTATTTTATTGAAATTATAGAATACAGGGATCACTTTTCAAGCTTGTGTATGTTTACATTAGGGACAACCGAAGCTGTTGTGGTTTGAACAGGTTATGGAACCACACGTTGCTGGTCAGTGTTTGTACGTGTATGTATAGGCAGAGATGGAAATGCTCTTACACCTTTCGACCTCAGGTAACCTAATATCAGGTTACCTAACCTCAGGTTACCAAACCTCAGGTTACCTAACCTCAGGTTACCTAACCTCAGGTTACCTAACCTCAGGTTACCTAACCTCAGGTTACCTAACCTCAGGTTACCTAACCTCAGGTTACCTAACCTCAGGTTACCTAACCTCAGGTTACCTTACCTCAGGTCGAATTTATTTTTGGACTTGGCATTTTTTCACAAAGTGATGCATGCGTGCACACGTTCAATCATTTAACGTTTGTTTTAATCAAAATGTTCTCAACCTCAGGTTTACTTATTGTAGTAGTCTAATTTGGTATCATTATTTTCCCGTATTCTTGGCCTTTTAGACAGACCTTTACTTTGTTTATATTGAATACACATTTTTGATTGTAGCTGTGTCTGATTTTTGTATTATTACGTTGGGTTACTACTGTGATTTTTAGGCCTATAGTCAAAATCAACCTCAGGTTTTCACAGTTAATATCTTGACAACCCGAGGTTGTTTAATTGGATTTATTTTCAACCTGGGGTTGTTGTATTGAATATTTACTCAGCCTCAGGATTATGTATTGCAGTATTCTAATTTATTTACATTTTTCCAAAATCCTTGGCTACCAAAATGTTTAAGTCCAAAAGTGAATACAACCTGAGGTTAGGTATAACCTGAGGTCGAAAAGTGTATGAGCATTTCCATCTCTGCGTATTGAATGGGTGTGGTTATTAAATTCTAAAACATTAATTTTCAATCCAAATACACACAAACCAACCAATAACCCAACTGTTGTATTGGACGCTTATAGGCCCATTTGAATCTCAATATTTATATATCTTGACACAAATGATGCGCGCGTCCCCATTGTACGTGTCCTATGTTGAGACACCATTTCACCATCAAAGGAAATATTCCCCTGGCTAATATATAACTTTAAGAAGAATATATTATCAAGGAAAGCACTATCTATAACTAGTATCATAACCATTTTCAGTGCCCGGGATTCGCAGTGCAAAAGATTAAGAGAGAGCTATGTGTATTGGAGCATTTCAAGGGGTGACATTATTTGCCGTGTGATGCGTGAAAATTCACGAGAGAGTGACATGATCTTACACCTGTTACGTGATTACAACTAACTGTAAACAGAGACTTGAAATGGTGCTAAACCACTCTCTCTATATACAGGACAGCATCTGTGGACTCATTATAAATTCAACATACGTCTAGGCCAATAAAATGGTGCAAACTTGAATCTTTTAGGAAATGAAAATCCCGAGTGGCATCACCATAGTTAAATAGTTGAATAATGTCTTTTCCAAGTTCTAGGTTTCCCACAGAAAGTTGCCATGACATGAATAACGTGTAAGGTTACACGTGCAACATGTAAGGTTATGAGTGGCCATAGTATAAACAAAACGTGTAAGATAATACGTCTAAGGTAACACGTAATACGCGTAAGGTTACACATAAAACGTGTAAGGTTATACGTCTAAAGGCCCTGTCACACCATAACGTATCGCCTCAACGTATGCCAACGTATGCGAAATATCGAACAATACGTTGGTGTACGTTGGCGTACGCTGATATAAGTTAGGGGTACGTTGGGGATACGTCGTTTACGTTAAGAGCACGCTGTGATACGCTATGACAATTTGGACCACGAAAAAATATTGAGCATGCTCAAAATTTCTCAACGTACTCAACGTGTGCTTAATACGTTCTGCATAAGTTCCCGGTAAGTTTGTGGTACGTTAAATATACGTTGACATTACGCTGACATACGTTAGTGGTACGTTGCTCGTACGTGACTCGTAAATTGGTATACGTTGATGAACGTAGGCTGGGGGAAACGTACAGCCAACGTAGTGATAACGAGTTGATAACGTATATGTGCCGTATGTCTAACGTATGCCTGACGTATTTCCAACGAGTTTTGACGTATTCTCACGTATTCACCTTATGCCGGGCGATCGTGTAAGGCCCTGTCACGTATCCATAGCGTATTGAACGTATACATAGCGTATGACTAACGTATGGATAGCGTATGACTAACTTATAACATACTTATGACAGCGTATCACAACGTATGCGAGCGTATGCGAGCGTATGACTGACGTATGCTTAACGTATACTTAACGTATTCGTAGCGTATGTCGGCCGTGTTCGACGTATCGTCAGCGTATCCTCGACGTACAACGAACACGTGGCTTATTATGCCGCTGTAGCACGTATAAATACCGCGCCGATTTCACATTACATCATTCCCGCCGATGTCATCAAGCAGTTAACATGCCTCCCAAGAAGAAGCAAGCAACCAGGGGCCGAGGCCGAGGAGGAGGAAAAAGCAAGAAGGCCAAGACAGACCATGAAGAAGTGAGGATGAGATACTCAAGGGACCCATTTATATACTTAAACCCTCCATAAGTTCCCAAAACGCCGAATGCACGCTAGCTGTACGGTAGCCCTGTCACACCATGGCGTATCGCCTGAACGTATAACAACGTATGCGAAATATCGAAAAATACGTTGGCGTACGCTGATACAAGTTAGGGGTAAGTTTGGGATACGTCGTATACGTTAAGAGCACGCTGTGATACGTTGTGAACATTTGGAACACGTCGAGCCCGCGAAAAATTATTGAGCATGTTCAAAATTTCTCGACGTACTCAACGTGTGCTTAACTTACGTTCTGCATAAGTTCCCGATAGGTTCGTGGTACGTTAGACATACGTTTAGAAACGCTGACATACGTTAGACATACGCTGACATACGTTAGAGGTACGTTAATCGTCTTAAGTTATAGGTTGGACATATATATTTACCCTTCTAGATATTTTAATAGTTATCATCTAGGCTGCGTTTACTTGAACTGGCAACACTTGTCCCGCCGTGTACGAAACTCAATTTCTGCAACGGCATAAGTCACGTGTTCGTTGTACGCCGAGGATACGCTGAGGATACGTCGAGCACGGCAGACATACGCTACAAATACGTTGGTCATACGCTCGCCGATCGCATACGCTGTTATACGCTGTCATAAGTTTGTTATAAGTTAGTGATACGCTATCAATACGTTAGTCATACGCTATGTATGCGTTTAATACGCTATGGATACGTCCATTCCATCACCGATGTTGACGCAATTCGTTGGGAAGTTGGACGTTCTTGGACGTTCTCGGACTCTGACAATTTTCGAGCTATTTTTTGAATACGTCGGCATACGTTCAGGCCACGTTCAGGTCATACGCTATGGTGTGACAGGGCCTTAAGATGTATCTTAGACGCCTAAGATAACATTCTTGCTTTTTCCGTTCACACGTTGGATTTAATATTTGCGAAAAAGAATCAATCAAACAACCTGGGGAGTGGAGGGTTGGGGAGGATTTTAGTCCGGATCCGGTCCGGACTAAATCTCGCTAGTGGGAACGCGATTCAAGTAGGTCCCGGTCCGGACTCAAAGTGTTTTTTGTTATTTTTCAAGACCACTTTGAAAGGTAGTCCTGGTCCAGACTAAATCAATAATTGTGCATGTGGGAACGTGATTCACTCGATAATACTCGAGACCGGGACCATTTTTCGCGTATTGCTGCGCCTTGTGTTGCTACGTCTCGCGCGTTGTACATAAAGTCGCGCGAGTTATACATATAGCCGCGCGAGTTATAAAGGAAGTCGCGCGCGTTATACATAAAGTTGCGCGAGTGATGAAATATGACGCAGTGATCGTCACGATTTAGGTAAACAACTTGATAAAACAGTATTTAAGCACTAGTTTGAGACTTATTTTGTTATGCTATGCCGATTTGTATCCTATTTCATGTCATAATTTTTGCGATTTTTGAATGATTTTAGATTTACATCTAAGTCGGGTCTAAGTGGATTTTGTTATTAGGCCACATTAGACCACTTTGCTGAGTCATCGCAACTTTCAAGTGGGTCCCACTTGAAAGTTATGTGGGAACACGGCCTAAGATGGGCGCGTAGACATAGTGTGACGATTTGCGTATTGCGTATTTTGGTTAAACTCCAGCATTTACACCTTTTGCCGTTCCCCCCAACTTTTGCTACTAAATAGAACCACGCATTTAGTGAGTATTGCTGGCTTTTTGTGATTATACGATTGTAACCACAAAAAACCCCCATCATTAACCGGTTATTGTAGACTTGGTCCAACTATCTGTTGATGTATTCAAGCATAGATATGGTATGAACATCTACAACTATATCTCTCTGCTGTTATACAGAGATCCCTCTGCTATTTGGCTAAACCATGATCATAGGCTAATTAAGGATTCATGTCAAATGACTGTGTCTGCCACGAAAAGCTGTGGAACAACATGAGAGAGATGGGTTTCCCCAACCATATTGTGCAACTCATCAGCAAGCTGTATCAAGACCAAGAGTCTGCAGTAAGAACCAGCAGAGGCGACACAGATTGGTTCCCTATAGGCAGAGGCGTCAGACAAGGATGCATAATATCTCCGCAGCTATTTAACATCTACGCTGAGCAAATAATGAGAGATGCCCTGGGAGACTTCCGAGGCGGTGTCAAATTAGGTGGCCAACGGATAACCAATCTCAGGTATGCAGATGACACCACCCTAATCTGTAACAGTAGATCAGAACTGATGACCTTACTGCGAGCTGTGAAAATAGCAAGTGAAGAGAGGGGGCTGATGTTAAATACCAAGAAGACCAAGATCATGGTAGTAGATGAAGGTCAGTGTGATGTGGACAGAACCTTTTCTCTGGACGGCAATGTCATAGATGAAGTGGAAAGTTTTGAGTTTTTGGGCTCCATCATCAACAATAAAGGTGACTGCTCCCAAGAGATCAGGCGCAGATTTGCAATCGCTCGTGGTGTGGTACAAAGCATGACCAAGCTGTGGAAGAGTAAACTTCCGTCCTCCCTCAAGGTGCGGCTACTAAGATCAACAGCCTTTGCTGTAGCATCATATGGCTCCGAATCTTGGACAATGAAGTCAGCGGACAAGAAAAGGTTGGATTCTTTTGAGATGTGGTGCTACCGCAGAATCCTGAGGATATCGTGGACCGAAAAAGAAAACAAATGAATGGGTACTCCAGGAGCTTGGCGTCAAGAAAACCCTACGGGCTGATATTACTGCCAGAAAGCTGTCCTATTTTGGTCATGTCACAAGACATAATTGCCTTCAGAACACAATTATCCAAGGCAAGATTGACGGAAAGAGGAAGAAAGGTAGACCTGCGACAAGCTGGCTTGAAGAAATCAAACAGCTCACAGGAGCAAGCATCACAAAGGCAACAAGAGCTGCTGGTGACCGCAGACAATGGCGTTCTTTCATTTCGAACCACACCGGCATTGCTGTATGCTACGAGACTAAAGAGAGAGAGTCAAATGGCTACTTGTTTACACAATTTATTATGCATCCGTATGCCATCACTTGCCGTATACCTGGCCTGATATGAACTCCTATATACTTTCTGGGCCTATACTGTCATGGAAATCATGCCCCATTCGAAAAATGCTTTCACCCGCATATCACGATCGGGCACTTTAAATGGTAGCTAACTGTTACCAAGTCAGTTGCATTGTGCGGTAGACATTTGCCCATTTGGCACAGTTGATGTGACAAGCTTATGAGACTATATCCAAATGATGGCGATCGACGAGTGAGTAGTAGTTTAAAAATCATCCTGGACCAAGGTTAACGGTTATTGACGGTGATGGAATCGAAACACGCTTATATTTTTACCGATTCTTATACACATATACCTATAGTCTAGTTATGTATCAGAACAGTGACGCAAACTGCGTCCTTTACTAATTGCAGCGCATAAACGCTCGCGCATGTTCCAGGCGCTGACGTACACACCCCACCCCCACACGTAGAATAATGGACGATACATACGCGTGCTTAAAATTAAGTCCCTGTCCAGAGGAAGAGAAATAGAGTATGTAGGAATTCAGATTCTTATCGGAATGTTACAATTGAAATAGTAAAAGGAAGACGAACCCTTTTATCTGGGTTTCTACACCATTAATATAAATAGACACGGCAATTTGTGCCTCTATCCTTGTCAAATGGATTCATCAACACGATGTGTATACCTTAAACGTTCTATTTACATTCTGTATAAGAACCATCAGCCGTGCTAGCGCTGACGATTTAAGTAAATACCCACGAGGCCATTTGTACTGGGAACAGTATTGATGGAGAGACAATTTGCTAGTGTTAATGCCTTTGCCTTGCGAGTAATGGAGTGACCCATTCACGATTATAACATTGACAATTCATTTAGGATAGTAATATTATCCTGCGCCGTGTTTGGTTACTATAGTAACACTTGACGCTTTACTACGTTTCTGGCTTTTCACAACATTCGAGATTGAAATCGAAAGATAAAAGTTAAAGGCCGGCTATACATATATATTCGCCGTTACACTTTTCACATTTTGACCGCTATAATGATCCCGCGAACCATTTGTTGATATTCCTTGTATTTATTCAAGGAAGTTAACCCCCTGGGGTCTACCTGTCTATCTTACAGTGGTTCTGATTGGTTTATTACAAGATGTACTCATATGAATAGCCAATGCAGCTTGTAAAATGTTTCACTCCCATCTTTATCAGGGATACAATTATTCTAACAATGTCTCTCATTGGTGCAATAAATGATGTATCCATCTTTTTAACCAATCGGCCGGTAGTTCTCAGGGGGTTTAGTCATAGTCAACAAAACTTTGCCTCATACAATAGGCAACATGTACATTTACTTGAGATATACTAGAGCATCGCCGCAAGCTTCCGATAATAGCTTTCATATCAAATGTGTTGAACACCCTTGCTGCACGGATGTTGCCAACAGTGAGCTGTTCCACTTAGTATCCGTACACCCCCTATAGAAGACATGACCTTAATCTGCCACTAAGGCAGGTAACCCTATTTAAACTTCACACTCCCTATGGGGAATACTAAGGCAATGTCTTCCATAGGGTTGTATGAATTTCACAAATTGAATTGAACCAATGTCCGCGTCTCAGTATTCCACTACTCCAACGGTGTTTATTAATTTCCAGCGCACAGAGTGTATAAAGCCTTTAAATGTTGCAGTCGAGGTTAACCAGACGAGATTTTAGTGAGATCCATAATTTGCCTCGTGGAATGACCTAGCGATATTTATTTTAAGCATACTGGAACACCACATTTGTCTCCCGGCGCTGCTTAGCTCTCGCAAAAAACCTCAAATGCATTGATAATCCGCTCTATGCGTTGTTGGTGTTTAAAGTGTCTCAGGTCATCTATTGAAGTTGAAGTTGAAGTGTTACAGACATGGAATTGACTTTGTGCTATAGATTATCTAAAGCGTAGTGTATGTAGCATCAGCTTACGGTTAATAATTTACGTGAACCCTCTCATTTCAACAGGTTGATTCAGTGCACTTGTTGACCGGTTAAAAGTGCTTGAAAGCGACCATGGCGTCAAATTCTATTAATTATTGATGACATCTTTGAGTGAATTAGGCTTCTGTACGGAAGTTTTCAAAACAAAACCATTCAAACGCTCCGGTGTCTGATATGTTTGCATTGGACTGGATTGCGAACCATCTAATGTTCATTGAAATAGAAAGGAGCATGTCTTGGACTAGTCGGACTAAATCATGTTGTGCATATACGACTAAACTGTTTCGAACATTTGTTTATTTAGCACTTTACCTGCAATGTAAGTTAAGTTAAAATGACGACTCATGTGATATATTTCTTAACTTATGCCATAGACTCGACTCAATACTTGAACTAATCTGTAACACGAAGTAAATTCTGTGCTCATATCACTTAAACTTTAAAAAAAATAACGGTTGGTCTGCGGCTTGGAACTCCTTCAGAGATCGTTATCAGGAACTCCGTACAGATGTATACAATTCACTCCCAGATGCAATGTGTGGTCCAGTGGAGCAGCGCAGGATTCATAAACATGAGGTTGTGAGTTCTAGCCCCGCCGTGGCCAACGTGTTTGTTTGTGTCCTTGGGCAAGGCACTTAATCTACATTGCTTACTATACTCCCTTTCATAATCCCTTGGACATAATTCCATCACATCATGCGTACGTGCGAGTTGCGCACGTATGTGCGTAGGGTCGCGTATTAATGCGTAGGTGCGTATGTGCGTAAACCAGGAAGTGCGTACCAGTCCCTTTAAACAAATAATCGCGCATCTTAATTGGTCAATCGTGAAATCGTCACACGCCGTGATCGCCGGCGCGTGACCTTGTTCATGTTTATCGCGCCTCTCAAGCATTTTGACGCCGCGCCTCGAAAACAACAACAAAATACGCTCGCGTGAAATAACGCGAATTATGTCCAAGAAATTATGAAAGGGAGTATAGGGGTAGGGATTGTTTGTTCATTTTTGTTTGTTTGAATGTCGCAACTTGGCGCTGATTTAGCTGCTGCCTTGACGTTGCATTGTTTATTAATGTATAATAATTTACGTAATTTGTAATGATGTGACAATTCAGCCGGTTGGCTGCGATGACAATAAAATTATACCAACGTTACTTTAAAGCGATTCCAACCGCTTAACTAGTATGGATGCTCTGGAACTCTACTCTACACACATCGATCACATTTACAAGGTAGTAAATCACTCTAAGACACGGCGATTTATAGGGTCATGATCATCGGGGAATGAGTTATCAATACCAGCTGCCACGTTCCAGTATGTTACGAGTAATTCAACAACTCCACAATGCCTTAACACTTATCACGCGGCAGGCGTCTGCAGACGACATTCCAAAATGTTCACAAAATGTTTCAAATAAGTCAAAATTCTTGAATTGCATTACCATATTTGGAATCACCATGAGAAAGAAGTACACAATGTCTAGTATTGGTACAGTAATTTTTGAGATAGACTTTTAAGTTGGGAAAGGTATCTGAAACATCCGTGTTGTATACTAGTACTGGAAAACTAATAGCCGCATGAGAAGTGATTTCGTTATATTAGTCTATGGTTATCACCACGCTGCTATAGAAATCAACACATTGATCGAAGTGCAACGTAACGCACTATGCGATCTCAAACGCAGTGCGTATTGTTGTAGAATGACCTTGCACGCGCTATTTATATCGACCGTTGAAACTAAACTCAATTCCATTATTATCTTAATTTAGTCAAATGTTATTCTTGGGGGAAATGAACTTATTTGAAATGGTCAAAAATAAAAATAAATAAATAAAATAATACACGCAGTTATTATAACTAGTCTTATTTTAACTTAGACATAATAATAACCATGGCGCGAACTTTTACTTTTGATGTTCCACAATTTTTATATGCAAAAGGTAACGGTTTACTTGACATCAATGTCAGATTGGCGTGTCTGAACAAATGAACATGTGAATGTCGCCAAGATGCCATCAATTATGTAACGAATTTGACATCAGTAACGCTTTCAAGCACTTTTACTGGGAAAACATGTATGCTAAATCAACTTGTTGAAATGAAGGGTCAGTATGATTTATTAACCGTAAGCTGACGCGCTGATGGCATAGACGTGGTCAAATCCTTGTGGGAGTCTACAACACTTCAGAATTGTTGACAAGCCCGTGCTTTGAGTGCGCATTTCTTTGACAGGGAAATTATAGTGTCATTCGAAGAATGGGCCATCAAAACATATTATGTAATTCCATGAGAGCTATTACCTGAGAAGCCAACGGCGATGTTCTAGTACGTCGAAAGGAAATATTCTACGAGGCCGTTACACTAAGGGGCCATATCCAAACTCTCAGTGATTTTAAAGCATTTTTCTACCGATTTTACCCCGGTATTCCAACGAAATAGAACGAAATAACAATGCATTTCGTTGGAATACCGGGGTAAAATCGGTAGAAAAATGCTTTAAAATCACTGAGAGTTTGGATATGGTCCCTAAGAAAGTATTGTTTAATTGTAAGATAACATTTTATGGAGACTTAATGGCTTTATCCGTTCGCGGTACATTAATGTGCGAACTAAGGCGTAACTCACTGGAAATTAGTTGAAGCCACGTCAATTTGATACACTGTTTGAACGATAATGTGTCTGCATTAGATGACAGAAGCCATATCTTGTAGTTACGTGCAGGTGATTGGATTGTATCTGATTGTTTGGGTCAAGAAGCACAGCAGCGAGACGAATCTTGGCGAGTTTACAGATTTGATCAATTTGCGTAAATTCACGCGCTTTACTCCGTAAACTACTTTCGGTTGTAAACGCGCCAAGATTCAGCTTCCTGCAGAAGCACATGGCAAAGAATACTAGAAGTAGAAGCTCCACTGGCAACCTAATTCCAAAACCGACGTGTATTGTTAATTTTAATTATAAACAATCAACCGAACAATGCAACTCACGCTGAAACCGCGTTGCCCGTGTAACGCTGACGCAGTAGGTCATACCGCGTGGTGCGTTGCACTATGTGTACGCGCTATATCATAGTTAAGTAACGTGGACGAGGCCATAATCAAAACGAAATGAACCAGGTACCAGGCCCGATGATGTGTTAAAACGATGCATGAAAAGGATAAAGTGAAACGCAAAAACACCGTGTGCAGGTGTGCCTGACGACAAAATCGAACAAAAAAATGTCAAATACTCTAATGGTAGAGTGACCAATAGTCCAGTCAATCTATCGCCAATGATAGCATGACCCACCACAAATTGCAACACAAGGTTTTTCTTCAGTTTCTTCATTAGAAAGGTCTCTGGAACAACATATCAAAAGTCTAATAAAATCTAAGTAGGCGAAAGTCATTTTTTCCGTAAATCCAAGATGGCCGCCAAAATACCCTATTTTTGACAATATCTTGAACTCTCATTATCATTTTACAAATATTTTAACTGCAAAAGTATGGTTTTTAATATCAATGAACCCATTAAAACACATTTTAATATAATTGGCCTGTAACTTGCTTTGTTAACACACCTAAATCCAAGATGGCCGCCAAAATGGCCGCCAAAAATGGTAAAAACTCCATATATTGGCATATACAAACCAACATGTATGATCAGAGTATAGTTTTAACAATGGGATGTATGAATTAGACCACTAGATTCTCATATCTAGTATTTTTGCTTTGTTAACATACTTAAAACCAAAATGGCCGCCAAATTAATGGCCACAAATTGTCAAAAGTGGTCAAAATTCCATAAAATAGCATAATATCAACCGAAATGTATAATAAAAATATAATTTTAACGATGGTATGTATGTGTTAAACCACAAGTAACTCATATCCAGTATTTGTGCTCTGTTAACATAGTTCAGAATCCAAAATGGCCCCCAAATGGTTCCCGAAATGGCTGCAAAAAATGGCAAATTCCATAAAATGAGATATTATCAACCTAGTAAATGTATGATGATATTATTGTTTGAATAATGGGATGTATGTATTAGACCACTAGTAACTTATATCTAGTATTTGTGCTTTGTTAACATACTTAGGAATCAAAAATGGGTCCAAAATGGCCCCCAAAATGGGTCCAAAATGACTGAACAAATTGTCGAAATTCCATAAAATGGTATAATATCAACTAAAATGTATGATGATGAAAGTATAGTTTTAACATTGGGATGTATGTATTAGACCACTAGTCACTTATATCCAGTATATTTGCATTGTAATGATATACTTTAAATCCAAGATGGCCACCAAAATGGCTGCTGTAAATGTAAAAATTATCTACATGAGTGTATGATAATCCACAATAGATATTTTAAGAGTGTATATTACAACACATTCACCAAATAGTATGTTTGAAACTGCTTAGCTACTGCTTTTAGATATAAGGCCCACCTCTGTGACAAATTTGATTCTGTATCACTTTCCAAAATGGCTTCCAGAGTGGTTAAGTTGATGTTAAATGACCTAAAACAATTGTTTTGTATTGTAAATGACTATACCAATATCCCCCAAATCTAATAAGACACTAGACAACATTCAATATGTCTATGATGAAGCCTAGGGGCTGTTGATCTAGTTTGAGTATTTTAAAATATCCAAGATGGCTGCAAAAGGTTAAAATAACTGAAAAACAGTATTAGTTTTATTGTTAGTGTTACATTAGATATGAACAAAAGATTATATCTATTGATTTTAATCCACCCAGTAAACGTATCTGTATGTGACAAGGTATAATTGAATGGTGACTCCATATTTTGATGAATTGGTGGTCACCTGTGGTAATTATTTTGACCATTTGGAGGTAATTTTATTGACCATTAGGGGTAATTTTAATGAAATGGTCATTATGATGCCCATCTTAATAATACCACATAGTCAAAATGGAGTATATATCCATTTACTTATACCTTGTCACATATACAAATACGTTTACCGGATGGATTAAAAACTGTAGATAATTTGGTCATATCTAATGTAACACTAACAATAAACTAATACTGTTTTTTCAGTTATTTTTACCTTTTGCAGCTATCTTGGATATTTTAAAATATTCAAAACTATAATTAACACAGGTGGCCACTCAAAACTATATAGATCAACAGCCCCTAGGCTTGATCAATCATAGATAAAGTGAATGCTGCCCCATTAGATTTGGGGGTATTGGTATTACATAGTATGGTCATTTACAATACAAAACAATTGTTTTAGGTCATTTAACATCAACTTATCCATTCTGGCAGCCATTTTGGAAAGTGATACTGAATCAAAATTAGAATAATGCTATTTAGTGAATTTGATGTAATATACACTCTTACAATGTCTATTTTGGATTATCATACACTCATGTAGACTATTTTTACATTTACAGTGGCCATTTTGGTGGCCATCTTGGTTTTAAAGTATGTTATTACAATGAAAATATACTGGATATGAGTTACTTAGTGGTCTAATACATACACCCCAATGTTAAAACTATACTTTCATCATACATTTTGGTTGATATTATCCAATTTTTATGGAATTCCAACAATTTGTTCAGTCATTTTGGGACCCATTTTGGATTTTAAGTATGTTAAAAAAGCACAAATACTAGATATGAGTTACTAGTGGTCTAATACATACATCCCATCATTAAAACTATATTTTCGTCATACATTTAGGTTGACATTATCCCATTTTGTGGAATTTGACAATTTTTGCAGTCACTTCGGGAACCATTTTGGGGGCCATTTTAGCAGCCATTTTGGATTTTGAACTATGTTAACGGAGCAAAAATACTGAATATGAGTTACTAGTGGTCTAACACATACATCCCATCGTTAAAACTATATTTTTATCATACACATCGGTTGATATTATGCTATTTTATGGAATTTTGACCACTTTTTACCATTTTTGGCCATTAATTTGGCAGCCATTTTGGTTTTAAAGTATGTTAACAGAGCAAAATTACTAGATATGAGTTTCTAGTTGTCTAATCCATACATCCTATTGTTAAAACTATACTCTGATCATACATCATACATGTTGGTTTATATATGCCAATATAAATATGAAGTTTTTACCATTTTTGGCGGCCATTTTGGCGGCCATCTTGGATTTAGGTGTGTTAATAAAGCAAGTTACAGGCCAATAATATCAAAATGTGTTTCAATGGATTCATTGATATTAAAAACCATACCTTTGCAGTTAAAATATTTGTAAAATAATAATGAGAAGTCAAGATATTGTCAAAAATAGGGTTTTTTGGCGGCCATCTTGGATTTACGGAAAAAATGCCTTTCGCCTGCTTAGATTTTATTAGACGTTTGATATGTTGTTCCAGAGAACTTTCTTATAACAAAACTGAAGAAAAACCTTGTGTTGCAATTTGTGGTGGGTCATTCATTAGATTGACTGGACTACAAGGCCACAGTCCGTCAGTTCTCGGCATATGGTACAACCCCACCCCCAGCACTTCCTGCTTATAACAGTGTTTCCAATTGGATTATAACAACATTTCCTCATTTGAATTACCAATTAAAGTAAAGCTTCTATCATATATCACTTTCTCTATCAGGGATACAATAACACTGACTATATCTCAAATAAGGGGGGAAATCCGGCTGTGTCGACGCCGGCAATCGAACCGGGTCGCCTCCGTGGCAGTTCTGTTCCTATGCAATTGAGTCACGAAATCAGTTTGGATGGTTCAGATTCTTTTAAAAGCACCAACTTTGGTCCAGTATACCAACGGGACTAGAATCACAAACACTACCCATTTTCAAAGGTTCTTGGACTGAGAAAGTCCAAGAATGTGACGATTTGGAGACAATGTCACAACAACTATGAAATCAAGAGTGACAAAATGTTTCTCTAACGTTGTGTGTGAGTTCTCAGTTCTACGTCAGTCTTTGAAATGTGTAAGTGTCACATTTGAAGTGTTTTATGCAGTGGCGTATCTATAGCTTTTGTTGCCCATGATATTCCACGTGTTTGTGCATATTGCCAAGAATGTATGATATGTGAAGTTTAAATAAAATATATACACAAAGAATTAAGTTAAGCACCCCCTAATATATGTATACATTGGCATATATTCTAAGGTATGTGAGATCAAATAATAATGATTGGTATGACATTAGCAATTATCCATTGATGAAATGCAGATGAGTGCACTCATCTGTGACGCCCATCGCTCGTGTTATCATCCACGTGGTCGTAGGTCGTAGGGTTGAGTCAGTGATCCGATCACGTGGGTCCTACACACGTTATTGACGCAAAGATCGCTAGAGGTCTTCTCAGAACAATGACTGTACGTTAGAAAACATAAACGTCATCCACACTGTCCGTGATGGACCTATAGCTCCATACTTAAATTGAGGTGAAAATATGCCTAAAATTCCCAAAAAATGTCACCTTAAATTATTCAGAATAAAATATTGAAAACGGCATGATTGTTATGTTTTTATGTGACCATAATATCACTTCTCCAGAAAATATAGCAATATCATGGGTATACTACACTGTTTTGACGACAACAAACTTGTAATGTGCGAGGTTGTAAAAAAACGGGGGGGGTGCTTAACTTAATTCTTTGTGTTTAGATTCGGACAAACTGGCGTGAATTATGTTAATAAATACCCTAACATACAAAATGTTTGCGGCGATCGGATAACCCACTAGACGACAGGGGACTGTTGTTTACACGGGCACCAGATGAACAAGCGTTAACGTGTACAGAGTCTTTCTTGAGAGTCTCAAGCGACCAAAATATATGTGGTAAATATAAAAATGTATTATGGCCTATAAGCATGATTGTAGCAGAATCTATGACAAGCCAAACTCAATCAAATCAATGTGAGGATCGAGCAAATGACATAAGCCGATGGGGAAATAATATAAATACCGGACAAACTGGCGTGAATTAAATTAACAAAGACCTTAAATATACACTGTCTCGAACCCGGTCCCTCTCACATTTGCGGCGATTGGATAACCCACTAGAGCACATGGCACTCTATTTACATCGGCACCAGATCATGTTCATATATACCAAGTCTTGTGAGGTTTTACACACATGTAGGTAAAAAGTCAGGTCCATAACAGTGTTTGCCATGTACGGTGGCATTCTTACGTGCATTCGAGTATTCACAATACGATTCTTATTATAATGTATTGAAACTCAAGTCGGAAGATATTTTACACCTGAACCACTAAAGGGATAGCAAACCGTGTCCTGGGCATCTACGCTATTACAATATAAAACACGACAAAGTGTGCGTAGAAGAGGATGTAATTTGTGTCACGATCCTTGTGGATTGGATTCATCA
Organism: Ophiura sarsii; assembly: GCA_035610835.1. NCBI lineage: Eukaryota > Metazoa > Echinodermata > Ophiuroidea > Amphilepidida > Ophiuridae > Ophiura > Ophiura sarsii. The sequence continues at coordinate 51,478,178 of CM069453.1, read as the reverse complement.
ACACGGTATGTGTACTTTAAGCGATGCTATCGACATTCTTTATGAGAGCCATCAGCCGTGGTAGCGCTGACGGTTTAAGTAAATACCCGCGAGGCCATATTCACTGAGAACATTATTGACAGTAAGACAATTACTAGAGCAAAATTGCCGTCGCCTTACCGATAAAGAGGGTGACCTATTCACTATAATACATTGACTATTCATCAAGAATTGTAATATCAACAGGTGTCCTATTTTGTTACAACAATAACATTTGACACTTACTAGATATCGGGCACATCACATCAACTCAAAGTTCGATTTGATGAGAGCAGACAATAATCGCCGTGACCTTTTTGACGATTTTGCAATTCCGTGAACTATTTTCTATCGTAACATTGATTTTAATTTGGCAATATAATGAAAGCTACTACATTCTTTAGATAAAGTCGAACATTGGACTGACTTGATAACACTAACTAATACAAAAATAGTATGAAATTGTGTTTGAAGTTTTGAAAGTTTTTTCCCGGAAAGAAGCACATGAGTACAGCCAACTCCCAAATGTCTTAAAAAATGAACAGAATTTGTCGTCATAGTCACTTTGAAGCGCTTTCATTCGTTAAACAAATATGCTAACTCCACTTGTTAAATGAAAGGGACCATGCAATTTATTAACCGCAAGCTGATGCAACAGATGCTACGCTTCAGATAATCTATAACACAAAGTCAATTCCGTGTCCGTAACGCTTGAACTTCAACTTTAATGGAAGATTGGCACACTGAGACGCTTTAAACATTTTATTCGAAGACACGGTTTTTCATGGTGTATTTTGATTAGAGCCAGCAGCGCCGAGAGACAGCAGTAGGTGTTCTATTTATGGGTAAATATTGCGAGGCCATTGCACTAGGCAAAGTATTGATTTTGAGACAATTTCGTCTGAATATCTACGAAGATAATAGCTTGACCTATTAACAATAAATCATGGTGCCAATACCTGAGACTCAACTCATTTAAAATGCGTTGAATCTAGGTTAAATTTATTTTGGATGTATTTTGAATAATGAGAACAACGGTTTGTTTTATATGTCAGAGGAAAATATCTTAGTTGCAATGCGAATATAGATTAGCTGAGAACCAATGTTTTAAACATGAAACATGGAATTAGTGATTTTATTATTCAGTATTTCCATAAAGAAGCCTATAGTCCATTTCAGATTTCATTAACAGTGAATGGGATTTGATGTCATATCTCTTTTAAGCACTTTTATTCTCAAAACAAGTATGCTAAATCAACTTGTTGAAATGAAATGGTCTACGAATTGGGCTCAGGTAGTCAATTTTAGTGTCTGCTAACACTTTTGAACTTCAAGATTAAGCCTGGTCTGAGCTGCGCTCTTGGACTCGATTAACACTCGATTGCATCATTCTTTATTCAATCATTAAAAATACAATAACATTGATAAAAATAACGTACATCATAAAACCCTAGGACCAGTGGCGTAGCTCAGGGGGGGGGGGGGGGGGGGGGGGGGGGGGCAGGGGAGGCAAATGCCCCCCCTGATGAAAAAACCCCATTTGTGCCCCCGCCCCTCACCCCCTAAAAAAAAAAGTGGTGAGAAAAAAAGGGAATAGCAAAACATTGAGAAAAAAGACTGAGGTTATTAGCCAAATAGAAGGCAAAATTGTAAATGGAGTACATTTACTGTGCGATTTTTTTTTACTGTGCGATTTTTTTTGGACTGTGCGAAATTTTTCGACATAACCCGTGACTAAGTGACTAGAAAAAAAATTGGGGCAACCTTTTACGAAAATTTTAGAAATCTTTCCCCCCCTGAAAAAAATCCTAGCTACGCCACTGCCTAGGACGTGATTTTGACCAGCACTGACCGACCAGAATTCAGACAGGAAAGACAGGATAAACAATACAAAACTATAAATAATGTGAAGATATATATTCTACTCCGTAGAAGAACCGTACAAATAATATTCTGAGACATGTCAATCGGTGTCATGGTCCTCGTAGAGTTATTTAAAAGCCTACTCCACGCATTTGATGGGACTTATTGAAAGCCATCACCGGGGGCCGGCGGCGATGTTCTAGTATTAAGTAAATAATGCTATGAGGCCATTGCACTGGGGATTGATGTATTGATATGAGACAATTGACGATGACACGATTTTCGCCTCGATATTCGGGAAGGTGATGTTTTGACTCATTAACTTATAACCCTGATAAATACCCATCTTTTTTTTCTGATTGGTTTATTAAATGATACGCTGATTTGAAGATCCAATTAAAATACAGCATCTGCATGCTTCACTCAAATCTTTTTCGGGGATAAAGTTATTCTAACAATGCATCTTATTGGTCCTATAAATAATATATAGATATTTATAACCAATCAGAACACAATTCTCATGGGGTTTGTTTTGCTTCAGGTATCTATAGCGCAACGTCATTTCCTCATGAGAAGTCTTGCACACCTCGAAATTGATGACAGTCTCGTGCCCTGAGACTCTGTGAACACCAGTCTCTATTAGACCCGTCAACTGATGTCATGATCTTCGTAGAGTGAATCATCAACACAATGATGTATTTCTGTGAGAGCCATTAACACTGTGCTCTACTTACTATATTGGAAGTAACAATGAAGCCATTGCACAAGTGTTGCACTTCGCGAAGTATTGATTATGAGACAAATTTGTCGGCCATACTTGGAAAGATAATGGCATGACCTAGAAGTAGGGACAATATATAATCATTGAAACATTGTATTCTTAGGCCACACTGTAAAATGAGTACGCTAGACTCCACAGTGAAAGTGACTTTTATTCTATAGACTTTTTGCAACGACGTCAGAGTAATGCATTACATCACTCAACCTACGACATGTACGAGCACTAACGAAAAGTTAGTAGAGAACCATGAATACACATGTGGCCATGTCCGAAAGCATTTATTGCTATCAATTTTAGAATTATAGTTTATAATGCGGGGTGGGAAATGTTATTCTGGCGTCATAAGATGTTGGTATACCAGTATCGTTCAATACCGGAACATAAAAGCTGCCAAAATCGGTCGATACTGGTACGATTTTACTGTTCCAGTGTCGGTCGATACTGGAACACCAAATTGTGTTCTAGTATCGAGCAGCGATACTGGAAAATTTTATTATCAGGTAGTATCGGGCGATACTGGTACAAACTATACTCGTATATAATTATGTTCCAGTATCTGGACTCTTTGATACAAATACGCTTTTGCTAATCCAAAGTCCCTTTCCAAACGCATGCGCCGTCGGTTTTCGATGACGTAGTCAACCGAGCCTATACAATGAGTGCAGTATACTGCACGAATGTGTAGCTGAGGGCCGTGGCTTAGTGGTTGGAAGGTGGGGCTTGAGAACGGAGGGTCCCCGGATGCAGGTTCCCGGAGATTTAGTTGGTGTTTTTTCGTCGAAAATTGTGATCCCGGTCAAAAATCCTAAACCGGGGTTAGGGTTAAGCAAAATCCACAACTATAAACCATGTAAAAAAAGAAAGGATAAAGAACAATGGAGGGATCATAATTAAGTACATTGTTGTGGGATGTAGAGCAATACTAGTAGAGATTTAAAGGAGCTGACCATGAAATGTTCTCAAACCGTTTGAAATTATGTGACATTACTTTAACAATATACATGTAGTAGCTCTAAAGATAGCAATAATAAAAGAGGTTGTGGAAGCGATATTTGATTGATACATTCATGTGTCTTCATTTTGATTATCAACATAATTATGCACTTTGATTTTAATAAGCACTTTTCATTGTTTCTGATTATATTTTGAAGTTAGCTTTTATCTGGTAAAGCTCATGTTTTTCACCTTTTGGTCCAGTTCAAAATAATCTGCCGTCTGCGCATGCGCATATTTTTATGTAGGTTTCAGAATAAGTTCAGACAATTAGTATAACTATCCTTCAGACAATTAGTATAACTATCCTTCAGACAATTAGTATAACTATCCTATTAAATTACCCAAACGGGTTCATTTCTTGGATTTTCCTAGAAGTTTCAATTTTCCGCACATTACGGTTCCATCGCCTCTATGTTTTGAGCCACTATTTTTTGACATAATGACAGGCCAAGATATTAGAAATTGCTCCGTGAACTTGTGTCCCTATAGCCAATACAGTCTGGCCTCGTTATATTTCGCATGTAACGTAGCCCAATTGGGCTAATAATTAAAACTATAAAAATCTAATCTAGAAATCCTATATTGAGACTTTTCCGGGGACTTTTCTCAAATTGTAAAAAAATTGAAATACTTAGCACTAATTTGTATAAACAATTGGAGTTCAAAGCTAGAAATTCTTTATATAACCTCGCTAAAATATGCTAGAACCTTACCATTTAGGCGTTGGGTGTTTATTCAACCATCAATTGCCAATTTCACAATGACCCGCACTCTAGTGTGAAGGCCTTGCAACAAAAACACTAGTCAAAACCAGCGTCGGAACTGCCGGAGCAGGTACCTAAAGCACCGTAGGCGCTAACAGCTGGTGCAATAAATCAAAGAGTTGGGAGAAAAATAATTTGATTTGTAACCGCGAATATTGCCCCATAGCCGTGGTCAGGAAAATCTCAGAATATACAGGGAACGGAACCGTAATACAAATAAGTGATTAACTGACTGGGTATTCTTCAATGAAAATGGGCTATTTATACTTTTTATTTAACTGCTTTTCCCTTATCTTTCTTCTTATAGTAGAAATTGCAACTTACACAGGGATTAAAGTTGTCTTATGTATCATTATTATGAAAACAAATATCGGGATTTACCTGCTTCTTGTGTCATGTTATCTAATCTTCATAGCACGTGGTTCACACAAACAGTTCAAATTTCCAGCCAAATAACTGATTTGGCAGTGTCCAAAGTGTGCTTACTTTAAACTTATGCTATGACGTTATAGATCACACTTAGAATTCTAAAAGTGTATTGTTTGAAAGACACAGATTCAGTGTATTGTTTAAAAGATACAGATTCGGTGCATTGTTTGAAAGACACAGATTCGTAGTTTGTATTGAGCTCTCTATCTCTCAATAGAACCCTTCATTCGTCTCACAACAAGATCACTTTCAATACATATTGACCAACCCTCGTACAACCAAATATGATGCAGAGCACGCAGCCAGTAACTGATCATCAGTTGTGGTTATTGTATAATTTTCACTCTTAGTGTGCGGTTCAGGCTCAAGAGTTTTATCGTTGTATCAATTTCAGATATACTTTACCATTAACATGTTTCTTTGCAGTCGCAGTTACTTTACACCCACCACACATCCTGTCATTTGGATTACGTTTCACATTTCTTGAAAATAATATTTTTTCGAGAACAATAACATGAGCCCTTAAAATGTGTGTGCCCTTCGAAGTTAAGTGTAATATCAAAGGTTTTACATTGTCGCTTATAATATCTGTCATTATTAAAGAATATAAATCCAATGGGACAATGCTAAGAGTGAAATCCAACAAAAGGATTTATAAGTATCTTAAGAGCAGTTTGGTCTCGGCAGTGCGATAAACTCAATAAAAACGGAAGTGTAACAATGCTGATTGGGTTTCAATTTGTAGTACAGAACAACATTTCACACCGTCAAAGTGGGCTATTCCAAATGAAACCCACGCACCCACTATGCAAGACATCACCTTTATTTTTCACACAGGGAGTGTTATTTTTCAAATGGGGTTTACCTTGATGGCTGATTTCATTTGAAGTCCACACTGCCTGTGTCACGTGTGTGGTGAAAGATGAAAGGCATGTCTTCAACATGGGGTGTATGAACTTTAAATGGAAGAGCCTTTTGATGGTATGAATATATGTATCAAAATGTATATACGAGGGTCAGTCATTAAGTAATGAGAGTGATCATGGTATGGAATGCATGAGTGATTCTATTGAGGGATAGTGTGATCAATACAAAGTATGAACCTTTGTCTTTCAAACAATACACTTTTGGATTTCTAAGTATGAACTATGACGTCATAGTCCTAGCTTAAAGTTAGTACACTTGGAACACTGCTAAATCAATTATTTGGCGGGAAATTTGAATTGATAAATGAAACACGTGGCTAGAAGATTGCATAACATGACATCAGAATCAGGTAAATCCCAATATTTTTTTTAGCATAATTATGATACAAAAGACAATAACTTCCTGTGTAATTTGAAATGTGTATAGTAAAAGAGGAAAAAGTAAGGAGAAGCAATTGAATAAAAGGTATACAAATATCAGTATTTCTAATAGCCCATTATCATTGAAAAATGCGCAGTCTGTGAATTACTAGTATTGCGGAAAATCAAACAATTTAGGGAAAAACCAACCAATAAACCCGTTTGAGAGATTCCATAGGATAGTTAACTAATTATCTGAACTTATTCGCATGAAACCTACTGAAAATATGCGCATGCGCAGACGGCAGATAATTTTGAACTGGGCTAAAAATGGCTAAAATAATGAAATTTACTAGATAAAAGCTTACTGTGCCTTCAAATTCTAATCAGAAATATTGAAAAATGCGTTTATCAATGTGTAAAATTATTATGTTAGTCAAAATGAAGATATACATGAATATATCAATCAAAGATGGCTGCCACAACCTCTCTTGTTACTGCTATTTTTGGAACTACTAGATGTGTACTATTAAAGTAATCGTCACATAATTTCAATGGTTTGAGGACATTTTATGATCAGCTCCTTTTGAAATACCAACTATTTTTGCTTTACATCCCACAACAATTTACTCAATTATAATCCCTCTATTGTTCTTTATCCTTTGTTGTTTTCTAAGGTTTATTGTTGCGGATTTTGCTTAATAAAAGCGTATTTGAGATGGTCCCTTCTTGTTTGTTTTAAGAAATTCGGATCTAAAAAAAGGTGTGAAACAGTGTTCTAACTATGCAACAATTTTTATCTGTTTCTATGCTTGAATTGCCGAGATACACGCCAATGTTTCAAACAACCCATATTTCAACCTATTACATATCCAGCCAAATATTGACCAAATTCAGGCAGTGTCCCAAGTGTACTTAGTTTACGCTAATGCTATGACGCCATAGTTGATACTTGGAAAAATTCAAAAGGGTATCGTTTGAAAGACAAAGGTTCATACTTTGTATTGATTACATTATCCCTCAATAGAATCACCCATGCATCCCATACCATGATCACTTTCATTACTTACTGACTGACCCTCGTACTTGAGGAATAACTTTTGTGCAGCATTCAGTAAGCAATTTATTCTCATAAAAATCATTATTGTGGTATCGTAGCAACCTGTTACCATTTCTACCGCTCTTTATATATACCTGTCAACGATGTGTATATTGCATAATTGTCTGTAGTGCAGTACAAGTTGCACTGGACCGAATAAATAAAAACTAGTAAAAGCTTTTACTAGCCCTTTCCTTCAATCGGGTTGAATAAAATCAAGCAATTACTAGAGAGTAAAAGCGTGAACTAGTTAGCAAAAGCAATTACTTTATTCTTTAAGTAAGTGGTTTAATAAATTCATTTACTTAATTATGTACCCGTAAATAAATAAAACCTTTGACCAGGAATCTCAAGCATTTGCCTGATATTTCGCAATATCTAAATTGATGTTCTTAAACTTTCTCTACAACAATCATATTTTACTATATGTTGAATGTATGCAAGGGGAATCGCAGGGCATATCAGACCAGATATTAATGAATCATGATATCGAAAATTGTTCTAGTTCAATTAGTGGAATGCTGGAATCGCTGGCATAAACATTATCTGTCAATTTTTATTTATTACCAGTACCTTAAAAACAGGGGGGGGGGGGGGGGGGGGGGGGGGTCGGGCAGTATGGATGTTAATAGGTAATAAACCAGTGCAACTACAGAAAAAAAAAAAAATTCCCCTGATATTCCAAATAAAATCGGAACGCATTGACAAACTGAATCAAGCTAGGTGTCATTTTAAAGCTTAAAAATACACTTTGCATGAAATTAAAATGTCAATTTTCATTTAGAACGACAAAAGCTCCTTTAAATGTAACTGGCCACATTTGAAAGCAACAGATATTAGTTAAAGTAAAAAAGTTATTTAATATACATTTTCAGCAACTACCTGTACTAGACCTTTAGAAGTCGACTGTTTGCGTTTGCGTGACCTTTTGCTACAAATTATGTAATTGCTGTTTTTTTAAATTTTATTCGGCCCATTTTGTTGAAGTATCGTGGTAATAGTTGCGACGAGATGTTATCTAATATATACGTCATTGAACACTAAAACACAACTACTTGTATGTGTTGATGACTTGTAGAGTGTACCCAATTGTCCATAATTCAGTAAACGATTGGTTGTAACATTGTGCTTAATATCCCTGACATTCATAAGAAATTGTGTTACATGTCTTCGTTTAATTAAATATCTTGTACCTTGACAATTAAGCTCTTTAGCCGTTAATTGATGATCAATATTAAAGATATACCTTAAACAAACGATATCCACCTTAACGATGTCTTACTTCCCAAGTGTGCTAAGTGCACTAAGCTAATTGCGATTCACCTAAATAATTGTCAACACCATCGCCTTGGATTGCAATTTACTTAATACCACATTCATTTATCATAGGTTTTCTCGAGGAAATGTTAAATTTGATTTCACTTGTTTTTGGTCAGATCGGCAAAATAGATTAAGGGACGTTTTGTCGGTAGTACTTTGTTTTATTCCAATGACATACTATACGTTTACTATGTTAAAACAAATCTGATATTAGCTTTGGGACTTTGTTAAAAGTAATTAAGAAAACGATATTTCAGGTTATACATTACAGCATCGACCAAAGTTTACTATACGTCACTATGTAATGACACCGACGATTTATGAAACTGCTGGGTATATGAAGAAAACTTCAAGATTATATGATACTTTATATTACAGGTCAAGATACTGGCATTGTACTTAGGATTTGTAACATCTCAGGGCTACACATAGACAAATAGCTTTGTTTCCCATGTGTGTTTGAACAGACAATCGTAAGTGCATCCATCGAGAAGCTTGCAATTCACAGGGATGATATTGATTCTTGAGTTTTTATGTATCCATGCCCACGATTGAACTAACCATTCACCTGCTAACTTGATGTTATGTTGAATGCTGATTTCATTTTTAATTTGAAACATAGAAAGATAATGCAACTTATCACATTTTTGGGATTCGCTTAAGTTGACATGGATTAAATAGCTCGCAGGTCCAGAATATAGCACCTGGAAAAATATTCCTAATTCTTTATTGAAAAAGACATGTTTAGACTTAAATATTTTCAAATGCAATTTCAGTTTTGAGAATATGTAAAGGGTATGAATTTGATCAGAGTTTGGTTTAAAACCGAAAATACCCGGAACTATTAACGAAACATAAACCTGAAAAATCAAATAATATGGCATAATGATTGTATTATGAGCAAAAACAACACATTGCACTTTAAGGAATGATCAAAATAGGTAATGAAATAACTATATTTGTATAGCGCCTAAAATCGAGATCCCTAAGTTCTTAAGCGAACATAAATACATAACATCAAGAATACAAATATTAAAAAGACATGAACAAATCTTTAAGAATTTCTTAAACTGAAATTCAGTCTCTTCGTTATTCACATGAAGAGGTCAATTTGATTCCTTCCAAAGTCCAGTGCAATATTTTGTTAACCACGTGGATATGATATTTACGCCAATAGACTCACCCAACCAATGGTATGATCCAATAAAGTGTTCACAGTGAAGTTTAGAATAGGGAATGCCTTGAGAAATAAATAAATTATCATCAATGTAAATTAATATTCATACGGGAAATTGAACAAAGTATTCAGAGTCCACGACTATTTATCAATGAATGTGAAGCTTTTGTAGATTCTTTGACTGGCTTAAACAGGTAAATGATTAACATGTATTAAAACAGTATGAATTAACCCCATAAAATTACAGCCACGTTCCGATATTGTAAATTACATTAGATAAGAAATTAAAGTTGTCATCAATTATTAAAACAACACCTAATAAAACACGTTCCTCGCCTGTGCTTTCTTCACGATCATAGTTAGAGTAAATATTTAATAAAAAAGTTAAATAATGAAGACCCGATTCAGCGTCCTTATGCACCACTCGCTAAGTTGCTCTAACCCGTGCTAATTCGAGAGTGTCTCATATCTTCCTTCACGTCCAAAGGGCAATGTTAAGCCTCCTTAAATCGCGAGATTAATATAGGTTTCTGAACATGCCTACTTACTACGAGGCAACAAATGAGATATATTAAATGGAACTGATACGGATAATTTCCATTTGCGTAATAAAAATAGAAAATGGTTAAAGGGAAAATTCCCGGTACCACCAGTTTAGTCTCATAGAGTCGTTCAATGTATTTGAAAAAGATCAGGCACAGGCTAGATAAGAGGTATATGCCACAAAGATTCTATTTTGAGTTTGCTTAATGAATCTTTTAGATCGACACAATTAATACACAAACACAAAGATATGCAATTTCGGTGATGTTTATTGCAGAGATGCATAGAATCAAAACTTGTACATAAACATAAATGGCTCAAAGGCCGAGGTGCCATTCCATAACATCAAGATCAAGCGCTCTGGCACCTCCTTCCACCCTCTCCCTGTACTAAAAGTCCTCCACATAACTAAGGACTACTACTACAATTTAAGTATGCAAGCATGTGGCCATTCAAAAAGTTGAGAACAACTAAGCTCCATAATTTGATATCCAAACTGCTCAATTTAAATATGAAGCTTAACCAGGGTAATGTAGTTATTGTAATTTGTTCACAGAATATATGAATATGCATCATTATCTTCAACTACTAAACTGATGAAGAATGTATTTATCATAATTTTGAACTATGTTACTGTGAACTACGATTTACTTTAATATATGTATCAAGGCATGACCACTGCTTCCCTCATGATATTTGTTAATTTCCTGTTACTATCCACTTCAACTGCTCGACTGATGAAGAGGCTCTGCTTTTATGAACCTTTATGACTTTGTGCTACTCTATTGTCTATAGCTCTTCTTCAGGTGTTATATTATTTACCAAGTATGATGTGATTCTGCTGAAGGTATTGGTCATATGCATCATTTAATTGATCATTGATTTTTTCTGCTGACCTATTGCAGTTACCCTTGAACTACAAGACTGATCAAGGGTGTAAAAGACCACACCTAATAGTCTAGGGATTAATCCTCATTGCTACAAAACTGCCAATGAGTTAGTTTTAGTATATCGCCTTATCCCCAAAAGCTACTTAATTCATACAAAACTATTTTTACTCATTGCCAAGTTTGTAAACTCAATCATTTTGACCGCGCCCTGTTATCGCTACCCCCTGAACTACCAGTCTGAACAGGAGAATGCCAAAACAGTAGCCTCCTATATCAATGAAACCATTTTCAATGCGTCAACTAGAACCTTCATATCCAAATAAAGCGAACTACCCATTGCATCGTTTATACACGCCTTATCGCATGTATAGACCTTCAACACTAGCCTCATACTAATGAAGCAAATCATCATAAAATGTTAAACCTCATTTACCGATGAACCAAATTATTACTTAATCATGCCGGCCGCCAAATAAACTGATATACCAAATTATAATTCGAGCGTGCCACCTCATAATCTGATGAAGCAAATTATCATTTAAATGACGCCTCATATACTAATGAAGCAGCTTATCCTATATAAATTTGAACCTCCTTCACCGATGAAGTAGATTATTATTTAACCTTGACGTCTCATATACTGCTGAAGCAAGTTAATATTTGAGCTTGACGCCTCACATACTGATGAAGCAAATTATTATTTGAGCTTGACGCCTCATATACCGAAGAAGCAAATTATTATTTGAGCTTGACGCCTCATATACCGATGAAGCAAACGCCTCATATACCGATGAAGCAACCGCCTCATATACTGATGAAGCAAACGCCTCATATACCGATGAAGCAAACACCTCATATACTGATGAAGCAAATTATTATTTGAGCTTGACGCCCCATATACTGATGAAGCAAACGCCTCATATACCCATGAAGCAAACGCCACATATACCCATGAAGCAAACGCCTCATATACTGATGAAGCAAATTTTCATTTTTAATTTTTTTAATTTTTTTTTTTTAAGCTCGACGCCTCATATACTGATGAAGCAAACGCCTCATATACTGATGAAGCAAACGCCACATATACCCATGAAGCAAACGCCTCATATACTGATGAAGCAAATTTTCATATTTTATTTTATTTTATTTTATTTTATTTTTTTATTTTTTTATTTTTTTATTTTTTTAAAGCTCGACGCCTCGTATACTGATGAAGCAAACGCCTCATATACTGATGAAGCAAACGCCTCATATACCGATGAAGCAAAATTTTATTTTTATTTTATTTTTTATGTTTTAAGCTCGACGCTTCATCTACTGATGAAGCAAATTATTATTTAAGCATGACGCCTCATAAAATTGATAAAGCAAATTATAATTTAAGCTTGACGCCTCAAATACTGATGAAACAAATTAATATTTAAGCTCGACGCCTCATACCGATGAAGCAAATTATTATTTTAGCTTGCCGCTTCATATAATGATGAAGCAAATTAATAACTAATGTTAACGCCTCGTATACTGATGAAGATAATTAATATTTAAGCTTGACGCCACATCTACTGATGTGCCAATTATTATTCCGCCTTGACGCCTCATATCTGATGAATTCAGTTATCCTCTAGTCATGAACCAACTTGAATTGACACCAAAACCATGTAAAACCCTACCAGAAACTCTTGCCAATCCATCAACCAAAAAGGGGAGTGGTGGGTGGGCTTTGATAAAATCATACTTTATTTCACACAGATTAAAGCATACCTCTACTGCTGTCAAACATCACCATTCAAGAAGGCTAGATAATCAATATGCAAATAACAATGACCTAGAATCACCTATTCAAATTTGCCTCCACCAACACAAAGCCATCATCCCAAGAGGGGGTACTTGTACTTTAACCACATATAGCCTAGCCTTTACCAGTAGGGACAGGTTGTGTATCATTGGTCTATCTAAATCCAGGTTAAAATGTAGGGTCCATTTTAACTGTTATTAGATCGACACAATTAATACACAAACACAAAGATATGCAATTTCGGTGATGTTTATTGCAGAGATGCATAGAATCAAAACTTGTACATAAACATAAATGGCTCAAAGGCCGAGGTGCCATTCCATAACATCAAGATCAAGCGCTCTGGCACCTCCTTCCACCCTCTCCCTGTACTAAAAGTCCTCCACATAACTAAGGACTACTACTACAATTTAAGTATGCAAGCATGTGGCCATTCAAAAAGTTGAGAACAACTAAGCTCCATAATTTGATATCCAAACTGCTCAATTTAAATATGAAGCTTAACCAGGGTAATGTAGTTATTGTAATTTGTTCACAGAATATATGAATATGCATCATTATCTTCAACTACTAAACTGATGAAGAATGTATTTATCATAATTTTGAACTATGTTACTGTGAACTACGATTTACTTTAATATATGTATCAAGGCATGACCACTGCTTCCCTCATGATATTTGTTAATTTCCTGTTACTATCCACTTCAACTGCTCGACTGATGAAGAGGCTCTGCTTTTATGAACCTTTATGACTTTGTGCTACTCTATTGTCTATAGCTCTTCTTCAGGTGTTATATTATTTACCAAGTATGATGTGATTCTGCTGAAGGTATTGGTCATATGCATCATTTAATTGATCATTGATTTTTTCTGCTGACCTATTGCAGTTACCCTTGAACTACAAGACTGATCAAGGGTGTAAAAGACCACACCCAACCAAAGTTCACTTTGGCCCCAACAAAATTAAACCTTATTTTCGGTCCTCACACCTTGGTTACTGATAACGCTTCCATTTAGAGTTTGGTGTTGGCCATCACCACTTAATTGTCACCTTACAACGCATTTTGTGATTTAATTTGATATACAAATTACAAGCTATCGATAATATTAATTCATGAGAGTTTTAAACCCCATGTTTTATAACCATGACCATCTCATATAATATTCCCTTCGCATTTTATGGAACCATCATATTCAACCCCGGCGTGTATCCTACATGCCCGCATCTTTTGTTTTGAGTTGGGGAAAACGGACCAAAGCCTATAAATCATTCCGATGTGCAGAGCCACTGGAAACTTGTACTTACTTGGGCATTGCATCGAACGAACATTGGAAGTACTGTTTTGTATTTTTAATTATCAGTGATGGATTCCTCAAGTGCCGACTGAGACTCAAGACTTGTCTCGAAAAACCCACCAGTGTAGGGAATCTATAAACTCAATAACCACTATCCATGCGCAAAACAAGACTATTTACGACTTAAATAATCCTTGGTGTTTTTTGGTGTCAGTGCCTTCGACAAAATCGTTACAATCCAACAAACGAGGATCTTTCATTGGCAATTCACGGCTTCCAAGTTCCGGGAGATCTCTCTCAACATTTGCATCCTAACCCCATGGATGCAGGGTGTAATTAGGGATGAACTTTCAAGGAAGAGAAATGTACGGCAGTGGAAGGTTTGCTCGGCCCACATATCTCCTCTTTGTATTACAAATGTAATTTCACAACTATCCTCTGAACACATTATGCACTCTGAATCAATTCCATTATCCAAGAAGGCCTACTATCAAAATAGGATCAACCTTCCTCCGTAAATGCAAAGATCAACAGCGCGTCACCCCGTTGACACCGCTAATCCGTTTTCCTATATATAAAGCTCCATGCAAAACAATTGCCTTGATCACCCAAAATACCTGTATAAGGACTGGTGATTCAGACTCGGACTCGGCCTCGGTCTCAGACTTGGACAGTTCTGTCGTGGTCTCGGTCTCGAGAGGCAAGAACTCAGACTCGGACTCCGGTAGGGTGGACTCAACTCCAACACTGTTAATTTTGCAATAATTTGTATTTAAATTGTATAATTTGTATGGCCTGAACATTCATTAACACCATTTATAATCCACATTTGTTCCGTACCTGCAATATTATATTGTATGACTTAAAAAGACACAAATAAGCTCTGCGTCAAAATGTAAGCACATCATAATTGCCCAAATATTATTTTATATCGAGTTATCAAAAGTAGCTTGCCAATAGTTTCTACAATGACCTTTAAAATTGAACGCATGTGGAAGTTTATAATTATGGAATAGTGTATAAACCTGACTACAAACTTATTGTAATATTCCAGATGGTAACATTGTGTAACAGGCAACTTATGTGTGATGTAATCTGGTTAAATCCACCGTTCTCTAAGAACATATTTACCACCGTTGGAAAGGAATTCTTTAAACTACTAAGCCACCACTTCCCAAAAGGCTCTCAACATGCTCAATTGCCCAAGATATTCAACCGAAACATTGTGAAATTGAGTTACTCATGCACCGAAAATGTAAAGACCATTCTCAGCGTGCACAAAACACGAAGATGTTGACACCTCCAGCTACGGACACAAACGATCGCCCAAGAAATGCAAAGGATAACTGGCCCCTGGATGGTAACTGCCTTGTGAAAAACATTGTGTATAAAGCTACTGTCCATCCAGCATCATCACCGGTTATGCAGTACATCAGACTGTGTAGCACCAAGGCTAGGCGCAGGCAACCACACACAGTCTTTCAAAATGATTCAACATCCCTTGCATCCGAACTGTCAACAATCATATGGAATCAGAAACGAATTGTTATCCGCATCAAATGGTCCCATCCAACACCCTATTCCATATAACCCGGCCTCAACACGCTGTCCTATGTATAGCCGCGGAGAAGTTCAACATCATGACTGCGCCCAGGCTACAAACTTTAAACAATAGTTCGGAACTATATTCTCTGTGCCGACACAAACGTAAACATAAACTCAATGTTTATGGAATAACGTAACTTTTTTTCTGGATGGCCATAATATTTGCCATGTCTACCAGCTCATCTACCTATTGACTCTTGTTCCCAATATTATATTCCTTCATTCAGTTGTGACTGATAGTGATTACATAATCCAGGGATTAACTTCCACCTTTACAACCCATTACGGATTATCCCCATCTTGGTGATTAACTTTCATCATCACCTACTATAGATTTTGTTATTAACTTGCATATGTCAATAAATGTTACCCTGTATTTTTTAATATATTTTATAATTAGATACGCATCAGTCTGATTATTGCTGCCGACCTGTGTGGTGAGTGGGCATGAATCTGCCAGTTACCATGTATAATTATATTTGTCAACAAATTACGCCCTTCTTGTAATAGGATATGAGCACTTTTGATACGGCCAGTGCCTCACTTGATAATTATTAGTAATATACCAGATGAATAGAAATTGAAATATCATCCCGAGACTCTTGTTCAGTCATCCATGTAAATCCTTTTCTGTTACAACTTGAAGTGGTGGATCCGGTATTAAAATTGACAACCAACGAAAGAAAAATGAATCTGAAGATCAACCAAATTCTCCAGCCAAAGACGCATAGAAACAAAATGCTATTCTTGGAATAAAAAGAACAGTAGTTTAATATTATGGATATAGTATGCACCTGTTGCTGATGCCGATTCCCAGGAAACATTATTTAATATCTAAATTAAATACGAGCTATGTACCAGATTCTGATAGCATCCCAGCACATAAATTACTACAACTATTTAATCATATAAAATCCCAAGAAATTTATAATTGACCGAGTGAAGTCATAATTCCTGAATTATATCAAAAATACAGTCAATATATTTAGAGATTAAATTATTCAATAATGCCGGTTAAAAGGATCTGTTTTATTAATCAGATTTGATCCCTGTAATTGTACCATTGTTATAAGGATTACAGAGAGAACGAGAGATGTGTTCCAATTAAATCATAATATTGTTTCATGGAAAACTTAGAACTATAATGCAATGGAAATTTTCGTTAATTAAACGAATAGACTGCTAGAGTAAAATAGAACGAACCCCATCGACGAGTGACACCACTTTTGTTAGCCATCCCGTCCCTGCTTCTGTTAGCCATCCCGTCACTGCTTCCGGTAGCTATCCGGTCCCGCTTCTCGTCATACCTCCACTCCTGCGTTGCTCCTGCTTTGTTGTTGTTGATTTTGTCTATTGAATAATTAAACTACACAAATAGATGTGAATGTGACACCCAGGACACCGTCCTCAATGCCGTTGATAAATAAACTACTAATAACCCTTAATCCACCCTTGACCTCCACTGACCTTTGACCTGGTATGTGGCCTTAATATAATTATAAATAATAAAATAAAATATCAATCAATCAATCAATCAATCAATCAATCAATCAATCAATCAATCAATCAATCAATCAATCAATCAATCAATCAATCAATCAATCAATCAATCAATCAATCAATCAATCAATCAATCAATCAATCAATCAATCAATCAATCAATCAATCAATCAATCAATCAATCAATCAATCAATCAATCAATCAATCAATCAATCAATCAATCAATCAATCAATCAATCAACCAATCAATCAAATTAAAATGCCAATTTACTAAATTAACTAAAATGCCAATTTACTAAATTAACTAAAATTCCAATAAAATCACTAAAATTCCAATAAAAACTAAAATTCCAATAAAATCACTAAAATCCCAATAAATTAACTTACATTCCAATAAACCCAAATTAACTGAATTGACCCAATTGAAAATTTAAATAACAAAATTCCGAAAATTTAATCCTGGGCCAAGTTAAAAATACCAACCCATCACATCTCTAAATGTGCTGTTGGTGCTCTACCACACACATTATTCATACATTGGTCCCTTTGTCACCCAGGAAACCCCTCACCGACACTACAACAATATAACCTATATTTAACATATGGACAACCCCCCCCCCCCCCCCCCCCCCCCGACTTGACCTCTGGCTTTATGATTATCTAGCTATGGACCAAACCAAGCAACTAACGGAACCCTTTCCCCTGGACTTCATAAGATCTCCCAATATTTCAACCCCTGAGCTAACCCCTCACAACCACCCTTCACCCCCACAAACCAGCAGGATACCCACATAAGGTTGTCTTTCGACAACTTATTTAATAAAGCACACCCCTCCACAAATATCCCATCCAGGGGTGAAGGGCTTGACACTGCTGTACCAAAAGCACATTGCATGTACCAACATTCAGCATCAGTACACTCTGCACAACATGCATTGTTCAACGATTTATAACTGTAAATATCACCAAAAGTTGCACCAAAAATTCAACAAAATTTACACCAAATAGATAATAACATTATTGTTGACCAAACCTATAGAAGATAGATAATGGATGGCCTAAACCTTTGATAAAATCATACTTTATTTCACACAGATTAAAGCATACCTCTACTGCTGTCAAACATCACCATTCAAGAAGGCTAGATAATCAATATGCAAATAACAATGACCTAGAATCACCTATTCAAATTTGCCTCCACCAACACAAAGCCATCATCCCAAGAGGGGGTACTTGTACTTTAACCACATATAGCCTAGCCTTTACCAGTAGGGACAGGTTGTGTATCATTGGTCTATCTAAATCCAGGTTAAAATGTAGGGTCCATTTTAACTGTTATTATCATGTGTTTATAGTGATGGTAAAGTATGGCTATACTCCTGTTATCGTCAAGTACTGATTACTGTTTTCCAGTTCGATACGAGCGGAATGTTTGTACTTAATTTCCACTATTGTTGTAATTTTTCAAAAGTCATGGGGCGGATTGATAAAATGGTATACAAATAGAAATAAAAAAAATGATTAGTAAAGAGATCAAATTATTAAATATCAGGGCTACTGTTTAAATCATACTATTTAAATATATGTCCAGAAATATTGAAAAGAAACTTTGTTGTGCATAGCGACATGAAATCAGCAAAACCTCTCAGCGCCTCTTTAATCAAGTATAGTTACCCGTAAATACTACTTAGGCCTGTATTAAGTGCGAATAAGAGATTCATATATACCCAGGTAATAATATCTTGATTCCGTAATAGCTACTTAACACTACTCGCAAACTAAAATTGTCACCTTTCTAATAGCTGCTGCTGCTGCTGTTGCGTGACCTAAATACTAGTTTTAAAATTTTAAGATGATACCGATAATCTATTTTTAGCAGTCTTAATTGCCAACCTAATTTTGTATTTATCTACGTGTTCACGTTAATGCGTTAATAGAGGGCAGCAGATGTACCTTAGTAGAATTGCAGTCTCCAGGGCTCCTACGAAATGCCTTACAGGCATTATATCAACCAAATGAAATCAATGATTATTCATTAATGAATGATTATTCATTAATGAATGATTATTCATTAATGAATGATTATTCATTAATGAATGATTATTCATTAATGAATGATTATTCATTAGTGAATGATTATTCGTTAATGAATGATTATTCATTAATGAATGATTATTCATTAATGAATGATTATTCATTAATGAATGATTATTCATTAATGAATGATTATTCATTAGTGAATGATTATTCATTAATGAATTAATGTTTACTGATTAAAGATTGAGTATTCATTAATAAATGCTGAATTAGAAATCATTAATGAATGAATATTCATTATTGGATGATTATTCATTAATGAATGAATAATAAAGCCCAAACTCTAGGTTTAGATTGTATAACAGTTCTTAGATAAGTTAAAATGTGTTTTATTTTGATTATTTTACTATCGATATTGTCATATTTCCAGGTCAATGACTCCATATTATTGAGTTCAATAGTCTGTTTGAACAAACATTGAATACAAAATAACCTGCTTACATATTATGTTGATAATCTGGGAAATTGTACGAGAGATTGCCGAGAAAAATGAAATTTGGACAAATGATTTGTTTCAATACATAAGGTACGTAGGAACAGTGAATGGTAATAAAGTATGGGGAAAAGGTTGAATGATGGCGCTAGATAGATATTCGGTTGAATCAATTTATGTGGCGAGTGAAGCTGATGTGATCTACATCGAAATTACCAAATCGTAAAATGTTACACAATAAACAGCGAATTAAGGTACACGGTTTCAGATGGTAGTTAGTATATGCCCAAGTATAACGTAGGTGCAAAAAACCTGATTTCCAGGAACATTAAGGGCACCCTTCCGAAACGTATAACTCAAATGCCTCTTTAATATTCCGTGAGACAACGAAAGAGCTGCAACTTTGATATATAGACTCGCTCATTTCGACACATCGGTCGATATTGCTACGACTGATTAATGCAACAAAACTGAGAAATATTTGATACAATCAATGTGATATGATCAGTTTGACCTACTAAGCGGTAAAAAATTGCTGATTATCCGTACCGACAAAGGCCTTTATGATCATATTTTATGCTTCAAGATATAACGTTGATGTTTACGTATTGCATATGCGGTTTTCATGCAAATTCATACGGTCAATTCATTCTCAATAAGACATGAAAAAATTAGGTAATTACTATCCTTTGCAAACACAATACAATGCAATACACTGCACTGCACTGCAACGCACTGCGCTGCACTGCACTGCACTGCACTGCACTACGCTGCACTGCACTGCACTGCGCTGCGCTGCACTGCACTGCACTGCACTGCACTACGCTGCACTGCACTGCACTACGCTGCACTGCACTGCACTGCACTGCACTGCAATGCAATGCAATGCAATGCAATGCAATGCAATGCAGTGCAGTGCAATGCATAATGCAATGCACTGCACTGCAATGCAATGCAATGCAATACAATGCAAAGTAAAGCAAAAAGCAAAAGGCAAAAGGCAAAAAGCAAAAAGCAAAAAGCAAAAAGCAAAAAGCAAAAAGCAAAAAGCAAAAAGCAAAATGCAAAATGCAAAATGCAAAAAGCAAAAAGCAAAAAGCAAAAAGCAAAAGGCAAAAGGCAAAAGGCAAAGATCAAAGCAAAGCAAAGCAAAGCAAAGCAAAGCAAAGCAAAGCAAAGCAAAGCAAAGCAAAGCAAAGCAAAGCAAAGCAAAGCAAAGCAAAGCAAAGCAAAGCAAAGCAAAGCAAAGCAAAGCAAAGCAAAGCAAAGCAAAGCAAAGCAAAGCAAAGCAAAGCAACGCAACGCAACGCAACGCAATGATGAAAGGTGATATATCAGGAAGGGGATAAATACACTTATTGGTAGCATTACACCTTATGAACTTTAAGTTTTGTGAAACCAATAACCATGGTTTATTAAAATTCAAGGTGAATATTGCAATTTTCAAATAAAAAATACTATACTATTCACCAAGAGATGTAGTACCTATCATAGATTAGTTTATGGTTCACAACATACGGTTACGGAGTGAACTGATATTAAATGTGAACTGTCTCGCGCGATACCAAGGATATTCAATAAAATGAATGATCGAAAGCTTAGAGAAAAGTTATCACAATTGAATGGACTTGGAAAATCATGCATGACTGTCTTGAAACTGCGAGATTTGATTTCCGAATATATAATCGTTTCCTTTGTTTGACAGTGTTGCAAAGATAAATTCCTGAGCCAAGTAGCTTGAACCGTGAGTGGTTTAAAAACTAAATTCCAAAAAATCATAAGCAGTATGCTAGTGATTTAAGCATCAAAATAACAAGTCTAAAGAACTGCATTATAAATGAAGTATTATAAAAATTTGAATTAATGTACCGAGTGTATTCACAACGGTATTGCATGCACCGAGAGATGCAATTCCCTTATGCTTTTTGATGATATTACTCATATTTCTACGCCCACTGCCTGTTTATTTCGAGACGATTCAACTGTTGATTTATGACAACATTTAAAAAAATGATACGCATGTCAATTTAAATCGACAGAAACTACCATTGTGAATTGATCTGTTCAATAAACGGTGAAATTTCTGCAAAGTACCCGGTGGATCATCCAGGGAAGTTAATGTCGTCGGCCCCAAGGGCACACGATTAAATCAAATTTACGGTTGGAACAAAGCCAAATATTCTTAAAGATGATTAGAGCAACAAGACAATCTGATGTTCACCCGCTTATAACAAAAATCCCCAGGAACAAGGAACAACCCCTTTTTACTGCGAAATAGTTGGCACCAGTTCTTTTTCAATTTCATGCCCGTGAGGGTCTTTATTTACAAGCTCTCAACATAAAAAGACAATATAATAAACAATGTACATGTACATACACACACACACAAAAAACACACACCATCAATCGGTATTTTGCAATGACAACATTCACTATACATAATCAATAATAAATACAGAATTATTTTACAATAAAGGCTCCCATTTTTTAATATGGCCTCCCAGCTTTCCTTTACTCATGGCAATTTGTTTTTCAACTTTTTGCACAGAAAAGACCCATTCTTTAAATTGTATAAAAACCAACCTTGATTCTTGAACTCGACACCTATAAATGTACTTCTTAGCCAATATGATAATCATATTAATGAAATTGGTATTGTTTACCTCATAATACCCAAGACAAACAGTGATATATGAAATATTAATTTGGAATTTCAAATCATTTAACCATTTGATTACTTCCTTCCAAAAGGAAGAAGCCGAAACACACAACCACATTAAATGTTTGACAGTTTCCTTCTCATCCTTACAGAAAGTACATTTATCACTCTCAACTATACCAATTTTAAAAAGAAACACATTAGTTGGTAGAATCCTATGAATAAATCTGTACTGGAAATAATGAGAATGTGCATCAATTGTGCACTTATAAGGTAAAGAGTAAACATCATTCCAATTGATTTTATTATCAGTAACACTAACAAACTCCTCTACCCACCTGTGCTGAGCGGTAGGTGTGATATTACTCTGGTTCAACAATTTATATGCAAATTGGCTTCCTTTCACTGCATTGTCCAGGTCAATCAATACCTTGGGTGTCTGGCTTTGTTTACATTTTGTCAGATAGCCTTTATAGTGTTTGGAGATCACATTAATCAGACCCAAGTATTTCAAAAAATTACACTCAATGTCATACTTTTTCTTAAAGTCAATATATGGCATTCAATGTTTATCATGAATTAAATCAGAGATAAAATTAACACCTTTGATGCTCCATGATTTAAAATACACAGTTGGCACCAGTTCTATAAAAATGTTTGAAATTTAATTTGTTACCAAATTGATTCATATTATTGTTGTTTATTCTCTTGCGTGATGTGCACGTCGATATGTAATGGCGCATTAATTTTGAATTTAAATTTCACATCACTTTATTAGCATGTAAATCCCAGATCAGTTTCCACAACTTTAGGCGGACGAACGCAGGGATAGTGGGGAGATACTGAGCACAACAATGGAAGACAAAAACAAAACACACATGTTAAAAACATTAAAATAGATAAATAGGGATCTGTATAGCTTAGCTGGAATCCTATTTCTATTATTTGATTTAACTTTAGTGTTATTCTGAAGGAAAACATCTTTAGAAACTAAATGTGGATCACAGGACAAATTACAGGCACCGGAGTGCGTATATCCTCAGCTACATGTATGTAGATTAGTAAGAGCGTCCACTCAATCTCAAGGTCATCCATCTCAGTTGGCATACCACAGGTGTCGCTTACTCGTAGAATGTTTACTGAGCGTGACTACTGAATTAATTGAATAGAATATCACTGCTACGTTGCTTTCAAAGTTTATGCCACATGTATGAGCAGTAACAAATAACTACGCGAAAGCTATGATTTAACGACATTATACGTGAGAATGTAAATATATATTAATCATTTTTTAAAAGTGGCACCTCTCAGACAGTTGTTATTTTTTTCAACATTTGAAAATCTTGAGAAAAAAAATTGAAAATGTATAAAATTCTTTTGATACGTACGCGTTGTCTTACACTTTCATTCATACAATGCGATTAAAGTGTGTACCAGTCATTGGAATTTGCCTTATTTACAAAATGTTTCAAATATGTCAACACTGTTGCATTTCATTACCATTAGAATCACCGTGAGAAATGAATTAAAATAAGTACAAACATGCCTGGTATTGGTTCAGTAACCCTTGAGATAGACCTTGAAATTTGGGCAAGGTTTCTGAAAAATCTGTTTTGTATGGTAAAAACCAATAGCCGCGTTGAAAAGGTTAATCGTCATTACAGTATTAAGATATGGCCATGCGTTTTAAGTTGGGCCGGTCTCGTGTGCCGAACTTAAAATTGGTGAATATCGCGTGTATTTTCATTTGAATGGCGATAACTTTTCTATACTAGGCAATACCCCCACAAAAGTATACATTTTCTTGATTAAAATTGTCTTAGGAGTTCAAAAATTTAAAAATTAAAATTAACATAGGATGAACCCCTAGAAGGTTATGAATTTGAAAAGGTCAACAATTTATGAAAAAAATCTGCTGAGAAAAAATAAATATGAAAAAAATTCTGCACACCCTACAAGGTTAATTATTGCAGATTTGAATTTCTGACAGTTAAAGCTTTCCAAGCATATATAACTTTCTATATCTAGGTAATGTTTACAGTATTTTGCACCGGACTGGAAAAAATGTCATTTTGCGAAGAAAAAAATCTGACATACGAGGGGCAGTCAATAAATAATGAAAGTGATCATGGTATGGGATGCATGAGTGATTCTATTGAGGGGATAATGTGATCAATACAAAGTATGAACCTTTGTCTTTCAAACAATACACTTTTGGATTGTTAGATACCTTTGGTTATGTAACGTCATTAACATAAACACAATAGGTTTCAGACACTGACTGAAATCTGCCAATTATTTGGCTGGATATGTAATGTCCAATTTAAAACAAGCTTAAACACAACTGAAACATGTCTATGATGCAATATAGACTCTGATCTAAGGATAATTCAATGATGAACGATGAAGGGTAGAAAAAAAATCCTCTTACAAATCAACCAATCGCATCAACGACGGCATCAAAATACATGTTGTGAAGTATTTCTATTTATGTGGATTAAAGGGATACCTTGACTAGCTCCACTGGGCATTTTTCTGACAACTTACACATCGATTACAAAAGAATTTCACCTTGATCCAAAGACTTAAATAAAAACTTAACGAGCACGTAGTATATTGGTATTTTGGTGATTACATTCGGGTGTCGATGGGAATTTTGTAATGAGCAGCGTCATCATTAGCTTTTTACTTCAAGTACACTCAAGGGGTGTAAGGTGTCATTAGAAATCTAATCGCGAGTCCCGATTCATATAGCAGCATTCCACGGAAGCATATTGCACCCGAAGTTATCAGCAACGCTGCATTCTGAAGTGCAGCACCAGGTGCTGGTGCTGTTTGCTTATGGAATGTTCATGACCGCGGCTGTTACAGGTCAATAGAGTAGGATATCAAATAAACAAATTCCAGGTTGTTTTAGATGAGGATATTTTAGTGTTTAATTAAAACATTTATATTTATTATCATCTTTTAGATATATTCTTTAAATATTAAAAAGTTTCAAACGTCTTTTAAATTTCAAAATGTTTCATTAAAAAAGTATATACCGTATATAAATACACAAAACAAATGAAAACACATACTTTAGCAAACTTTTCTGCGTTCGCAGATATTTGTTCTTAAATGTTCGTTGCCTTAACGAATGACTCGCGTAAAAGAAAGAAACGCATGGGAAAACAATCCTGTGAAACGCTTAATTATATTTGATTACCGCACACTTATATTACAAAACCTACGCAAATTATCAATTAGCTTCCGGGCAGGCTTTTTATAATGTCGTAACTATGTAAGCGTTTAAATTTGTAATTGAATAAATGTAAATTGTATTTTGATATGCAGTTCTTTACTGCTTCTACATAATTTGTTATCAAAATAGTGACGAGGTAACATCAACGAAGTACATTCGTTACGTACGTCCAATGTATTCGTTTATGCTACTGAACTTGCAGTCGACGACTTCAAGGGAATTTATGAACTTCTTATTTACCTTACAATATAACAGGACAACAATGTTATACTTGGCACAACATTGGTTTTCATCGACTTCCAGAAAGCTTATGTTTGTTTGCTCACATATTGCAATGTGTAACGTCGGACCCCATAAAGTTCATTACCAACTATTGTTGATTGTAATAGCCCTCCTCCTCATTAACACTTTCCACGCGGCAGGCGGCTGCAGACGACATTCCAAAATTTCACAAAATGTTTAAAAATGTCAAAATTATTGAATTTCATTAACATATTCAGAATCACCATGAGAAATGCATTGACATAAGTACAAACATGTCTAGTATTGGGTCAGTAATCCTTGAGATAGGCTTTGAAAATTGTGAAAGGTTTCTGAAAAATCTGTTTTGTGTATGGTAAAAATAATAGCCGCGTGGAAAGTGTTATTACATGGATATATCCCCCTTTAGCTCACCGGCCAGCAGTGAAAAATGGGGTGCAGGGGTATGTGGAAAACTAGAAGATAACCAACACTTTTAGGTGATAGGTTGATGCATTTGGGTCATCACTAGGGTGGATGTGAAAATTGAAAGTGGTGCAGTTTTTTAATATGACCAAAATATGAGTGAAAATGGCACGTTTTTATGATTTTAACTAAAATCCCGTTTTCTACCAAAGGGATTGTCGTTGAAATTCTGTTTTCAATGCCAGAATGTAGCTTACTATAATAGTGAATAAAACAACACCTCAATTAACTAGAATATGTAACATTTTTAGGTCAAAAAGTGACCAGAACGGACCAAAAAGCCCAACAATTATGAAAATTATGAAATATTTGGTTACACTTTTGCTTATTTCTTGAGGTTGAAAATAGCTTGAGGAATGGTATTGTTTTTAAAAAGTGCATACGTAGATAGTGAGTGTATTTTAATTACTAAATTACATAATTACGATTGTTCAGTGACGGATTGGTCCAGAAGACTAAAATTTGATACAAATCGCAAAAATTATCAAAAATTACAAAATGCTGTTTACTTATCTAATTTAAGGTGTTTTCTGTTATCTTTTTGCTTTCAGATGTATCTAAACCTGATTTATAATACTATATATCTTATTTTGTTTAAATTGTATGTCTAGTTTGGTCAAAAATAGTCAATCAATGTACGGAAATACATAATTGTTTTAATAAATAAATAAATAATGTAAAATAATGTGAATACATTAAAAGTTTAAGATCAATGATCTTCGGAAACCCACACCCCATAATGTTCATCAATTATCTGGCTCTCAATATTAAACACAAGTGTTAACCCGCCCCCCCCCCCCCCAAAAAAAAAGACATTGCGAAATAATATATGTTGGACATTCTTTTTTTACTTTTTACAGCATACGTTACACTGAAAACATTACTTTGTCAATTGACAAATATAAATTAGTCATTCAGGTGGTTTAATTTAACAAATTAAATATTTGTCATTCACATGAAAAGTTTGTCAAAATTACAAATTTTTAATTTGTCATGCAAGTGGTTTAATTTGACAAATTAAATCAAACATTTGTCATTGTTCATTTTTATTTAGTCATTGCCATTTTTTTATTCGTCATTGATAATATTTAATTAGTCACTGCTCCTTGGAAAATTAGTCATGTATAACAAAAATTAGTCATGGTAATAAACTAATATACTTTAAAAATATAAATTAATTGATTAATTTGATTGTAGTGTATGATTTTAGGATTTAAGTATTATGAAATTCTATAATAGTGATCGTATTTTGTCACCAAAAAGTGTAAACAAAAAAAGGGAAATACACCATGCAGATCGCAGGCCTTCACGACACGACAAGCATACCATGCAATGCCATTCGCAATAGCCATAACCATGAACGTCATGCATGCTTTCAAATCAGACTATTAAGTCCGGGATATTTGGTAACAAAATACGATCACTATTATAGAATTTCATAATACTTAAGAGCAATGGACTCTACCGATGGAAGATAGGGTGGCCACGGGCCCGAGATAGATTTTCTTTATACTTTCATATTTGATAGACCTTAACCCGAAACTAACATATCTTGAAATATTTTTGAAAAATAATCCTTGTTACTATGGCAATAGCCAAAATGGCATTTTCGGACGATTATTGCCATTTTGGCATTTTTAATCTTTCAAATTTTCATATGTTGAAGCCTGCGTAACTATTGCACTCAATGGTCATGATTTGTTTTCATTACAAGCTATGGGTAGATAGATACTTAAATGCTTCATTGAATGTTTCCAAAAAATTGCCAGGTGTCACGGAGGGTTATACCATTTATTTGAAATAGGGGTGTTTTTCAACTTTTTCAAAGTATGCAAATATACCAATTCTGCATAGCTTACAACCCATAAGGTAACGCTCCGATTTCAACGTGGACCATGTCATGATGAGATGAGACATTAGTCTTATCAAAAATGTTAATTTGAGTTTGGGGAAAATACTTCCTGTATATGCAGTGTTGCCAGAAATTTTCACCAAAAATCACATTTTGTTCAAAATCAAATCCACTTTTTATTCTATTTAATGATATGAGACTGGAACTTATCATTCACAGCTAAGTTTTAACAATGGGATGTATGTGTTAGAACCACTAGAAACTCAAATCTAGTATTTTTTGCTTTGTTAACATACTTTAAAACCAAAATGGCCGCCAAATAAATGGTCAAATGTGGTCAAAATTCCATACAATAGCATAATATCAACCGAAATGTATGATAAAAATATAATTTTAATGATGGGATGTATGTGTTAGACCACAAGTAACTCATATCCATTATTTGTACTCTGTTAATAAAGTTCAAAATCCAAAATGGCTGCCAAAATGGCCCCCAAAATAGTTCCTAAAGTGGCTGCAAAATTGTCAAATTCCATAAAATGGGATAATATCAACATAAATGTATGATGAAAATATAGTTTTAATGATGGGATGTATGTATTAGACCACTAGTAACTCATATCTAGTATTTTTGCTTTGTTAACACACTTAGAAATCCATAATGGCCCCCAATATGGGTCCCAAAATGGCTGAACAAATTGTCGAAATTCCATAAAATGGTATAATATATCAACCAAAATGTATGATGAAAGTATGAAAGTATAGTTTTAAAATATAAGGATGGTATGTATTAGACCACTAGTAACTCATATTCAGTATATTTGCATTGTAATAACATACTTTAAATCCAAGATGGCCACCAATATGGTCGCTGTAAATGTACAAATAGTGTACAATAATCCACATTTTTTTTTGCAAGAGTGTATATTACATCACATTCACCAAATAGTATGTTCGAAACTGCTAAGCTTTTGCTTTTAGATATAAGGCCCACCTCTATGACAATTTTGACTCTCTGTATCACTTTCCAATATGGCTTCAAAAGTGGTTAAGTTGATGTTAAATGACCTAAAACAATTGTTTTGTATTGTAAATGACCATACTTTATATGTAATAATACCAATACCCCCAAATCTAATAAGACAGCATTCAATATATGTCTATGATAAAGCCTAGGGGTTGTAGATCTAGTTTGAGTATTTTAAAATATATAAGATGGCTGCAAAAGGTTAAAATAACTGAAAAACAGTATTAGTCTTATTGTTAGTGTTACATTAGATATGAACAAAAGATTATATCTATGGATTTTAATCCACCCAGTAAACGTATCTGTATGTAACAAGGTATGATTGTATCCTATAACTTGATCAATTGGTGGCCACCTGTGGTAATTATTTGACCATTTGATTTTATTGACCATTAGGTGTAGTTTAATAAAATAGTCATTATAATGCCCATCTTAATAACATCACATTGTCAAAATGGAGTCTATACCATTTAAGTATACCTTGTCACATATACAAATACGTTTACTGGATGGATTAAAAGCTGTAGATATAATCATTTGGTCATATCTAATGTAACACTAACAATAAACTAATACTATTTCTCAGTTATTTTAACCTTTTGCAGCCATCTTGGATGGATATTTTAAACTACTCAAAGCTGTATAGATCTACAGCCCCTAGGCTTTATCATAGATATAGTGAATACTGCCCCATTACATTTGGGGGTGTTGGTATTACATAGTGCGGTACAAAACCATTGTTTTAGGTCATTTAACATCAACTTATCCATTCTGACAGCCATTTTGGAAAGTGATACTGAATCAAAATTGTCAGAGGTGGGCCTTATTTCTAAAAGCAATAGCTTAGCAGTTTAGAATAATACTATTTGGTGAATTTGATGTAATATACACTCTTACATTATCTATTTTGGATTATCATACACTCATGTAGACTATTTTTTACATTTACAGCGGCCATTTTAGTGGCCATCTTAGTTTTAAATTATGTTATTACAATGCAAATATACTGGATATGAGTTACTAGTGGTCTAATACATTATACATCCCAATATTAAAACTATACTTTCATCATACATTTTGGTTGATATTATCCCATTTTATGGAATTTGAACAACTTGTTCAGTCATTTTGGGACCCATTTTGGGGGCCATTTTGGATTTCTAAGTATGTTAACAAAACACAAATACTAAATATGAGTTACTAGTGGTCTAATACATACATCCCATCATTAAAACTATATTTTCATCATACATTTCGGTTGATATTAATATTATGCTATTTTATGGAATTTTGACCACTTTTGACCAGTTTTGGTCATTAATTTGATTTAATTTGGCGGCCAATTTGGTTTTAAAGTATGTTAACAAAGCAAAAATACTAGATATGAGTCTCTAGTGGTCTAACTCCTACATCCCATTGTTAAAACTATACTCTGATCATACATGTTGGTTTAAATATGCCAATATATCGAATTTTGGCGGCCATTTTGGCGGCCATCCTGGATATAGGTGTGTTAACAAAGCAAAAGTTCTGGATATGAGTATCTAGTGGTCTAAAACATACATCCCACTATTAAAACTACACTTTCACCATACAATTTGATTGTTTATGTCATTTTATGAGATTTGACCAGTTGTGGCGGCCATTTTGGACGCCATCTTGCATAACCCCTTAGCATTATGAAAATATTGTTGGTAACATCCTTATTATGTCTTAGGATCATGATAGGAAGTTTAAAAAAGTTGGTTTGGGGGAGGCCTGAGGGTGCACACTAACCCTTTGTAGATACCCGACTATATCTAAGACCAATCCCTCAGATCATATTCAAATTGGTAAAGACAGCCCGTAGCCAAGGTGTATGGCAAGTCAAACGTGTAATAATAATGTAATTATTAGTATTTAGTTGTATTTGTAGTCTTTACATGTTTTTTTTAATACTACTGTGGTTTACCTTTTCCTAATGTTGCATGTAAAGTTGATTTTTCATTTCCGTAGTATTTAATTTACGGTAAGATTTATATTATTTTTTTTTAGTAAATAGGTAAAAGACTGGCAACTGTTTTGCTTTCCACAAACACAAATAAACATTTTGGGGTGAACACCAATTGATTTACAATCAATATGTGATTACAATGAGTACACGTGACAACATATTTGGAGTTATAAGGGGTTTTCAGGTTGAAAACGTAATCTGTAATCATATTTCTTGCTATGGCAACACCCGTTAAGTTGATGACTGGCAACACTGACCATTTAAAATGATCAAATTTATTATAATATCAAATTTTCTTCTAATTAACATCTCGCTGTGAATTTAACGTTCCGGTTTCATATCATAAAACACAGCGAAACATGCGTAAGCTTTTGAAGGAATTGTGAAATTTTGTGAAAATATCTGGCAACACTGCATATTCAGGAAGTATTTTCCCCAAACTCAAATTACCATTTTTCATAAGACTAATGTCTCATCTCAACATGACATGGTCCACGTTGAAATCGGAGCGTTACCATGTGGGTTGTAAGCTATGCAGATTTGGTATATTTGTATACTTTGAAAAAGTTGAAAAACACCCCTATTTCAAATAAATGGTATGACCCATCATGATATCCCATATTTATGTCTATGCACTCACTGAAGCATCTACATATTCACCTATTCAGCTTATATAAAGAAAATATTTCATATACTTTTTGTCTATTAGAAATAGATGCTTACAAATTTGATAATTTGTGAGGTTAAAAAGGCAAAAATGGGGAAAATAGCCCTAAAATGGTATTTTGGCCGTTGCCATGGAAACGAGAATTAATTTTCAAAATTAATTCCACATTTGTTAGTTTTAACTAAAGGGTCATCAAATATGAAAGTATAAAGAAATTCCATTCCGGGGCCGTGGCCAACATTTTAAAAAAATCCTCCATTTTTACAGTCCATTGCACTTAAATCCTAAAATCATACACTACAATCAAATCAAATCATTTAATTTATATTTTAAAGTATATTAGTTTATTACCTTTTCTGTTTTTCGATCTAGATACACAGCTCTCGTGACCCGCTGCACACTCACGTACGCCATGAATTGCAAATGGCGCCGATTCGAAGACGCTTCAAAAACGGGTTTCACGTAACCGAAATCAGAAGCTATATTTGTCATTCGCAGCGAATATTTGTCATTTATTTTTCGTCTCCGAATTGATTTGTAATTCCGCTGTAACTTTGTCATTTCCTTCCTCATGGTTAAATTAAATCGTCATTCCCAGATTTACTTATTCCCAAATTCGTCAAGTGACGGGTTTAGGATTTGTCACTCAATTATATTTGTCATACCCAAATTTGTATTTGTCAACGCACAAAGCAACTTCGTACTAGCACTCTTTTAATTTGTCATGTTACTCTCATGGTTTGTCTTTTCACAGTTATATTGCAAGACTAATTTTTTTAACTCGATTGACGAATTGATCTGGACTTTTGACGAAGTTATGTTTTCAGTGTACAAATACATAAACAGCCAAATCGATGACAACATCGTACTTTGATACTTTGATATTTGACTGCATAGTGTTATTGAATACGTACACTTCTTATGTTTTAAATTAAGGACACAATGAGCCCATATGACTATACACACATTGTCATTACATGTTATCGCATGCAAACGTAATATATTTAACCATTTCTTTAGATCTAACAAACAGGTATTGGCTGTTTACTTGCAATACCACTGTCATAAAAGACATCATGCTGCAAACATTCAATTGGAATGTCTCAAATATGAAATGGGCCGGATGAGATCAAGTTCTTGAAGCAGTTTATACATAAGGCTCAACACTGTAGGTCAGTGCGCAAGAAGATCACATTCACACACAACCATTCTTAAATAACTAACGTGGAGATCAGCTAAAGTGAAATACACGTGTTGATCTATGCTATAACATCACTCGCCTTATCACTATTGAGATTGAGTGATATGGAAGACTCTAGGAAATGCTGACCGACGAAAGTTAACTTTATGAAAGAACGACTATCAACAGGCACACTGGATAAATGGGTACAAATGTAATGACATGACATGAGCAAGATATAGACCACTGGTATGTTGAAGGATAATGAGATTTAGGGTGAGAAAAGAATGACCTTTAAAGGTATTTTCAGGAATCAGTAGATCTTTTCTAAACACGAGGCTTGAATTGACGAAGAATTAGATGGCTTACAAAACCGGTATTGGACATATTCTCCGTCTCCCTGATGAAGAGCCTACTAGAATGTATGCCACTTACATACCAATAATAATAATAATAATAATAATAATACCAAGCGCTTTATATAGCGCCCTTATCCACAAGGGGCCTCAAGGCGCTTAACAAAATGTTATGATAGCATTTACCTTTACCTTTACCTAGGCTTTTTCAGCCTCTGTAGGCTGAAGCCCTCTTTCAGCATCTTCCATCTGTGTCTGTCTTGTGCTTCTCTTGTCCATGTCGTTCCTCTGTATTCGGTTAATTCGTCTCTTCATCTTTGTTTCTGCCTGCCTCTTCTCCTTTTGCCTGTACGGGGTTGCCACTCGGTTGTTCTTATTGTCCACCGATTATCTTTCTGTCTCGCGATATGTCCTGCCCATCTCTATTTCATTTCCTTGATTTTTTCAATGATGTCTTTTACTTTAGTTTTATTACGAATGGTTGTGTTCTTTTGTTTGTCTCGTATTGTTATGTTTAACATCCTCCTTTCCATGGCTCGCTGCGCTACTAGAAGTTTCTGTTCAGTTTCTTTGGTTGTTGACCAAGTTTCGGCACCGTATGTAATGGTAGGTAGCACACATTGATTGAAAACCCTTGTCCTTAATGTTATTGGTATGGTTTTATTACAGAGAATGGTTTTGTTTCTGCCGAAGCAGCTCCAGCCTGCCTTGATTTTTATCAAGACTTCCTCTCTCGTATTGTTCTCCATTTTTATTTCCTTGCCAAGATATTTGTAACTTTCTACCTTTTCTATCGGTTCCTTGTCAATTTCGATGGACCCCTTTGTTTGGAAATTTGTCACGAATTTTGTTTTTCCTTTGTGCATTTTCAGACCAACTTTTCTGCTTTCCGTATTCAGACAGTTTAGTTGGGCCTCCAATTCCTTCACTGAGTTAGCTAGCAAAGCCACATTATCTGCAAACCTGAGGTCTGTTAGCCGCTCTCCATCGATGAGTATCCCTCTTTCTTTCATGTCTACCTTCTTGAACACCTCTTCCATTGCAGCAGTGAAAATCTTTGGAGAGATTGTGTCGCCTTGTCGCACACCTCTGCTGATTTTGAAAGGTTTTGAGATGTCTTCGTCGATATGTATCCTCGCTGTAGCGTCAGTGTATATATCCTCTAGGATTTGAACATATCCTTCATTTATTCCTATTTTCCTTAATGCTAGGAAGAGGTCACTATGCTCAACTGAGTCGAACGCCTTTTCATAGTCGATGAATCCGACGCAGAGCTTTATTTGGTACTCATTGGCCTTTTCAATTAGCTGGCTTAAAGCCTGAAGATGGTCAGTGGTTGAGAAACCTTGTCTGAATCCTGCTTGTTCCCTTGGTTGGTTTTCATCAAGCACTCTCTTCATTCTGGTTTGAAGGATTCTTGTAAATATTTTGTATGGGTGGGAGAGCAGACTTATTGGCCTGTAGTTTTTGATGTCCTCTTTGTCTCCCTTCTTGTGTAGAAGTATGACCTTTGCTTCCTTCCATTCCTTGGGGATTTTCTTTTCAGTAAGTATCTGATTGTATAGACTTGCCAGCTGGGTGTATATTTGCTCACCTCCGATCTTGATGATATCACTGGTTATCTCGTCTAAGCCGGGTGCTTTGTTTTTCTTCATCTGCTTTACTGCAAGTTCAATTTCTTCAACTGTGATGGTAGGTATGTCCATTTGGTCGGGTGACAAGAAGTTTTCTTTAACTTGATTAGACCTGGAGCTGTACAGTTCCTGGTAGAACTCTGCGCAGACGTTGAGCACTTCTCCCCTATTTGTTGTTGATGTTCCATCTTTCTTTTTCATCTGTCTTATTCTGGTTTTCTTGCTATTTAGTTTTTGTATCTGTTTTGGTCCTCTACCGCTTTCTAAGATGGATTCAATTTGTTCTCGTTCCTTTCTCCTGCTCCTCTGCCTTCTCTTTTTCCTTACCAATTTTACTGTGTCCTGGTAGTCTTTGTTTTGTTGTGTTGTCTTGTTGGCGGTTATCTTGAGTTTCTTTCTTTTGGTATCAAGCTCATCAATTTCCTTGTCTTCTTCTGATTTCTGTTTGGCTTGTTTTTCTTTTGGTGCTATTTTCTCAGCAACCTCCTTTACTGTGTTGGAGATGAGTGAATATTTGGTATCCACATCAGAGTCTTCAATGCTTAGTGCTGCAAATCTGTTTTTCAGCTCTATTTGAAATGCTTGTTTTCTTTCTGCCAGTTGATAGCATATAACACAATAAACACAAACAATATATATTAAAACAAAGTCCGAAGGCGACCTGGTCGTGGCCGAAGGAGACCTGGTCGTCCAAACAAGCACATCATACTTGAAGTACATACAGCGCTTACTTGGTGACAATGAAGGCATGTTTCAAGAACGTCAGACAGCCACTCTTGCTACAGATCACTGTGCTTGGAGAAAACTTGTGGTCGCCTGCTCTGCAGTCGAAGGATGATGATGATTGTGTAATGCTCGGAGAAAGGTGTTCACTCGCTATCACTGTCTGTATCTGATTGTCGCAACTCTCCTCGTCACATCCGCAAGCATCAGTACAGGGTAGCTCTTTCTCTTTACATACACACATCCTGGTCATACATCCTGTCTTGCACCCACATTTTTCAAACGTCAGCACGGCTCTGGTGCGGGTTGTAACAGCATCATTTGTGGAACGAGATGTGCGTTATGGTCTAACATCCATCCGTTGTTAATAGGAGATATGTCCATATACTGCGTGGTTGCATGCATCCAGATAAATGACTAATAGTTTGTCCGTTTTAGGTGTTGCTGGAATCATGAATCTGATGTAGGTGGCAGTTTCTCTTTTGCACTGTTATTCCACTTTCATGGTTATTCTTAGCAAACATTTTGCATCGCATGGCGTCGAGTGATGGTAGAATCTTGCCTGAATACATGAGCATCACAAGGGATACATAAGCTGCTGTTGTTGCCGCGGTAATGTGCTCACCATCCGTATCATGAGATCCACAAGTCCTAGGGTTGGCTCACTTGATGGGGGAAAGTTGCGGATCGCTAGATCTTTCTCCAGCCATGCAAGGGTGTCTCCTCTCTCTCACACGGAGAATCTTTCATTTCAATATTGATCGAATTTACTTTATAATGATCTAAACAGATTTGGAGTCTTCGCCATCCTTTATTCGGAACATAATGAATAAGTACAATTTTCAGTTATTTCGGGTAAAATTTAGAAACTACCTGCCTTATTACATCACAATGTTGCATATAGCTGCTTATCGACTATTTACAATGTCATTTGAACAATAACAATCAACTTTGACTGGGATGTGTGGCGAAAATACAGATTTTTCAAATTTGGACCAATTTATTGACATTTCGAGCATTTTTTATAAAAATTCTCCCCTTCAGTAGTTAGCATTTATTTATCGTGTTATGATTTATGCCGTTATGAGTATGATATATATGGGCAGTTTTTAAGCTATTTTCAATTTGTGTAACTTTTAAGATTGTCAAAATCAAGCCTATAAATGTAAAAAATATTTTACGATTGTTCTCATAATTTCTTAATTTTTAAACAATTCTGGTCATTTTACAGGTCAAAGGTAATTTGGTTGGAAAATGTTGATCAATATAACCATTTCCTATATTATGAAGCTCAGTGTCAGTCAAAACTAGTCATGAAAACTAAACACAAATAGGCATTTTTTAACCATTTTCGCCATTATCTAAAAATTGCACCACTTTCAATGTTCACATCCACCCTAGCGATGACCCCTAAGCATCAACCTATCACATAAAAGTGAAAGTTTTCTTCTAGCCTTCCACATACCCCTGCGCCTTAACTAGCAGGCTTTTCGAAGTTGGCCGGTGAGCTACTTCCAAGTGAACTACACCCATGGACAGGACATACTGAAGCATTTGAAAGAAAAGATAATACATAGAAAATCTTTTCTATAGTTTAATCAGTACCAAATTGGCGAAAAATATTCGGTAATTTATCTCTCTACGCTCAAAAGTAATCCAAGCGTACTTCCTCGATTATGGCCACACGCACGCGGTTTTGGCCGCATGCACGCGTCGCGCATACGATGTACAGAGCGCTTATTGCCTTCATGCGCTCCAGCGTCCTTCTGTAGTGACTCGCTGCTGTAAGGAGGCTTCGCCAATTTGGAACTGATTAAACTATAGTGTAAACGTATAACCAGTTGTACCAGTTTGAGATACATGTTTATTTTACAGTTCTACTGACGTTCAAACTTTCATTCTAAAGATTTCTATTCATAGCATGTTTCATTTCCGTTGATTTTAAAGCATGATTTAAGTATCATTTATTTACGAGCCATGGGACGTGTCTATGACTTGTAAATAAATGAGTTCTTGACGGGGATAGTTGTTTAACATTAAAGGGACATCTAGTTACTTATAATATGAAGTTTTCATAGAAATAATGCCAAATTTGAACTTTCTAAAAAAAGGACCAATTGTTAACACACACATATGCCGTATTTACTGCCATGCACTTTAATGTCAGAATTGAATATCCCACACAATGTCGTACGACCCAACGCATTTGCACTGCGATTGATAGCCCCGTCAATCCTGGCTATACACACACACACACATAGAGACCCCAATTTGTCCTTTTGTTCTTTAAATGGTGCTAATCATGGTTTATCTTTGTTGTTAGCAAATGTGGTATCAAATATCAAATGTATTATCTTTGTTGTTGGCAAATGTGGTATCAAATTATGCCTAAAAGATTCATCTAAATGCCTATATAGCCTGTTTGGTCAAAACAAAATCGAATGATACTTAAAATGACATAAACAAAGTGGTATACTTTATTTTGTTGAAACCTTTACTTTAGGTATAGTAAACTACCCGTGCGTGTAGTGTCGCGGGCTGGGAGCACATGTATTTCAAATGGATATCCCTAACATGTGTATAGGTCTCTACAGAGAGCATGTGGAACTACAGAAAAACTGTATATTTGTATGTGAATATTTGATGCAGAACATCATGCTTAACACTTTTATGTTTTACTGTATGAACGATCAATGCTTTATATTGTAGTCTATGTTGGCAAACAGTTATTAAAATGGTGTAAACGGTCAAGTCCATGGTTATTAGTCGCGCATCACACAATTATGAACATTTTACCACGATTTTTAAATCCATATATATACTATTTATATCGTCATAAAGTAAAAGTATTTGATATGAGGGGTTGCAGAAAATAATAAATCAAATAAATATGAATGAATTCTTCGGAACTTGGTGCATGAACCAGCTACATCACGTGAAAAGAAAAAAATGACCTTTCAGTGCACAGAGCATGACTGCTGACTGCCTGAATGCAACCCCTATGTATATATGTAGCTCTTATTAATTTAGTGCTTGCAAAAACGCCAATTGAACATAGTCAGTCGACCGTTAAATAATATGCATTAGTGAACGGATTACTTAACCCTAGATAAAAATCCGTGTTTCACCTTTATTTAACTAAACAAACGCCCTCTGTTGTTACATCACAGCAATGACAAAAAGGATGTCAAATTTTATCTAGATTTTCAGTTTAATCGGTGTAATAAGATATTTGTACCAATTTTCACAAGTTGGCGCTATTTGCTTCTCTCAAATAGTGACTTTGCTAGTATCAATATTTTCCTCTACCACAAACTACTCCTTTTGTGTATCTTATTAACGTAAACCGTCACTAAAATTCGACTAGTTAATCCCAGAGCTTTGAAATATTTGTATCCTGTGATTGAAATAACTGTGAAGTAAGTAAGAGATGAAATTAAACAATTACTTTCATTTTGGAACTTTCATTGATGATGATCTGCAGATTCACAAGTAAGTTTTTGTCTGTTGTTCAAAAAACAAGTTATTACAACAGAAGTGTCGGTTTAATGACTGAAGGGGGCTGTGAACCCTCAGGTATAGCCTCCGTAAAACTGCCGTAAATTCTTCATTATTCATTTAATCTATATAAAAGTATACATTTTTTTTGCAGAAAAGGGTTTAATGAGTCCAACCATAATCATGAAATTGACCATTTTAGAGAAAATTATAAAAAACACGTTTTTTGACCCATTTTAGGTTCTGCAAAGATATCTCAAAATATATTTTGTCAAATTTTGTTTTGTTGTTGAAAATCTTTATTATTTTTTGAATTATCGACCAAAAAGTGCCAAAAAATATGATTTTTTTACCTCCAAAATCATGAAAATCACATTTTTGGCACTTTTGGTCTATAATTCAAAAAATAATCATTTTTTTCAACAAAAAAATAATTGTATTAGGAATTAAATAAACATAGTATGACAAAATTTGACATAATATGTTTTGAGTTATCTTTGCAGAACCTAAAATGGGTCAAAAAACGTGTTTTTTTTTATAATTTTCTCCAAAATGGTCAATTTCATGATCATTGTTGGATTCATTGAACCCTTTTCTGCAAAAAAATGTATACTTTTATATAGATTAAATAAATAATGAAGAAGTTACGGCAGTTTTACGGAGGCTATTCCTGAGGGTTCACAGCCCCCTTAAACCCATCATGGTCTACATTCTACAACATCTAATTGAGTTGGTGCATACTCTTCTATTTATGAAGAGGTATGAAATAGCAAATTATGTGATATCAAATACATACGTCTTCTTTCTGAAAATGGATCTTAACACTTTCCACGCGGTTATTGGTTTTACCATACAAAAGAGATTTTTTAGAAACATTTTCCAACTTTCAAAGTTTATCTCACGAATTACTGAACCAATACTAGGCATATATGTACCTATGTCAATGCATTTCTCATCGTGATTTCAAATATGGTAACAAAATTTAATAATGTTAACATTTTGTGAAATTTTGAACCGCGTGGAAAGTATTAATACAACCCAGTGTATTAATGTCGTCAACGTCA
Organism: Ophiura sarsii; assembly: GCA_035610835.1. Classification (NCBI taxonomy): domain Eukaryota; kingdom Metazoa; phylum Echinodermata; class Ophiuroidea; order Amphilepidida; family Ophiuridae; genus Ophiura; species Ophiura sarsii. Next base: position 51,437,662 of record CM069453.1, on the reverse strand, counting down.
AGATGGCTACATGTATCATCGACTGACCTCTACTGCATCATATCTAGTAACAATCGAATCACGGAACAGTGGAAATATTATCTCATCGCTGGAGGGCGCACTGTGACTTCATTTCAAAGTCCAGACGCGAACGGTAGCGATTTGAAATCTGTGATATCGAAACAACGTTAAGTCGATTAAACCTTATTGAATGATATACGTGTACATGGTAGGTGTGCACAATGTACAAAGGGAGTAATTAAATACAATTACTATTTGCGAGAAATGTCTAGAAACTATATTGACTAAAAGAGAGAGAAAAATAGACAAATGGTTGCCATAGAAAATGAAAAGAATCGAGGGAACGAAATGTATATCCTGATAACTCATTCAGAATAAGTGTGTACTTTGTGCGTATCATTCAAAGTTGAAATCATAAGCAGAAGTAAAAAAACCCAAATAATGATCATAATTTGTGAAAATGACATTTGTTTAAAAATAGTTAGATTAAGTTTGTTTAATCGGACTACTTTTATTAATAAATATGAATACATTAACATACAATTTGCATTATTAAATGTTGGTCATTTTAAAAATAAAACTAGTCTTGTATTGCATATTCATTGCAGTTTGTTTGGTTTTTTCCAATAGCATGTTATACGAACACAACATTAAATGAGGGCGCCAGCGACCTTCTGAAAACCACCATTTACGTACTTTCTTGTACAATAAAGCTACACAAGATAATTATTATAGTAATATTACATCATGCAACGGGTAATGTGTTTTCTAAGGCTGCATTAACGTAATTACCAATATCTCAATCTTGTAACCTCAGCTACAAAATAGATGTATAAAAAAGAAGAATTTTCAGCTCACATAGCTCAATTCAAATTTGAAACCCTTCAAAAGTCTGTAATTCTGGATAAAACACCACGGTAGATGTCGATGAAATGTACTGTATCTTGCAGATAAATATTAGACTACATATAAATATATCAATTTAATATATCAATTCTGATGGGTAGAAGTGAAGTCATAATTTTGATGGGTAGAAGTGAAGTCATAATTTTGATGGGTAGAAGTGAAGTCATAATTAAAGGTATGTTGAATGATTGGTTTAGCTACACTCAGTATTTTCCATAAAATGTGATTAGTTGTGCTTGAAAGACGCAGATATTATAACCATAGTCAATTCCAATACATTAGCGACTAATTTGTAAACGGATGCTGTTGAACTGAACCTAATTTCGATATAACATTTACCCATTAAGTTAATCTAAGTACATTTGTGAACAGCAATATAATATTTTGCTTGTCACTTCGGGCGCCACAAAGGTAATTTTTGTATAAAGTGGTAAAATATGCGTTCATTAAAACATATTTCAAATTTAGTTATTGATCAACAGATAGCAGTCAATGTTAATGAACATGGTGCCGACTGACACCGGAGACTAAACCAGGAACGTATCAAATGTTGATATATGAATCGAGGCATGTTGTCGGTGTGTACACTTTCAACGCGGCAGGCGTCTGCAGACGACATTCCCAAATTTCACAAAATGTTTGAAACATTTCAAAATTATTGAATATCATTACCATATTTGGAATCAACATGAGAAATAAATGCATTAAAATGAGTACAAACATGCCTAGTTTTGGATCAGTAATCCTTGAGATAGACTTTGAAAGTTGGGAAAGCTTTCTGAAAAATTTGTTATGTATAATATGGTAAAACTAATAGCCGCGTGGAAAGTGTAAAAGAGGCGACTCAGTTTAGCTATGTTTAAGCGAGTCTCATCTCATCTACATGACTCCCATGTGATAACCACGTGAAAGGACCATGTGACCACCGGGTGACCCCCACCCACCCCCGCCCCCCCCCCCCCCCCCATGTGAAATCCACGTGATATAAACATGTATTATTGCAATGGAAAGCCGTATCACAATAGGAGCTATATCTCGGAGTGACCATCTGCAACCATGTGTTTTGTGCGTCACCCGGTCACATACCATCCATGTGGTATCAATGCAATACCACTATGACACCCATGTGAATCCCATGTGAAAACAATGTACCTGAAAGAGGCATAACTGGAAATGACTAAATGCGACTTGTTCCAGATCTTGACTTGACCCCGGATTTTGACCACAAATATATTATCGGATACAAAATAAAGAGGTGATCTGAGAAGGAGATAACATATGCAATAAAAAAGTTAGACACTATGCAATATTTCATACCCTGGATTGCCTAATAACAGGATGACTTCCCTCGATTCTACAAAAATGTCCAGGCAAGTCTAGATCCAGGATTACATTGTATGATGTTGAAGCACCATACACTTATTCTCTAAACTTATTTCATGAATACAGAGAATTGGGTGGATAATATTTGGATGACTTTAAATTGCATCCGTGATTGTATTTTATGAGAGCTACTTACATGTATATACATGTTATGAAAACCATATTTGTGGGATTTTTTTACATGGACGTTAATAACCTGTCATGATACTTGCATGAGGGAAGTAAAATATTATTTCTACAACCATAATGAACACACTTTAACACAATGGACACGTTTGTTGAATTTAATCAAACATTTATATGATCTACAATTACAAAAACGATATTAGCGAAAATACATTACACGCACGATTTATACGTTTATATTATTGTGGAGGGATTTCCCCGGATGAAGAGCCGGATAGAATTGTCGATTTCGTAAGCATTGATCGTGTGTATACTCAACGGAAAATCTTGTTATCGTACGGATTAATTGCGCTGTAAGTAGCAGGATTGACACGCCACCTTGCTATTAAGATTCCATGTCGTATCTATAATACGGTTAATACCTCGAAGGCAGTCACGATCTAGATTCTTATGTGACGTTGTAACGCGTGCTAGCGTCGGATAAATCTAGAAAAGCTAGCGTCGATTACAACCTTGGCAGCAGTCGTATTTTATATTTAACATGCTTAAGTTCATAGTCGTTTTTTATATTTAAGTTCATAGAGGTAGAAAGCCGCATATCAAGGTTTTGAATTTTAAATCTGAATCCGTTCGTTGTAACATACTGTTCCTTTGCCAAACCATTTTCAGTTTGATCTTTGTGGATAATTTTACAGGTGATAATCATTTCTGTGATTATTTTATGTGGTACTGTTTTAAGATGACATAGTTATTTAAAAACCTCGTGATTTGGTCAGATCGTTTAATTTTTGACGATGGACAACACCACATAATTCATTGACACGGTACAAAAAACTTCAACGATTAGTTAACATTTAAACGGACACCCCATATTATAATAGGTATTAGCTCTCACTAAAATATCCAATTGTCACCTATTCTGATGAAAATCGACACTTTATATCAATTCTAATATGAAAATATAACCAACCTCTATTCAATTATGGTATGCGAATAATGACATCATATGTCCTTGTCATCACAATATCAAATATAAGTGAGTGGCATCCGCGAAAGAGCAATGACCTCGAGAAATCAATACCTGTGTAACGTTGACAAGAGTGAATTTAAAAATTTGTGAACAGACTCGATGCAACGATGTGTAATAGTACAACATCGTGCTAGGGATAAATAATACGTTCAGTGTAAACGACCTCTATTATTTAGACTGTAAAGATGTTTCAGATTCTGAATTGATTCATAACAAAATAATGCTTCAATTCCAACAAGAATGGTTGGCGCTTAAGACATACTATTTACTTACATAGATATTATGCTTTTTCACTAATATATTTTGCTAAAGTGAAGAGGAATCTATGAGCAACATGTTTCTTTGTCACTTGTGTGTGAATATGGCTACCCGGCAGGTTGTACGAAGTAAGATAGCACACTAGTCGTATATCAACCACGTATTATCATTGCAGAGCTTATCCCCTCGTATTAGTGGGATCAACTCCCACTGAAATGTGCTATTGTCGCCAAATTCGGAAAGCAGAAGTACAGCAATCGTTATACACATTTACATTTAAAATCGACACGTTTCTATCATTCAAATATGAATATATAAATGTCTACTATTCAATTATGGTGAACAGACTCGATGTGTCCATGTCATCACACTTGCAAATATTTAGGTAGAATCCATGTCAATAATCATATCGTGCTAGGGACGTACGGTGTAAACAAACTCCCTTTTAAGACATTATTACAAGATGTTTCAGACTCTCAATTGACATCTAAACAAATAATGCTTGGAATTATTAAGTAAAAGTAGTTTACTCTAAAGAATCACTGTTTACCTAGATATACACAGTTTATATGTATTTATGCTTATGCTTTAATTTGTAAAAGTTAAGGAAATTAATGAAAAACAATATTTCCGCGTAAATTGTGGATGAGAAATTTGGTTGGTACGGCATGGCTTACATTTGGGCATCAGGGGTAATTACATCGGATAAAACAGCCATATAGCCATTCTTATCCTGCATCATATTATTGGTATCGTAACTGGCTATACATGAGATTGCACATGAGTTACATAATACATGAAGTGGACCTGGGCTTTATTTGTGCAGACCTCGAAATGATATGATGCACTGTGGATAATCAAATCCAATTCACGTCGATCGAAACTTAGATTAAACTCTTACGAATAAGTTTATGCAGCTTTTCACAATAAGACACGTGAGAGATGTATGAAAATATGAATAACATTAAAACAAAATAATGTTCAGATTGACTGTAAGAACAGTGATGTAATTAGCTCCGGGCATTGACCAGTTGATGGTGACCTGTCGACGTACACAAACGTAAATATAGACGTGAACAATGCACTAACCACTGTATGAATGTAATAATCTATAACAAGAAACTAACAATCTTGCACCAAAACAAATTCACTAGAAAGACACATCAATATTGTATTACAATATATAAATAACCGTAATATGATTTGAATTATGTGAGGTCAAGTGGCGCAAATAATACACTTTGATGGCTTCGAGGTATGTATTTACTACTTTTTGAGGTCTGTATTTACTACTTTTTATTGGAAATATCAAATTTTGCAATGTATTTTGCAGTTTGTCAATATAATCGAAACCAAGCCAGTGACGGCAGTTAGTCTGAAGTGGAGGGGCGGGGAAGGATACTCATGTGCATGAACGGCTCTCGGAGTTACTGTTCATAAGCCAGAAGTTATCCTTTATGGAGCATCAAGTAATAAAAACGTACACTAACATGCAACTGGACGGTTTTGTAACATATATGGCAATAGCAATGGGTTTTCTGATATACAGAAGGAAGTTGAGGGCATGATACACACTTGTATGCACTTGTTTCTCTTCTAAAAGGACAAACCAGTTGTTAGTTGTCACATGGTATGAGAACGAGGCACTGAAAAAGTGAACTTCCATGATGCAAAAGAAAGGGTACAACAAATCAATAAGTCATTTGATACGGAGAATGAGGGAAGGGTAAACTTAGGTAGCCCTCATGTCTATTGACATTCAACATTACGTCATGTTAAATGTAAGTGTATGTTTTTCCTTCCCCGGTGTTCCATAAAATATAATATATAAATATGTTCTCTATTAGAATTGTTTAGAGATGTACACACGTCAGATTACATTTATATGTACGTTTTCTCCTCCCTGATGTTCTGTAAAAGAAAACCTCAGTTAGATTTATTTAGGGTCTACACACGTCTGTTTACATATAATTGTACGCTTTCCCTTCCCATGTGTTCCGTAAAAGATAACATTAGTAAGATGTATTTAATGTTAAAAATACGTCTACATAATTATAAGTGTACATTTTCCCTTTCTTGGTGTTCCATACAAGATAAACTTCGGTTAGATTTAATTAGCTCTACAGACGGCTGATAGCATTTCAGTGTGCATTTTCTCTTTCCTGGTGTTCCATACGAGATAACCTCAGTTAGATTTAATTCGGTCTATACACGTCTGATAACATTTAAGTGTACATTTTCTCTTGCATGGTGTTCCATAAAAGATTACCTCATTTATATTTTGGACATTTAAATGTACATTTTTCCTTCCCATGTATTCATTAATGATATCCTCAGTAGATTTGTTTAAGGGTCCAAACACGTCTGATTACATTTAAGTGTAGGTTTCCCTTCCCATGTATTCCATTTCAGATAACCTCATTTAGATTTAATTAGGTCTACACACATCTGGTACCCGATCTGGTAACATTTAAGTGTACGTTTTATCTTTCCTGGTGTAAAAAAGAAAAAAGATGACCATAGTTAGATTTGTTTATGATCTTCACATGTCTGATGACATTTAAGTGTACATTTTCCCTTTCCATGTATACCATTAAAGATAACCACAGTTAGACGTCTGCTTACATTGAAGTGTACATTCAAGATAGCATCAGTTTGATTTGTTAGGGGTCTTAACACGTCCGATTACATTTAAGTGTACGTTTTCTCTTTCCTGGTGTTCCATACAATATAACCTCACTTTGATTTGATTAGGTCGCATACGTCTGATAACATTTAAGTGTACGTTTTCTCTTTCCTGGTGTTCCATACAATCTAACCTCAGTTAGATTTATTAATGGTGTACACACGTCTGTTAACATTTAAGTGTACGTTTTCCCTTCCCATGTGTTCCGTAAAAGATAACATTAGTTACAATTTTTGAGTGTTATAAACACGTCTAATTGCATAAAAGTATACATTTTCTCGTTCCGGGTGTTCCATACAAGATAACTTCAGTTAGATTTAATTAGGGCTACACACGTCTGATAACACTTAAGTATAGGTTTTATCTTTCCTGGTGATCCATACAAGATTACCTTAGTTAGATTTGTTTAGGGTCTACATACACTACCGCCCAGAAGTGATCGCGCAGTGATTATATCCTAGAAAATCCATCTTCTATGAACATATTATTGAATAATTTCACAAGTAACGATGTTGTATGTGTTCATTATATAGTTCTTCTTCATAAATTCATGTTTGTTGCATGTTACGATCACCACATTTCATGCAAAACTCAATAAATCGAGACAAGTCAAAATCTACACAGTAAAATCCCATAGACATTTGCCTCATTAATATTCATGAGCTCATTACCACTAGTATTGCGCTATGGGAACATTCTCTCTCATCTACACCTTCTTTGAAAAATTGAGTTTTTTTAATAATTAATTGTTATATTCACAAATGCAATATCCTATATAAGGATGCGCAGTCCTTATAAATGCCTAAAACATGGTAATTTTCTGAGGAGGTAATTTGAATTGTCAAGAAAAACCTGACATTTAAAAGACAATTTCTATATTTTGGTTTACAAATCAGTGATCCAATACGCGACAGAGAACCTCGCAGTTTGTCTGTATTTCGCACGAGGCAGCACAGTGCCCATGGCAGGTTTTAAAATTACCGCGACAATGATTTGCATTCCATAATACAATGAATATGTAATGTACAATTTTACGAAGGTCAGTCGATATATTTTCCATCAGTTGCGCTCCTGTTATTGGAGCAACATAGCGCAACAGCCTATACCACCATACTATGCAACCGAACTTACTGCCAGATGTGTTTTAATTGGGCGATATCTCTATCTTTCACATGATTGTAAATGGTCAACTCCTATTCAAAATAATGTATGTTGGATCACGCGGTAACTACACTTATATTGTGTGATTAATATTTTATAATAGCGTAGGTCAGACTTGGCTAGTCTCTACATTCCGAAACGGACCTGACAAGCCCTCTCGCTAGGGAGTGTCACAACTTCGAGCATTTTTCTAATTCAAAAATGGGAAGATCACAATTTAACCAGCCATTTTCACCAAGATGAGCTCAATTGTGTATACAAAATGTATGGTGTGCTTTGTGTTCATTTCATGTCCACCAGTTTAATGTGTTTTATGACCCATGTTCTATGCACACATTGCAATATGACAGAATACCCCTGTATGCAAAATTGTAATTGCTGCTGTCAGTTTTAGTCCGAGCATTTTGCTGGTTCCCAGTACGCCACAGGTATCATTCTACAACTAAAACTTTAATAAAGTTTTGTCTCGAAATATCAGCTTTTTTGGGAAATTCCAGTAACCTTGTCAAAACACGAACCATGTTTTAGGTATTAATGAGCATTACAGATCCCTGTCATAATAATATTACGTGGTTGCATTTTGTAAAATAATGTAAAAATAATGATTTGTCGGAGATGCATGCAAGGATATCCCATAGCGCTATTACAGCGATAATGAGCTCATGAATATTTAATAATGAGGCGAGAATTGCATGGGATTTTCCCATAGAGAAAATAGCGACCTCGGAAAGATATTCATTTTGAAAAATGTGTAGGCTACAAGGTCAAGGAAAGATGAATTTATGAATGAGAAGATATCCAGGCATCTATATAAATAGGATTTGACCTTGATATGGGTAAATTTACAAGACTGTTTGGAGAATAAGTTTTCCCGATGGTGTGACACTTTTCCTTCTCATGTATATCATAAAAATAACCTCAGTTAGACGTCTGATTACATTGAAGTGTACATTGAAGATAACATCAGTTAGATTTGTTTGGGGGTTTAAACACGTTCGATTACATTTAAGTGTACGTTTTCTCTTTCCGAGTGTTCCATACAAGATAACCTTAGTTTGATTTATTTAAGGTCTACACACGTCTGATTACATGTCAGTGAACGTTTTCTCTTCCCACTTTTTACTGACTATTTATTAATCCTTGTAAGGGATCTGAGCATACATACATATACGCTTTAACTTTTCAGATAAACGTTTACATGGGAGTGTTATGGGAGTGTTCTTTCCAAGTAGAAATGAAAAAGAATGAAAAATATGTTGATAAAACATTCAAACCATTCAAACATCTTCGAATTGTTTTTATTTTCAATTTATGAAATGACCTACAAATGGTTGTGTTTGATCATTGCCTTACAACTGGATCCAGATGTACTGTTTGCTGCGCCATTGTGTTTACACAAACGAATGAGGAAGATTAGGTTTTAGTTTAAGTGAAATCGGAGAGTGTGAAGCTTTTACAAAGAATAAAAATGAGGCGTTTTAAATGAAAAGAAATCAAATTAAATGATCTTAACTTAACTCTAACCCTAGAAACGTGGCAGTGGGGATGGAACGAAGAACAGGGGAGGTGGTTAAATAAAACACTTTACACTTTATGTCCGCCGGCTTCCCGGGCCGCTGGCGTGACAGGCGAGCTACATCACCACCCATCCACGGAGGAGGGGGGGGGGGGGGGGGGGGCTTCCCAGGCTAAAAAATCGGAGACCATATCAATTATATAGCTCATTATCGGTAGTGTAACGCTATGGGAATTTTCAACTGAGATCAACTGGTTTTGGGAAACCCTCATATGTGCAGAAATGTATAGATGATTACTGGCATGCGTCAGTTTATTGTACTACCTTCAGAAGGAACCATTCCAGCTCATAAAAGTTATTTTTCTGACGACGGATTATGTTTTTGGCAAATATTCATCTTTATTTAAGGCACATCTCAAATTATTTTCAATACAATCGGGCTGACATACCATGGAGAACCAGCAAAATTACAAAGTGCGCCTGCACGTAGTTCATTGACCTATTTACTCCAGTGACCTAACAAACCACGTTATCGATAGGATGATTCAAAGCAGTAGAGTTTCCCACTATTTCATCTTCACAAAGGACCGCTCAATAAACAACATACCAAGACTAGTCAAAAAAAGTTTACCTTAATTGAAAAAAAAGATCAAAAAAAAAAGATTCTGACAACAAAATCAAGGCAAACAAAACTTTAAATGATTGCGCCATTTCTTTGCTATCATCTGAAAAAACCACTTGATAATCCAGCATCTTGTTTGGTATTTCTCCTGATCTTTGAAAGTGTGCTTAGGATGGTTGCACTGAGGGACAATAGGCAGCTTTAATGCCTATTTATGACACAATTACCACACTTTAATCATTTCATAACAAAGGAATTGATCCTTTCGATGTCGGTATTGTAATTTTTTTATTGGTCGTATCTTATGAAATATAATGGTCAAGATCTGGAAACGTGTTCGGACGTTAAATTGGTCACATTCATTCAAAACAGCGTAAAATAAGTCATATTAAAGCTAATTAATTTGTCTTTATACCGTACTAAATTGTTTTGAAAACAAACGAATACTTTTTTCTAAAAAAATCTCTGAAGTTGAGTAAACATTTTTTTGACTCACCCTGTATATCTCCAGACACATAAATTGATTATTTGCTTTAATTTGATGAAATTACTTGCAGTGAGTTTTAAAAATCTTCCAAACCACTAATTTTAGTTTGATTAAAATTGCGCATGCGTATGCCGGACATACCGGATGCAGACGACAACTTAACTTTGTAGTTAAAGAATACAATATTAGTTTAAGTTGCGTTTACTTGAATTGATAACCTTGAATTAGGAATTCATTACATCGATGACTGAACATGCTGATGACTGAACTCTGCTAACGACGTCGATATATAATTGCTTCGTTTTCGACGGACGGAATCAAACGTGACTTAAACATTATTGCGTCCATTTTTGTACCCGTTCAAACATGGCTTTGTCATCACCTCTAATGTTAAGACGGACTTTCCAATAAACACGAGATCTGATTGATAAAATTAATTGTCCCTCTTACACAGAGGGTACCTGTATGCAGATGCTCCTGATACGTGCGTTCTCCCAGGTTCGTTCCTATAGATCAAAATAAAACAACCCACATGAACATGTCAGAAAGGAAGATGGCTTCTTCAGTCACCTTAAGTTATAAGTAGGTTGTCATAAATACTCATAGAGTTGGTTTTATGACAGCTGATACTTCTTCGTTTTACAAACAGTATGTTTCTAACTAATTATAGACATCAGGGACTTGACTAGCCAAACAGCAATAACTAGATAATATCTGATAAACATGCCAATTATAGCTACTAGATTTTGAGAACAACCAAAGCGATAAGGTAATACTACATTATTGTCATCTGTTTGCAATAAGAGACGTATTATAACATGCGCAACCCTTGACAATACTTCTGGAGAATGCGGCAAGTCGTGAAATGATAAGTTCAATCAGGGTGGGTCATGAACGGTCACAATGAAAGGATATTGAACATATTAAATATATGTTTACTATCGAAGAATGGGTGATGTCAAATTTAGTGTTTATTTTAAGGAAGAAAAAAAAGTATGAGTTTACCAGGTTTTAAGATCGCTAATTCTAAAACGTATATTTAAAAAGTGTTAATGGCAAAATAAAGACAATTTGTGACGTGTGTGCATCACTATTTGCAAACTTTTGTGAAAAACAATGATCAATACTGATCACTGATATCAACACATGTTTCCAGGAGAATGATCGCACATTGAAACGTGAAACTGACAACAACAATTCTGCCACGAGAGTTATACACGGGTTTCTTTGAAATATGATTAATTTGACGGAGACAATGTCATATTCCACACGTGTTTACTCTGAACATTAGGTGCTTGAGGCCAAACAGTTGTGTGTTTGTCAAAATCAGACCTACTCACATTGTGGAAACTGTATAAATATATTTTGTTGTACAAGTACCTAGTATCCGAAAAGTTGTTCAGGTTTACAGTATCTAAAAATGAATTATAGACAGTTTACAAACTTGTGCCTAGCAAGATTGTAGATTTTATCTGTTTGCCATTAAAAACCGGGAACATCAAACTGTTTAGCTACTTTTAACCCCAAATGAGGGTTACCAAACACAGTTTGATATACTCTTGTTTTAATGTGCTTTTATTTGTAATACTTCATTCAGCTATATAAAAGGCCCATCATTCACAAAACTAGCTTTAGATCAAGTACATGTAATTGTAGGCTCAGCATAATGTTATTTCACGATACAGTACATGGCAGATGGACACCAAAGCTGTTGTGGAAAATGTGCAATGACAATAACACATCGATTAACTCCCTAAAATGGAACTTTGATAGTGTACGAGACTTGATAAGCTGAGCATAGGCTTATTTCAATTATCTCAAATAATTAATATTTCAGTTGGTTCCTTCTGTCATGACAGGGCAGTGATGAACCTATTATTTCATATTGAAGTTTTCGGGGAAGTAGTTATTTTCTAATTTGAGATCGAAGCTCTTTACAAAAATGCTTTGTTAAGGGGGGTGTGGACTCTCAGGTACAGTCTCCGTAAAACTGCCGTAACTTCTTCAATATTCATTTAATCTTATAAATGTATACAGTTTTTTGCAGAAAAGGGTTCAATGAATCCAACCATGATAATGAAATTGACCATTTTGGAAAAAATTATAAAAAACACGTTTTTTGACCCATTTTAGGTTTGGAAAAGATAACTCAAAATATATGTTGTTAAATTTTGTCATACTAGTTTTTTGATAATCCTGATAACATTCCCCAGGAGCGTTTTTTTGTTTTTGTTGAATAATCAATTATTTTTTGAGTTATAGACCAAAAAGTGCCAAAAAACGTGATTTTTTACCGCCAAAATCATGAAAATCACATTTTTGGGAAAAAATCACATATTTTGGCACTTTTTGGTCTATAACTCAAAAAATAATTGATTATTAAAAAAAAAAAAAAAAACGCTCCTGGGGAATGTTATCAGGATTATCATAAAACTAGTATGACAACATTTAACAAAATATATTTTGAGTTATCTTTTCCAAACCTAAAATGGGTCAAAAAACGTGTTTTTTATAATTTTTTCCAAAATGGTCAATTTCATTATCATGGTTGGATTCATTAAACCCTTTTCTGCAAAAAACTGTATAAGTTTATAAAGATTACATGAATATTGAAGAAGTTACGGCAGTTTTACGGAGGCTGTACCTGAGAGTCCACAGCCCCCTTAAACTAAATTCAAGATTTATATTAAGATTCGCCCGCGAGTATGAGTGGCCATAGTATAAATAAAACCTGTAAGATAATACGTCTAATGTTACACGTATAACGTGTAAGGTTAGACGTCTAAGATAACATATTACACGTCGAATATGTGCAAATACAGTTAACAAATAGGATTTAAATAGCATAAGCTCGTAAGATATGTAAGATATCCAATTTGGGTTTGTCCTTGTTTTCCATCCTCCCCCACCCTCCACTCCCCGGGTTTTGTTTGAGGAGTGTCACAATATGTTAACGGAATAAAGCGAGAATGTTATCTTAGGCGTCTAAGATACATCTTAGAATGGATCTTAGACATCTAACCTTACACGTTCTACGTGTAACTTACACGAACTACGTGTAACCTTACGCATATCGCGTACTACGTGTTACCTTAGACATATTATCTTGCACGTTTTGTTTATAATATGGCCACTCATACGAGAGACACCTTCAATAGCCTAATTTTCTGATTTTCGCTTCTAATGGTTTCAATGATCTATGTGTAACTAACACGTACGATGTGACTTGAAACTAGGGATTTAAAATTTATCAGACAAGTTAAACCGCTTTCTTTGCAATGAGATTGGAATCACATATCGGAAATAAGTACAATGTACGAACGTAAGAAAATAAATTCTCTTAAAATATATAAACCGATTATAAGGACGTTGACACTTGGAGGTGTTGCTATGAACAATGCTAACGTTAAACATTGATTCCATCATATGTAATGTTTTGTGCATACATACCATATTATACTGAGCAGGTATGTCAACTGATTTTGATTGAGGTCATTGCTACTGTTATTATGAAACCGATGTTTAAGTAATATCCCTTCGTCTCAGCGAAATGATACCTGTCATATCTCAAGTGTCGAAACGACATGTCAACTATAAGATAGGTACTTAAAATTGGTCTGAATATGACAAGATGTACAGGGGAACTGTAAGCACAAGAGGAATAATTCATTAGTAGATCATCAGCGCGTCTTGGGAGCCTTCATTTCACTCTTCTTAAGATGATCAATGCTGATGTAGTTCTTTGAGAAGATTATTATTGAGACAAATATCTTTGTTGCGGAGTAGCTGTATTATCTCTTCCCTTGGCTTATTTTTAAGCCATCTGGGTACAGCTTTATAAGGTCTCTGGGCCTCGTACCAGAAATTGGCGGATTTGCCGGAATAAACCGTATACAAAAGCTGTTTACTTTGTATAATCGAATGATGGAGTTTTAATAATATAACACAACTGTTAGTAATATCAGCGTTATCGACGACAATTTCGACTATTTGGACACGATAAGTTCTAAACCAGATATGAATAAGTAATTTCCAGTTAGTCCTCCTGGTAACGTCAAATCAGATATCGAGAAATCTCGCGAGAGCGAATACACAAATACAAATTGTCGTAACCGAGATGACGTAGGCAAATTTGATCCGTTGAACTGAATCGAAGGATTTGCCCCGAAGAAGCGGTTGCTACGTGGTCAACAACTCACGAGGTGGGTTGGAATTGACGTTCTCAAATTAGGTTTATATTTATTTCCCTGTCACATCCTTTGTGATGCCAGTTGAAGACGCCTGCCTCGCAGGCATACTTTAAAGACCCGGTTAGTGATTTTAAAGTTGCACAACAGGGACAGCTAAATGGAGTGTAGCGGTCTAATACGTTCTGTACGGTTCACATAACTGGTACACATGTAACAGGTATGATTTGTTCTAGTTTTGAACGATACTTGTACATAATTGGGTTCCAGTATCGCCCGTCTTTGTACCAGCATCGAACGATACTGTGTGTTCGCGTATCGGACGATGCTAGTACAGTCCAGAATCTGGGACCTAAATTACACTTTTTCCGAATTTTGCACTTTATAAACATGCTAAAGATTGTTTTTAATGTATTTATTTATCAGAGCTATAAACACGAAGATCACTGGACAAGATATGTCACAAATTCAGTCTCATCTATGACCAAACTAACCCTCTGCAATATTTTTTTTAAAATTTACAACATTGGCCCTTTGACTGTAAAGTAATGTTTATATAAATTAAACACTCATGAATGTCACAAATGCAGTAGAGAACGCGCATCAAATGCTTGAAATGCTATTGTTTAGCCTGGTTTTTAGTAGAAAATTATTAGACACGAACATGTGATATATATATCTGCAAATTATCGTACTGTTCTTATTCCTCAACGAAATATTTTCTGAATTATACTGTATGGGATACTATAAGATATCTAATAAGCTTTAAAATGTTACGTTCGTGAAGATTTAGTAATAATTCGAAACAAATTCACGATCCCAAAACACACACGTAGTTCTTAAAATCTGTTTATAAGTTCTTCTGGATTGTTTGTAACATAATATTGCACATAGTTCTTGTCTTATGGAAACATCCGGAAAACCAGTGAAAGCCAAATATCCGCACAGTCGAATTATGTAGCTCATGTTTGGTTTCTGTATAAATCATGTTCGTCAGCATTTGTCGACCAGATGTTACCTTTGCCTTTTTGTTTCCACTACACGTGTCAAATTCAGCACAATGGATACGGGGTTTTATATATATGGGAACAGTTATATGTCCGGCGAGTAACATTGACGTCATCAATCGGTTCCAAGCGTATCAAATGTTCAGTCGTGTGTTATCTACTATTTATGCGCGTGAGACCGTAATTGAAGGGAAATGTAAAATGTTATCAAGTATTCTATATTCTATATATTTGCCGAACATTTGCATTCCATATATATTCCGGACTTTAGTTATGAATTTACTAAAACGAAAAACTATTTATCCCGATATATCCACACTGTGGGGACTTAAATTCTGAAACGTCTTTGTCAGAGTTTTTAACAGTGCCTGGTTCAACATTTTTTTGATCTGGTCGTGGTTTACTACGATAACATTTAAATACATTATCTTTCGTTTCCCGCTCTTACGCATTCCAGATACCATATAAGCATGTATCATTTGTTGAAACATCATTAAGACTTATTCCTTTCTCTGTTTCTTTCTCTTTTCATACATATCTGGATTTGATCCCTTTTTTAACCATCTGTACATTAGGTGAGTACTATTTTGAATAGATATCACTATTATATAGATCATTGTCAAATTTAACACAATCATACCTTTTTTACTTTTTACCACATTATCCCTATTTCACATATCACAAATTGTAAGTAACTATGAATTAACAAATCAGTAATCTAAACACTGAGCTTAAGAATACGCATGCAATGACGTGTGTGGTAAGAGAATCATTTAAGCTTAAGACGTATGTAAAGAAAAGAGTGTTGCGGAATGCCTTTTAAAAAAGGTTCACTGAAAAGTCCCAAAGGCCATATAACACCTTTAACTTGCATATCACGTTGAGAAAATCTATTACATCAATTCATGATTGAAAGGGTTTCGTAATCCAAGCTGGGTGATTTCGTCGTGGCCAGAGGGAAACAGGTGAAAAGTTCACTAGTGTGTTATAATAATTTAAATGGAAATTATGTTGAACATATCCTAATCATTAAATATCGTTTAGACGATTTTGTCATTCGGGTGAGCACGACTTCGAAAATAGTAACTGGAGTAGCTTAATACACTTGGTTTTCCTTTCCCCACGGTGGTCTGATGAATGGATTGACCACGTCACAGAGAATCACTTGAAGATCGAGCTATTGTCGCTTACAACTTCGGCAGGAGTAGCATTTTGTATTCAGTAAAATGTATAAGCTACATATCTATGAGGAGAAATTGAATTTAAACGATGGAACATATGATTCTATGCTTAGTTGCGTCTAACATACCCCGTCGTGCGTGATCCATTTTGTAACCGGTGTCATGGAATGATTTTGTGAGATTTTGGTCCGATAACATGTCCAGGACCACAAACGGAATAAAGCTATGTTAAATATACATTGCGCTTTATTCCGTAAAAAGCAATAGAGTTTATCTTGTGTTTCCAGCCCACCCCGGGTTTGTTTGATTTTTGTTCTTTTCTGCAAATATCATTTCTACGGTGTCAAAATTCTTAACTTTAATGGTCCTGGACCATGTTATCGGGCTAAAATCTCCCACTAGCTTATGGAATAGTCCCAATCCATTTCGCTCATCAAGATTGTCTTCAAAATATCGCAGTCTTCTTCGTGAATTGACACGACATACAAAGCATAGGTATATTTTCGTTCTCTCATACATTCTCTTTTGTGTAGATAATTTGTCATATTAAAATATTGAAATTTGTAATGAATTTACTGAAAACATGTCTATAAGTTTAAATAAGAAAATATAACCCTCTCTATTGAATTACGGTATTCTAATAATTACATCTTTTATGTCTATGTAATCACAATAGCTAATCTATAAGAAGCATGCGCAAAAGAGTAATATCCTGGAGAACTCAATATATGTGTTGACAAGAGTGAAATTAAGACATTTAAACAAATAGTATTTGGAATCAATTCATTCCGGTATAAGTAATTTACGTTAAAGACTCATACTTTTATGCCTGATATTATGATTTAATTGGTAAAAGTTAAGATAAAAAATATTTCTAACTTACTGTAGATTAAAAAAATGAAAGATATATCTCCTTGGTATTGTAATCAGATGGGGACAGACAGCATTCTTACACTTCGGTACCACAGTCTGCGAAGTGATTGCTCAGACCTCGAAAAAAATAAAATAAATGTACTGATGCACTGTGGAGCTCATCAAATCCATTTCATATATCGATCAAAACTTTAGATGAAAGATAATTGTTATATATAACGTTTTGCAGCTTTTGATAATAAGACATTTGAGATGTTTTGGATATCTGAATAACATTGAAACGAAATAATGTTTAGATGTAATCAAATTAGAGCAAGTAGATTTGCCACATGACTTCATTTCATCAATAGGAATTTAATCGGTTGTTTTGCAGTTCGCTACTTAAAATAGCTGATAAGTTAGTTATATTAATTTGATTTAGAAAATAAAGATGAAGTTCGTTGGATAATTCCTGATGGACGAGAATTCCAATATCTCATGGTTATTTCAAAAATCATAAGACATATGTGACCATCCACCACAAACCCAGTGTAATGTCGCTTGGGCCTTTTCGGAGATATGGCTTAATAAACTCAAGACAATCCAATAACAAACAAAGGCTTTTCAAGCGGTTTTTTTCCCCTTCTTTACGAGGATTACTGATTATTCAAGAGCCTAATAATTATAGGTTATTAAGTGTCAATAACCACACATGATATTTCCATTTATTTTATGTAGATTTTAACTAAATCAATGTTGGTGTTAAACTATGACACCTAAATCTAAAATCAAGTTATTGATAATCCTTCGCAACTTACCAACACATCCATTTTACAATCATAGTTACTACTGGTAACAGTAGCCATACAAACGTATTACGCAGGTATCAAATTATCAGCATGATGAAACTATTGAACAGTGTGGTATTCAAACGTCAGTGATCCCCGTGAGTAACGACTTTCCTATCTTTTGAATTTGTACACAAAGAAATCTCAATATTAGATCACGGAGTGTTTTCAAACTATAAAATAATATTTGTAAGAACAGTGATATGATTAACTGTGGGCAATGACCAGTCAATGGTGACCTGTCGGAATACAATAGCGTCAATTATTAAGGTACACAATGTACAGACCACTTTAGAAATCGAATTTAGAATTAATAACAAGAAACACTTACATGTTACAGTAATAATCTTGCACCAACCTTACTAGAAAAACACAGTCAATAATATATTACAGCTACCAAACCTGTAATATTAATTAAATTAACTCATGTGAGGTCAAGTAGCGTAAATAGTATACTTTGATTGCAATTTGATGGCGAAAATGCATCAACATCGTATTTCCTACTAAAATGTAATCTTTTGCACAATTCATCTTGCAATTGTTTTCAATATAAACAATTTTGAAACAGAAAATGTACACGCGTGTTCACTTAGATTCATGCGAATCATACACCTATTTATCATAGTCGATCTGATGGGAGAACCAGGGAAGGTAAGTGTACATTTACATGTAACCTTCCAAAACGTTACAACTGTCAGTGATTGAAGGGATAAACATGGACCATAAAACATAAAGGTAGGTATAGATAACTTTGCAAGCGTTAATGACTGCCTTAGGATTTGTGACAAAGAGATACAGAGAAGAGTAAATGTAAACTAGCATGGACTTGAAAGCCTTAGAGAGCTTATCGTTGATAATTATCTAATTGGAGAATGAAAATGAGATACACTAGTATACATACAATGGTACTGAAGTATTCCAGGGTAGAACAAACAAACTCTGCATGAACGTCAACGACTTATAATGGAAACTACAAAATAGAGTAGAATATCTCTGAGAGAACGCGGGAAAGAGGGGGGGGGGGGGGGGGGGGGGGGGGGGGACGTATGCGTCAATGTTTTATATGGGATTCTACTGCCATGTGTTACTCATCATACAAGGAGTACCAGGAATTGGAAAACGCACACCTTGAAAACATCCTGGACACTCCATTGAAAACGAGAAGCAAGGGGAAATGTTCTCTCAAGCTCCCTTGAAGGTATACTTGATCTGTCTGAAATATCAGGATTGAGCACCAGAATATGGGAAACGTACACTCGCATGCAACCAAGAAACCTATAGGAGGATTTGTAAAAATACAATAGCCAATGTTGCTTTAACAGGAACAGAAACGTATACGTGTATGCACATAGATGCCATACGCAGGATACCATTATAATTGTTCAATATCAGGTATTGAGAACAAGGGGAGTGAGTGCACTTGGATTACTTAGAGCGGAAAATAACATTGCAAGAGGTTATCTCGTAGGGAAACCAGGAAGGGTATATTTTGATTCGATATTTTATAAAGGGTTACCAAGAGATACTTCACTTTCCACAAGTAGCAGGAAAGGCTTGTTTGTACTTGGATTACATAAATGTCGTGCACACTGATACTACAGGTGTTATCTGATATGGTGAGCCCGGGAGGGAAAACGTACACTTCCATGCACCTCGACACTTTTGTTACAAATATTGTAATAGGAATAGGTTATTCGAAATAGAAAAGCAAGAGAAATGGAGAAACAAAACACTTGGATGCACTTTTCGCCTTCTAAAGAGACAATACCATTACTAGCAAATGAACGGGAAACAAGGCACATGAAAGGTACAACAGAAAGGATACTACAAATCCATAAGTCACGTGATATGGGGAACGAGGTAAGGGAAGATGATTTTTGACTCCCACTTCACTAATTCCATTAAACGTTACGTACGACTACATTTAAGTTTTCTCTTTCCTGGTGTTTCACACAATATAACCTCAGTTACATTTATTAGGATCTATACACGTCTGATTTCATTTAAGTGTACGTTTTCTCTTTCCTGGTGTTCCATACAAGATAACCTCAGTTAGATTTAATTAGGCTACACACGTCTGATAACATTTAAGTGCACGTTTTCTCTTTCCTGGTGTTCCATAAAAGATAACCTCCGTTAGATTTAATTAGGGCTATACCCGTATGATTATATTTAAGTGTACGTTTTCTCTTTCCTGTTGTTCTAAACACGTCTAATTACATTAAAATATACGTGTTACCTTCCCCGTTGTTCAATAACAAATAACCTCACTTACTTTCAATTATCCGTTGTTTACGGATCTAAGCATGCATTAGGCCAGAAAAAGTTTTGTCTCAGAAGAAACCTAAAAATATGATATGCAAAATGCGGTATCTGGTTTTGTTCAACATAAGATGGGCTCTTAGAAGCATGAAAACATTTAAATTTTAAGAAGCATAATCCAATAAGTCACTGGAGTCAGTGGTTTTTCTTGAGTTTAAATACTGTTTTAATATTGGGAAAAACATTCCACACAGTCAAAACCTGTCTCATACCATCATTTTCGATACATGCTTGAGAGAACAGTTATGACCACAACACTATGATTTATTGCCCTTTATAATGCTTTGGCGCGAGTTTTAAAAACACGGGTTCTAAACAAAACAGGATGCGCGCGCACACCGCCGGGCAAAGAATAGTGGCAACTGCCGACCAAATGCCTGGCTTGACGTCATATGTCACCCCATTTTCACCCTGAAAATTGTAGCACTCTTTCATAAGGTGAATGCAATTTACAAATACCTGAAACAGTTCTTAACATGTTTTATATCAAATTAATACGAACCATAGTGGTCATAGAAATAAGATTTCCATGATCATCGTGCGTCAAAGAAGAAACCAAAACAAAGTGATCTCAATGTGCCAAAGAACATATTCAAGTATATATATGATATATACAAACATTCAAACCATTCAAACATGTTCGTGTTTTTTTCCTTTCAATTTTCATTTATTCTCGCCAAAAATTACTGGTCGGTCGGATTTGTAGAGCACGGTTCCTGGTATTGTAGATAATTACATAATTATGTAGTTTTAGTGGCTCGAGTTACATCATGTAATTTTTCAATGTCACAAAATACAGGTACTTGTTGTGAAGAGAATACTCTCTCCGTATTTCCGCTAACAGAATTATCCAAGGATGTCAAAGAGGAAGACCAGCATGCCTTGTTGCGCTGCATTACCAGTATTTGTTAACGTTGTCTATCGGCTCAAATTGAAATCACTTTTCAGTGACTGTAGTTTTAGTAAATTTGTAATTATTTTTGGACCAAACACATTTCTCAAAATGTTCTTCTCCATCTTGATTTTGAAAGAAAAAAATTGTTTCTTTTTCTAACGATAAGATTATGATGGTATATTTACGTTGAGACACTCGTACAGGCATTGGATATCTCATTTGGATACAGTGATGCTGCAAAGGATTCTGGACTTATTGTAAATGTATTCTGTACACGAAAGTCTGTGCACCGATGTTATTGTGTAATATATATCAAATGTCTGGTCGTTAACCCAAAACTGGTGGGTTTAGTGTTCGCATAAATCAAAATGAAGTGACCTACAAATGGTTTATGTTTGCTCATTGCCTTACAGCAATAATCCAATATACTGTTTGCTGCGCCGTTGTTTTTAATACAAGTGAATGGGGAAGATTAACTTTTAGAAAGAGCTTGAAGTTCGTACAAACAATAAAAAAGAGATGTTTTAAATTAAAAGAAATAAAACGAAAGCTTCTTCATAATGATAAGTTAAGTAAATATCCGAACTCTGCGTGTGGCAAATGGCAATATTGATTTTCAATTGGTTTTAACGAAGTGGCTTAGATGTAGATATATTTGAATAATCTAAGCTACTTCGTATTTACTGTTTCCGTTAATAAAACATTTAAACATGTTTAATTAACGGAAACAGTAAATACAGAAAATCAGGCAAAATCAGTTATAATTACACATTATCATCCTTATTTAACAGAATGTGTTAACGTCCAATCATAGAAGAGACGTGTTTCTGTTATTTATTATGCCAACATTTGTCATGAAAATCAAGCTTATATTGACTTTGTCTTAACTTAGCCTGAATATAAAATTAACACTTACTTCTGCCAAAAGATACCTAAGAATGTCATTGAAAAATGTTCAAGTTGACAGAGACAATGTCTTAAAGCTTGTTTTGGTAAAAATCTGACCTTCTAACATTCTTAAAATTGTATACATTTATTTCGTTGCAGAAATACCTTTTCGAAAAGAATGATTTTATATTATCGGAACATGGATTATGGAAAGTTTGCAAGATTGTAGTTTAGTAGACTAGAATTTGATCTGATTTCTTTGAAAAACCTGGAAAAAAGCAAACTAAGAATCCCAAATGAGGGTGACCAAACATAACTTGATATACTGTATAAAGACCATATTCAGTGAGTGGTTAAATAGAAATATAAAAACCAAAAGGAACACAATTCTGTTTAGTTATAGCACAGTTTTATAGTTTCCTCATACTCGAAAGTAGTTTAAAACAAAGTTAATTTATACTTCCTGAGAGGGTAGTGATGCTGTTCAATTTTCAATCTAATGTTTCATATTGAGGTTTTTCCGGGAAATTTATTTTCCAATTTAAAATCGAAGCTCTTTCAAAAAACGCTATGTTAAATACAAGTTTTACGTTGCGATTTGCCCGAGAAACATCAATCGTCTAATTTTCAATTCTAATGATTCAAATGATGTTTAACTAACACATACGATGAGTCTTGAAACTATGGATTAAAAATATATCAGAAGAGTGAAACCACTTTCTTTGTTATAAGATTCGAATCAAATATCGGAAAAGAGTACAGCGCACGGTAGGAAAATGAATCCTTTGACAAATCTATAAACCAAGTATCAGGACGTTGACACTTGAAGTTGTAGCTATAAACAAAGCTTACGTTAAACACCCATTATACGACGTATATGTTATGTTTTTGTGGGCATAAATACTGATTTCGAGTGCAGCTTCTGTCATTGCTTCTTCCATTATGAAACCGATCTTTAAGTAATATCCCATCGTCTCGATAGGGAAATGGTACCTGTCAAATCTCTAGAGTCGAAACGACCTGTCAACTATAGGACTAGGTACTTAAAATTGGTCTGAATATGACAAGATGTACAGGGGAACTGGAAGCACAAGAGGAATAATTCAATTGTCGATCACCAGCGTATTTTGGGAGCCTTTACTTCAACCTTCTTAAGATGATCAATGCTGATGTACTTTCTCTGAGAAGATTATTGAGACAAATATCCGTGTTGCAGATTAGCTTTATCTTGTCCCTCTGCTTATTCTTAATTCATCTCGGTACAGCTTTATAATCCGAGGCTGGACCTCGCATAAGAAATTGGCAGATTTAAAAGAATAAACAGTATATAGACCCGTTTACTGTTTATTAACACATGATGGAATTTTAATAATGTAAAACAACTATTACTAATATTAGAGTTATCAACGACAATTGTTTTAACACAAAACGTTTGGTTTCAAAACCGGATATGAATAAGTCACTTCCGGTTAGTCCTTCTGTTAACATCAAATCACATATCGAGAAATCGAGTACGAGAGAGAGAGAGCGAGAGCGAATACAAAAATACAAAAATGGTCATAACCGAGATGACGTAGGCAAACTTCATCGGTTGACTTGAGTCGAAGGATTTGCCCCGAAGAAGCGGTTGCTATCGTGGGTTGGAATTGACGTTCTAAGATTAAGTTTGCATTTCCTCCATTTGTCTCCATGCCTGCCTCGACGTCACACTTTGTCGTACCGGTTGATGATTTGTTTAAAGATGCACAACGACGACAGCTAAATGGAGTGAAGTGGTGTAAGAACTTAGAGTTCTTACGTTACCATGCTCTTGTGGCTTAAAGAACACACCACACGAATCAAATTGTGCACTTGGTACACGAGGCTAAGAGAAAAGACAAGAATGGTCTTGATCCCTGAAAATTTGACAAACTTTCGGAAGTGCTGGTTTTGTAATCAATACAAATCATTATTTCTTTTGTCTGAAGTATTTGATATATTTTGATTTTTGGTCTTTACCTATGTGAATTTAATAGAAAAATTAAGCTTATTACACCGATCACAGACTGATCATTCATTTTTTAACCCTAACTCTACTACACCACACGGCAACTTGGCGGAAAAAAATGTTTTGGGCTACAAAATGGACCCAGGCTATATAACGAGGCGAATATACTCGCCGAGTGTCGACTGACAGCCGTGGTGTAGTGGCTTGGATCTGGGCCTTGGTTTTTGGGGGTTGGAAAAGAAATCTATTGCCATGAAGCGTACTAGAGTTTGGTTTAATGAGTGTTGCTAATTAAATTTGGGTTAAGGATTCAACGTCGCGCATAGTTTTGTATTTACCATATTTACGAGCGTTTGATGATGTGATGCTACGATATTATAAAACGTCTTTTTCATGTACGTTTGAATAACAAAGGACCCGGTTTAAAAATGTACGTGTCACCTTTCTAAAGTAATTAAGTTTTCATTCATATTAAATGGAGTATCGCACATAAATCAACCTTTTTAAACATCCTAAAGCTAAGAGCCTATTAATCTATTGATTTAACAACAACAAAAATCATTGCTCAAAATGTCACATCATAACACTTTCCATGCAGTTACAAGACAGATCTGTCAGAAACTTTTCCCAAATTTCAAAGTCTATCTCAAGAATCACTGAACCAATACTACGCATGTTTGTACTTATTGTAATGCATTTCTCACGGTGATTCTAAATATGGTAATGAATTTCAAAATTATTGACATTTTTTAATGTTTTGTGAAACCTTTGAACTGTCGTCTGCAGACGCCTTCCGCGTGGAAAGGATTAAGACTCATCTTTGACTAAAATAATCTTCTCAAATATTATCTATTTACAGCATTGGCCCTTAGATATTGTAAAATGGTTGTGTAACGAAACACTCAAGACTGTCAGAAAGCCAGTAAATCATCTTAACACGCATCACATGTTTCAAATGCTACCGTCTAACCTACTTTTGTACGGAAAAAATCATTACGCGCGAAAATTGTAATTCTAATAAATATTTAAATGACGTCACGTTTGTTAAGATTTAGTGATTCGATACAACTTGACAGTCCCCCAAAACATAGTTCTTTTTTATGGATACATCCGGTTAAAGACAAATATCCGTACAGTCAAATTGTGTAGTGAAGATTCAATGTTTGTTTAATCATGTCCATGAGCATTATTCGACCAAATGTTACCTTTGCCTTTTTGTTTCAACTACGCGTGTCACAAATTCAGCACAATGGATACGGGGTTGTAACAGTTATATGTCGGGCAGGTAACATTGACGTCATCAATCGGTTCCGGGCATATCAAATGTTCAGTCTTGTATTTTCTGCTATGCGCGTGAGACCGTCATTGAAGGGAAATGTACAATGTTATTAAGTATTCTATATTCTTCTTGGCAAACAATTGCATTCCGTGTGTATCCCTTTAGCTATATGAATCTACTTATACCAAAAACGATATATCCCGATATATCCACACAATGGCGACTTAAGGTTTGGTGTTTAACAGTGCTTGGTACAGCAGCTTATGGATCTGGTCTTGGATTACGATAAAATGTAAATAAATTATCTTTCGTTTCCGTTTTTATGCATTCCAGATACCATATAAGCATGTATCATTTATTGTACCATCATTAACGCTTATTCTTTTTCCGTTTCGTTCTCTTTTCATGCATAATGGATTGTCTCCACTTTTTTACCGCCTATATATGCTTCAGGTGAGTACCATAGAATAAGACCATATAAAACATTGTCAAATTGAACACGATCTTACGTTTTGTAATTTCTAAATACTTCTTTTTATCTAGCCGAAAAGTAAATAACTATAAATAAACAAATCACGCATTTGACTATAAATTGTATTACAGAGATAAGCTGCAGCTTTGATAATCTAAACACTGAGCTTACGTCTATGCAGGCAATGACGTGTGTGAAAAAATGACCTTTCAAACCTAGATGTATGTTAAGGCATTTAAGAGTGTTGAAGGATGCTTCAAAAAATTCACTGATAGGTCCCAAAGGCTATATAACACCTATAGAATACAGATCATGTTGAGAAAAAAATCAATTATATCAATTCATGATTGAAAGGGTTTCGTCGTGACCGGCGGGAAATAGGTGCTTATATATATTTGAAGAAATTCATCGGGATTTATATGAAAAGTTGAAATTGAGAGTATCTTGAACATATACATTTAAATCACCTCACGTTCGGACGATTTCTTTTCCTCTGAGATGACTTCGACAGTAATTGGTAATAACTCAACCCACTTGCTTTTTTCGCTATATAGTTATTCTGGTTTCAATGATGCATTGACCATGCGACTATAGTCAGCTTCATAATGATATGGACATAATTCAAACAATGCGTGCGTGCGTGCGTGGGCACATGCGTACCAGCGTACTTGCGTAAACCTGGAAGTGCGTAGAGTACGCTTTCAAAAAATGACCTGATTGGTCAATCGTAAAATCGTCACACGCATATGCATGTATGTCGTTCGCACATTTCATGCATCTGGAGGAATCTCCGCGAACAACAACAAAACACTGTCGCGTGACAGTGACTATAAGAGCGGGTATGAATCGAGCAACCACATTTACATAAAACCGTCGAGAACGAGCCTCTACCGGAATCGAACCCGGGACCTCGTTGGTGAAAGGAAAGGAAGGGAAGAAACACTGCGGCACCCGTTCCCCCATAGGACCTATTTTGTTCAGTAATTAATGAGGCGGCTACTTTTTTAAGAACTTATTTTCACCATAGAGTAACATAGCAGACAAAATCAAAAACCGGCGCGGCACAAAAGCGCCAGGGCTTTAGAAGCCTCGTTCGTGTTCGCATCAATATATATGTCATTAAACAAACACTAGAGCTGAATGATGTCACGACATAGTGGAGAGACTGAAGACCGAACCGATACTTCCCCTTTTCAGCCAGCTACGTCCTTTGGGAATATGTCTAGATGGACTTCTCTCTGTATTATTCTGTAGCCATCTTGGTAGTGGGGTTTTCCTTAACACTTTCCACGCGGCAGGCGTCTGCAGACGACATTCGAACAAATTCACAAAATGTTTCAAAAATGTCAAAATTATTGAATGTCATTACCATAATTGGAATCATCATGAGAAAATGCATTAAAATAAGTACAAACATATTTTTTTCATTAATCCTTGAGATAGACCTTGAAAGCTGGGACATATTTCTGAAAAAATATATATTGTACAATCATGTTAAGACCAAAGGCCGCATGGAAAGCGTTAAACGGTTTACAACATATCTTATAGATGCTGTCAGCGTTTCGTCATACCAGCCATCTTGTGTGTACTAGAACATTCTGTTTCAAATTCAACTATTCACCATGGCACCTGTTGATCACCAATGTTAGGTGCCCGCTGCCTGGTTTCATTCCATGCATGGGGAGTATGCATTGACTGTTGCATTGAATGCTATAGTATTATACAGATGACTGGTGGTTTCGTGCCTTGTTTATGGACACTCTCTTCGAACTGGCAGGCAATGCGCAATGAGCGCACATACTGGCAGGCAAACTTGTATTGCTTGCCTGCTGTGACGTTACAGGTGACATTGTCTATAGCTAACAGAGAGTCAATGACCAAGAATGATTAATGGTCAGGCATAACTATAACAAATCCTGTTTACATAGTTGTACAACAGTCGTTATTATGATTGATTGCCGAAAATAAATTGTTTTGTCGATTGTCTAATATTGGTCGGTGTGAAAGGGCTTATTGCTTTTGATGCATTTATTTTGAGGGTTGGTAAACTGCTTCATATTATATGCATTGTAAACTGGTCAGTCATTCGTCCAAGTCAGTCATTCGCCCAACGTATAAGTTACGCTCTCTGTGCGTTAATAATAATAATACTAATAATACAGGACTTATATAGCGCAGTACGCAAAGCTTCAATGCGCTTTACATGAATAAAAATGGCCAGAAATAGTCACCATCATTACATACACATTAAACCAAACAATAGCCTTCACACAGTCCCCACATTAGGTACTCTCTATGAAACAATCAAACTCTAATGCGTTTAAGCCATGATCTTTTACATAATGTTAACATGCCCTTTCGGGCAATATGGCTAAAAACACAGAAAGAAACTGCTTTGTCGGAGAATCAAGACTTTTTCTCATTTGCACGTCGATAATTTTTTTTCGTCGGTCAAAGTGTTTTAAATATAATTGTCTTGCTTGTCAGGAAATGCTATTTTCCCCACCGAGAGTCATATTCTAGCAGAAACTAAATATCTTAAGTTTTATGCACTTTCGAACCCAGGTTCGAATCACTAGCCGTACACTTTTCGCGAATACGGTAATGGCAGCGCCCATTCGGCCTAAATAAGCTAAAATTTCTATTTATGCACGCTGACTGTCCTAAAAAAAACCTAAACTATTTATTGCAGAGTAATAATTCACTCTATCCCTTAAAGGTATCTTTTCTCATTTTCAATTAGACCATCCATCGAACTAAAGGTGGTCTGGTCTAGACAGGTCTGGCCAGGGGCTTTAATATCGACGTCCATACTGTCAATGTATCAATCTGTTTAATTCTTAATCTTGTAAAACAAAAACACCGAGGGAGCCACTTGTATATACAAAGATGGATATCAAACTCAGACATGAACTTTCAGTATGGATCCCAAGTATTTGTTACAGGGCAGTTCCGTAATTAGGTAACCCAAATTGAAGAAATTGAAAAAAATTGAAAATCGTCGATATAACCTAATTTATGTATCATATCAAAGGTTATGGGTTGTAGTTTCATGATATAATTTGGAATTTGATCTAACATTCTCGGTTTGGCTGATTTTGAGGTTGTCGCGGACGTACAGGGCATTTTTTAGTAGAAATCGCACCATGGAAGTGCAATTATTTCCATGAATGAACTAAGGCAAGTATTACAAATTGATACAATCAATACAACAATGAACATGTGTTATGTATCATATAAAAAAGTTACTTAAAATGACCAAAATATTTAAGAATTATGCTTTTTGGATTAAATTTGGTACCTTCTGTTGCGGACGTACACTTCCCAAAAGCTGCTACTTTTAACCACTCTGTTCAATACTTTGGTAATGTTGGAATCCAATGAAGTAAGTATTTTTCTAAAGCTGATGATTCATACTTAATGTTTAAAACTTATTTTGTTCTGTATCTGTTTACATGTTTAATACATGGTCTTTTGTTAGTGTCGCGGACGTACATCTGTGTTGGACGTACATCTGTGTTCACAGATGTACGTCCGCAACACTAATATGTACGTCCGCGACGGATAAACATCAGTCAATTTTAACTTAAAGATAAAGGTTCTGATAATTTTCTCTGTTTGTTTTCTTTAGGTTTGTCCCTATGACAAACAAAACAATATTAGTTTTCATTACAGACCTGAACACTTCAGAGAACTTTTGATAGGAATACAGGTGTACTGACAAAATCACTTTCTCTGCGTACGTCCGCGACGGAGGGTTTTCACGCCATATCTCATTAACCGAAAATGGTACAGCAAAGGAATTTTCAGGTTTTATACTCCTACTAGAGATACTTGAAACCCAGGTGTTAATAATCAAGCAACTGGTATAGTTTAGATTTTGCAAGCCCTCAAAGTGTCTGAAATGTACGTCCGTAACTACGGAACTGCCCTACACTAAACCGGTATTTTTTTCTACATGTTTTATGTTTAACACACATTTCCAATTGTTACGCTCAGAATCAAAGCCGATGATTTACAATGATGTGTGCTTAACACCATATCCATTTCCAACATTTTTCTCTTTTGACATCTAAGCAATGGACGCTCGAACAATGCCCTCCTCTGTGACAAATACCTTATTTTTGACTCGTTTTTTTGAAGCGCGATATCCACCTGTAAATTCAAATGCACCCTGAGGAAAATTTACGGATTGTGTTCATTCAATGGCTACACTTTCACATTGGACACTGCCACAGGTACCAGTTATTTAATGAAAGCATTGACTTGTTAAATTCTTGGTACATTTCCCACGAACATAAAACCAGTTATTAAGTTAGTGGGAATTATTGTTAAGTTTCAATGCCAAAGTTTGTTGGTTTGCTTGCTTGTTAAAATATCCTGACATTTCTTTTAGACCATTAGGTAATTTCAACCTGTAAACAGATTGTCATCATATTTTGTGTGTAATACATTTAAATAAATTAATAACGTAAACATGTTATTGTTAGTCCTTTTCCAGTCTCATTTGGTATTACATAAAGTTTGATTAGTTATTCATTAAAGTAAAACCGTCGTTCTACCATCGTCTGTTATTCCAAAAAGTACCCTCGGACGAGGTAATACTCGATATAAACCGTAAACTTCCATTTTTTTAAATTTATATTGACTATGAATGACGAGTGATTGGTATTATACAGCGAGCAAACACGGTTTCCTTACAACTAGTCTAGTACTGTGTCATGCTACGGCTGTAGCTTTATGAGAGGTACTTGACCGGTTTATGATACGGGTATTGAAGAAAACATGCTAACTGAAAAATGCTACAAAAAGCGAGTTTGACGTCATATCAAGCGGATCCAAAATTCGAAAAGATTATCAACCTGAGGAAAGAATTGTTCAAGCGTTTTCAAAATAGCCGCCTTGATACATCTAAGTAAGAAATATCATACCAAATGGTTCGCTTTAAGTATAAGGTTTCTAAAATGAAGCATAGATTTTCCGTATTTAAAGTGTTCAGTTTCAGAATAATCGACAAAACATAAAGGACGTTGCCCCTGTTGTTATGCAGAGTAAGTAACAATGATTTATACAATCTTTACAAGCAAAGGAATATATTTTCTGGCAAAATGATGGTAAAGGTGTATTTTAGGTCCCAGACAAAGGTATACCAGTATCGTTCAATACTGGAACATAAAAGTTGCCAGTATCCGTTCGCTCGATACTGGTACGATTTTACTGTTCCAGTATCGGACGATACTAGATCACCAAATTGTGTTCTAGTAGCGCTCGATACCTGAACGTTTTTGTGTTCCAGTATCGCCCGATACTGGAATATTTTATATGTCCCAGTATCGTCCGATACTGGAACACGGACTTTGTTCCAGTATAGTACGATACTGAGTGTTCCATCCAATATCGTCCGATACTATATAGTACAGTCCAGAATCTGGGACCTAAAGTACACTTTTTACAAAATGAAACAATATTGTTAAGCTAAGAGAGGTTCACACTCTCAGAATGTTGGTTTAATTTGGATGGCAAAATTACTCACATTTGATATTCTTTTTCATTTGGCATCACACGAACCATTCTGATGAACTCATTCCTATATATATTAGCACCTATTTCCTCGCGGCAGGCGTCTGCAGACGACACTCCAAAATGTCACAAAAAATTCAACAAAACAAATTCAAAATTATTCAATTTCGTTACCATATTTGAAATCACCTTGAGAAATGTATTGAAATAAGTATAAAGATGCCTATTATTGGTTCATTAATCCTTACGATAGACTTTGACATTTGGGAAAGGTTTCTGAAAAAAAAACCTATTTTGTATAATGGTTAAACTACTAGCCGCGCGAAAGTGTTAATAGGCGAGTCCAATTACATTAAAACTGATTTTTAACTAGCATAAGAGCAGACACAACATTATAACATAATCAAAAACTGACGCGGCTCAAACGTGCCAGCGGTTAAAATAGGAGCCTCGTTATTTGTTCGAATTAAGTTGGTACTGAAAAAATAACAGAGCCGGATGCTGTCACAAAGTAAACATAGGTATACGGATGGAATAGGATTACGCCTTTTCTAATAATATGCTTAGTATATGAAAGTCCCCTTACAGCATGCTTACAGCAAGGTACATACATGTATATCCCTAGGGTATTAGTTTTCTATTTATTATTCGGTTGTGAAGGTTTCCCTTAGATGGAAAATAATACTTTATTTTATGATATTTATTTATAACCTGGTATTCAGAAAACTAGACCATTGAATAATTACGTTGCACTGCTCTGAAGATCAATCTTTTGACGATCGATAGTTCCGTTAAGGTGTTGTAACATTCGTTATTATGATTGATTGCCGCAAAGAAACTTTTTGTATGTGTGATAACTTGATCAAACAGTACTACTAGTCACGAAACTAAAAGCATTATATGGTAGGAAAATAAGTATTCAATGTATATTGACCATTGACCTATGATATTGAATAAAATGAATTTTAACTGCATATCCCCAACGTATGATCATTTGGAATTCGGGCTCGGAAGTTTGTGTCGAAGTGCTGATGGGATAGCCATTCCTGATTTTAGGATGTCATATCGTTACTAAAACCGCGTCATTCGCAGAACGGTCGTTGCACGTAATCACGCAGGCATTCAATGCATAAATCAAAAATATAAGTACATGGAACAGAGACGTCCATACACTAGGTGATTTTGTACTTCATTCTAAAGCCGATTTTGTCTTAACGCGGCACTTTCGAAAACTTTGACCTACGGATTGATTGATTATCAGTACTGATGTCATGTAAATTACACTTAAGATAACGGCAAACCAGTGACAAGTCGTTCTAATATCGATTGTCAAAAAAATGGGTCGGTGTAAAAGAGCCAAAAAGTTCACCTACATGTAGCCCAGACACGTCTACGAGCTTTAATGTCGGCGTCCAGGTCTTTTAACACTGAACATATTAATATCTTTAATGTTTAATGTTTAAAGCTCCCAGGGTGACACTTGTATACCTGGATATCAAGCTCGGGTAGATACTTTTAGAATGGACCAGGCCCTGTATGAGTATTTTCTCGTTACCACCTGCGTTACCCATTAGAAAACCTAAACCAGAATTTAAACGGTTTTGTACAAAAGGGTGTTTTTGTCTCTTTGTTATATTGACATAATGTCTGATTATTGATTGTGATCATTTAGCGGTGAGTTTAACATTGTGGTAGCCATCTTAGATATTTCAAAAGGTTTTTGTAGCCTTGCATTTCAAAAGTGTGATGTTGCATTTCACAAGTTTTGAGAAAAAAAACCCACCTCACAACAATTCTTTTTTCATATCATATCATATCATATCATATGCATGATGATACAAAGCCAATCATTTCAATTCAACTCAAGTTTTGACCGCTTTTTAAAATGAGCACAGCACTTAAATAACAGCAATTATATACCCCCATCTAAATTGCCTTTGGTAACCAATAACACTATTCATTTTGCACCAGGAAACAAAATGTCACAGCAGCGATATTCCTATCCTGGAGACATAAAAGTAATTGTATATTTTCATCATTACCGTCTGCGCAGAGAGTTTGGTGTCCGTATAATATTCCGATTTTATACGTGTTAACCTAAAAGTGATATTTTTTTTTTTTTGGGGGGGGGGGGGGGCGTACCATTGCGTGTATTTGGTTTATTATTTTTAGAATTCGCCTCATATATGGTAATAGTCTAATAATTGATTAATCCTCTACGGGAAAAGATGTTGTCTTAAGATATATGTAAGGTTTTAAGTGGTTGTCAGTAATACCTTGGATGATGCAGTTTATAAAATAATAATCTTCTATGGCCTGACGTTTGATAAAAAAGTAGTCAAATAAACCCAAAGCGTTGATCTTCAACAACAATGACAGAAGTGCGTCGGCCTTTACCAACCAATGCCATTTTACGTTCATTACGGTTTTACCTTTCTAGAACCATTCATCTCCGGCGATTAGCTTATTGTCATTTTAACCATTAGTGTTATTATCATTAGCATTGTTCTGTGTAGTAGGGTTTGCTGGGTTAAAAACCTTAGAAAGGTGGTAGAAGTATTGAAGTAATCGTTGAGACGAAACAATTATTTAAATTAAAACTAAAGAAAACAATTACTCATTCCATTAACCCTCAGCGAAGAAAGAAGATGTCCGGCTGAGCCGGCGACGGTAATAAAATGTTGTGCATCTTCAAACCAACACCTACTTTGTAGTAGTTTTTTATTCTGATGGTAATCAAACATGGGTCCTGACTCCTGAGTTGTAGTCCCGTCCTTTCTCGTTTGTGCCACAGATCTTCAAAAATCTTAATATTCAGCACCTAGTATTACTTTTCGACTACATACAAAGTTTGTGCAAAACTATTATTGGATATTACAAGAAGATGTTGCAAGAGTTGTTTAATGATCAGTCGCACAAAGTATATTTGGGGCGAATAAGGCATTGGGTAAAAAGTGTACTTAAGGTCCCAGATTCTGGACTATACTAGTATCGTATCGTCCGATACTGGAACACCCAGTATCGTTTAACACTGGGACAAATCACTACGGATAGCATGTGTAACGGTATCGCCCGATATTGGAACATCAAAACGTTCCAGTATCGCTTAATATCGGACGATACTGGAACAATAATACTGGTATACCAGTATTTGGGACTTAAAGTACACTTTTTGCAAACATTGTATCGTTGTTTAATGTTAAATAATCAAAAATCTTAATTGTTGTAATACTCTTGGAAGAAAAAGGCTCCCACATGCACAGTGCCCACTGAAGAAAAGTAACGAGTGAAGTAAATGTACTGTATACATTCTTATCCTACCATCGAGACGATTCTCGTGTTCCTATTGGATAAGCGCCTGAATTTAGTCGGTCAGTAAGGAACTGCGCATGCGTTATAGTAGGGTTGCTACGCTGACGTGACGATCGTCGGATTTTATCAACAATATGGCGTTTCTGCGTCAAAGCCGGTCCCTGCGGTAAATCAATAAATCATTGGTTCTTGTTTTGTTTTAATGTTTTAGTAGGAGTCTGTATCGGGACTGGGCTGCGCCCTCGTCCCGATACAGAATCCTCGGCTAGATATAATCCGTATCCGACCCAACCTCACCTAATAACTAATAATATCCATCCAATATGTACGCTTATACCAAATGCGTCTATGAGTTATTAATATAACGATACAAATTAACAAACCCTACTACGAACAATTATTGGTTAATGTAACAGGTTGCGTGATGACAAATATAATATTGATTGACACAATACACCAACCCAATTACGGCCATGGTAATTAAGCAAATGAGATTTTCCAGCTAATCATCTGAAAGAAGTACCATTATGAAATTAAAATCATGTTGTTTTGTAATTGCTTTACGCTAAGTAACGTGAGGATCCAGATGAAATTTTGAATCTTTATACGGTTTTTCAAAATATAATATTTAAAAGAAACACAACATTTTAAGAACAATATGATAGCAGCTGATAGTCAATTAACACTAGCGTTAGTGCACTAACACGAATTTTGACCAAGGGACCAAGGGGGCGTGAGTCCTAAGGATCCACTCTCGAGTTTTCGTGTATTTTACTACTATCGCTTCTTTTTTTTTATTAGTATTTTTGGTATTTGTCAAACTCTTGAATACGCTTGACGCTAATAATAATTTGCTTTTCAAGTGTGTGTATATGCATGTAAATAGTATGTAAATAATAAACACTAAGATATAAATATATAAAACCATTTATCTTCTACCAACAAGATATTTAGTATTGCGCAATGTACTCTGTACAATTCAATGATGACACTCTGCTAATAACTTTTCAATACCTATGAAAAAAACAAAATTATAGTGATTGAATTTTAGTGTTAAGCTAGCCTATTATTAGATATAGGTCTACTTAAAAGAGTAATAAATTGTCAAGTATATAGTATGCACGCAATCGCCATTCAAATTGACATCATTTTCGCCAATTTGTGACCTTCAAAATTAATTGTTGGCCCTAATTTGAGGATGGTTTTGGTTTTAATTTCTGAAATGTTGTCCGTGTATAAGTTTCGTTAAAAAAATCATCCGGAAAGGAGTTTTCTTAAGGGGGAGATACCTCGATCATAGTGTTAAAAGATTCCTGTATTAATACTGAAGCTTTTTTTTTGCCTGCAAGTTATTGACAATTGTCGAAAATACCCCAAAATTTACAAATTGTCCAACTGTTTCATTAAAATAAAGACTGAAAGTCTCTAAAACTGGTTCTACCTCTATGTAAGGATCACGAAAACAAATCTTCAATGATTTTGAAGTTAATCTTTGGTTTAATATGCATCGGTGCAAAAATATTCAAAGGAAAAAAGCAAATCGACAGGAAATCTGTTACGTGTACCCTTTGATACGGTTTGAAACTAGTCAAATTAAACTGGTAGAACTCAGTTGGTTATGTACGATATTAATCAAATATATATACATGATCTTGCCATTTCAGTTAGTATTAAATTATTGTATTCCCCACTCTTGGCTTCAACATCCTATGATATAAACGTTTATTACTTTTTGCTATGTTTTCTTTCCCTAACTTAATGTATTTATTCAATACTAGTAATGCCATTGACCGTTCGAAGCCTTCGCATTTAAACGAGCGTAATATATCATTGGATAAGATTGGATAGCAGTTCTAAGGGTTCCGGGAGCAATTTGCCTTTTCCATTAAGTAAGCGATTTCAAAACAAGATATCCAATTTTTAACATTTGTTTTGTATACTAATAGTATTTGTAGTTCTTTGATTTATTCTTTACCTGTAAATTTTATAAGAATTAATTGCGGTTATGAGGAAATATAATAAACCTCATGAACTGTATACGAAAACCTGGTAGAAGCAGATTCGTGACCGGTAATAAACGTAGCATAATCAGACAGTCGATTGACAAAATCTCAGTTCTAGTATTTCAATAACGGAATCCACAATGCACATCCCTGCTTCGTGAATGGAACGGTCCACGACGCTCTCGTGTTAAACTGGGCACACCATTTCGCGTGAAGTACCATTACAACTAGAAACGAAATTCAGTCTTGGATACTCACGTAAGAGTCCTTGGATCAATGGATGTAACAGTAGGGTCGTCAACGTTTTACCTCAGACGTGCCTCCAAAATCAACACTTAGTGGAGCAAATTTAAAATGTCGGGCCGTTTTTTGCGGCCGGTGCGCGGTAAATTTGAGATTAAAAGCGTTAGCTTTGAAGGCCGTACTTCGACACCTCGACAAAGGTAAGTACGAGATTATTTAACCATTGTATGGTTCTGTAGGAAGATATTGTAGTATAGTGTGTTACAGGTTCATTATTTTAGAATCTTATTCATTCGTAGACTTACAATTCGGCATGTACAATCATTTTGTCTATACTTTTGGATATCACTGGTATGCAGGCATTGGCATTTAATGCAATGTATCAGAGTTCATTTCAATCCTAGAAATGAAATGTCTACTATAGTTAATATGAATGCTATCTGGAACGTGTTTGATATTAGTTGTCACTCCATGTGCCGCCCTTGCTACACAATTATGTATGACGGTACTGTCGGTACACAAAATGGGGTACAATGGGGGCACATAGGTATTATTCACGAGAGGACTGCATGCCGGTGGTTCAAAGAT
This sequence comes from Ophiura sarsii, assembly GCA_035610835.1. Classification (NCBI taxonomy): domain Eukaryota; kingdom Metazoa; phylum Echinodermata; class Ophiuroidea; order Amphilepidida; family Ophiuridae; genus Ophiura; species Ophiura sarsii. Next base: position 51,399,903 of record CM069453.1, on the reverse strand, counting down.
GTCTCTTTTAGTCAGCGTATTTAATCTTCACTGTGTTTAGCCCTTGGTTAGTTTCTGGCGTTATGAAGTACAGTATAACGAAATGTGTTGTTTACAATATACGAAACCAGTCCGAACTGAAACAGTAGAGAGCCCCAATCGGGATACCTGAAGGTATATAGAGGGATGAGCAGAAATGTAAATACAGTCACATATAGAGAACCTCATCCCAACTGAAAGAGCGAAATGTTTTAGTTATTATTGATTATCTACTTCGAACCTTCTTCTGTATTTTGAAATGCTATACCTTCATGTATTCTAGAAAGATATACACCTCAGTATCTTTGCGCTTTAAGGGGAATGCTGAAGATTTATCACAGCTATTAATCTATTTAAGATTTAAAAGTCAACATATAGCAACGTACCTAAAAGGGTATTTTTGCAGCTTTTAATGTAACGTTAACTGAGTCAACTTTAGGGAGTAATCATCTCTTTTTCGCATATTCAGCTTTACACGATTCACCCATCAGCAGAATCACTTGAGTGTGAAACTTTCCCACGGGCTTTGATAGAAAACTTGAAGTTTTAAGTTCAAAAACATTGCTACATTATTATGTTTCTGTGTCACTACATTGCTCGGGCTCGTCTTTTAATTACTGGTAAAAGTTGTGATCATTTTGTCGTTTAATAAGATAGAAAACATACATTTATAAGAAGAAAAATCACTTAAATATACCACAATAGAAATAATGTTCACCAATCAAATCGATGCTTCGTGTATTGAATCATTTACAGATAATATGCTTCCGGAATCAATATGACTTCTAATCATGCATGTCTTTTAACAATTTCCACGTGGCTATTAGTTTAACCATATACAAAACAGATTTTTCAGAAACCTTTCCCAACTTTCAAGTCTATCTCGAGAATTGCTGAACCAATACTAGGCATGTTTGTACTTATTGTTATGCATTTCTCATGGGGATTCCAAATATGGTGATGACATTCAATAATGTTGACATTTTTGAAAACATTTTGTGCAATTATTGAATGTCGATTGCATACCCTACCACATCTTTTGATCAAACCCACAAATGTATCCGGAGTTCCTTAGGCCACATTGCAAAACTAGTGCGTATCATATGTATTAGTGACTTGTACGTATGAAGGAAAAAGTGTATTTTAGGTCCACTACAGTTCCAAATTCTGGACTGTACTAGTATCGTCCGATACTGGAACACCCAGTTTCGTTCGATACTGGTACAAAGTCAGTGTTCTAGTATCGTCCGATACTGGGACATATAAAATGTTCCAGTATTGTGCGATACTGGAACACAATATTATGTGCCAGTATCGTTCAATACGGGGACAAATCACACTGGTAGCAAACGTTCCAGTATCGCTCGATACTGCAACACAATCGGTCGATAATGGAACGGTAAAATCGTACTAGTATCGAAAAATACTGGCAATCTTTATGTTCCAGTATTTATCGATACTGGTATACCAGTATCTGACTGGGACCTAAAGTACACTTTTTCCCGTAAGACTTATACGATGCAGATATTCCCATAATGATATAGAAATATTTGCATTTGTCTTAGTTCGATTCTTATGGGTCCTTGTACGTATGGTGATGCTGAACATTACATTGGCCCCTGTGAGCCATACCGACTGTTTCATGAACCATCCCATGAAGGCCTTCTGACAACAACATAAACATGTACGGATTTTTTGTGGCACTAAGATATCATAAATTCAGCATTTCTTCTGACCCAATAATCTACTTTTTGTGCTATCCATCATAGACCTTCATTATTTATGTATTCATGCACTTTAACCAGCCTAACATGTCTATTTTATCAGTAAATCTTGAGCTTTTTATATGAAGTTGTTATAAACGAGCTGGTGATTACTAATATGTCATTCATTCGTTGATAGGTAAGTAGCTAAGTGATTTTATCTCTCCGTTGTATAACACTATATTATACTGCATACAGTCATCAAAAAAGTAACTATACAGGTAATAAATGGACATATAACTCAAAAAATAAATATCCTACCTAAAATTAATCAATTATAAAGTTATTGAAAAATGTATCTTCTATAAAATGAGATATTGCATGCTAGGATTGGATGATTATTAAGGAGGTAACACTCCAAAATGAAAGGTGAAGTCCGATTTTCATTTCTTCACGCGGACCCAGCTACGGGTAAATTATCGATTACCGGTAGTGCAATTGGAAATGGTTGGGGATGCATGCGCGCAGGTGGGATAGTCAGCCGTATTGTTCCGATGGATCAATACGCCACACATACGCTACCTGTCATACTCTCCCCCGTGTTGAAACGCAAAACGTGAAAATGAAATTGTGACTTTACCTTACATTTTGGATTGTCACTTCTTCAATAATCAACCGATCCTAGCGTGCAATATCTCATATTAAAGAAGATAAATGTTTCAACAACTTTATTGTTTAATATTTTTAGATAGGATATATATTTTTAGAGTTAAAAGCCATTTATTACCTGTATATATTATACTACTTCGAAGAAAAATCGATCCATGCTTCTTTAAAACAGGAAACATGTTTTCTTTTATCAGTAAATCTTGAGCTTTTTATATCAAATAGTTATTAAATAGCCAGTGGTTATTAATATGTCATTCATCCGATGAGTGGTAAGAAGCTAAGTGATTTTATCTCTCTGTTGTATCACACTATTTCGAAGAAAAATCCCAGGGAAAAAGTAGACTATTTAATGGTTATTTTGAAAGGTTTTCCTTGTTGAAGCTCTGTCAAACGAAAATAATTAGCAAGTTGCGATGAGATAATGCATATTGCATATAATAGAAATGAATACAATAGAATTGAATTGAATACATTCGTATTGTGGTACAATTTCACGTTGGGTCAAACTTATTTCAGCTTGTCTATTTATTTTCGAAATTTGTCCATTCTTAGAAATTCTGTTATTTATTTTTAAACAACCAGATAACGACTCATCTGTTACTAGTGATCTTTTACAAGTGAGTAAATAAAATGAATTTGTAGGTGAATTACGTTACGTGGCAAAATTGCTTTTAGTTTCACCTTTCTTGTCTCGGAATACTTCAGACGAGTCACATTTACCTCAAAATGTAGGCATAGACATTGTCGAAGCTCATCTTGCTCGACTTTCGGCGTATCTTTTAAACCCTCATCAATAATTTTACGGTATGGAAATATTCAATGCTTTCCCTATGATAATTGTCAGTTTGTAAATTGTTTATTGTTTCTTCCTATAAAATCGCTTTTAACATAATTGTATACTTGTGTTGATGTAGCGACTATCCGCCGAGTCGGTAACGTATACTAGCCGCTGATATGCCGGTCGCCAATGTCAGTGTGTTGTTTTAATGACCTCATTCACGCTTTATAGGAATTACAACAACATGCAAGACACGAATCCTGAGTGGCTCAATTCTTAACACTTTCCACGTGGCAGGCAGCTGCAGACGCCATTCCAAAATTTTACAAAATTTTTCAAAAATGTCAAAATTGTTAAATTTCATGACCATATTTTGAATCACCATGTCAAATGCATTGAAATAAATACCAACATGACTAGTATTGGTTCAGAAATCCTTGAGTTGGGCAAGGTTTCTAGAATATCTGTTCTGGATATGGTAAAACTAATAGCCGCGTGGAAAGTGTTAAATAGAAAAAAAGACTAGCATTGAACGTTTCAGCATCACGGTATATTAAACGGCGACTAACCAGTCTATATACAATACTAAAATAAACTTACCAGGAAATAAAGCCGCACTGCAATGCAAACCTAGTACGTATATTTGCAAAAGACTTATACGATAGCACTCTGGCGTCATACTACTACTTCCGGTAAAAAATCGTGAAAACGCACCCCCTTCCGGTAAAAAATAGTGAAAACGCACCCCCCTTTCCGGTAAAAATCGTGAAAACGCACCCCCCTTGGGCAAAAGTTGCTGACGGCCCTGGATAGTCCCCAAAGTAATATGTTGCATTATCATAATACAGGCATCAATCAAAATCGAACCGAGTTCAATGACATACTTCCATAACAATAGTTGCATTCGTTAAAAGAGTGCTGTATTTATTACCCGAGCTCACCTGGAAGGTTTTTTTCAGCCTGCTACTATATATATCCCAGCCGTAACAATTTATATTCGGTGATGTATGTATTGCGATTTAAGTATTATAATAGTTGATCAATAATAATCAACATGGCGAAAGGTCAATGGCCTCTATTGTCAGAGCACAGCCAAAGGTACAGAAGTTCTTAGACAGCGATTCAGGCATCTGTTAACACTTTCCACGCGGCTACTAGTTTTACCCTATTATACAAAATAGTTTTTTCAGAAACCTTTCCCAAATTTCAAAGTCTATCTCAAGGATTACTGAACCAATACTAGGCATGTTTGTACTTATTTCAATGCATTTCTCATGGTGATTCTAAATATGGTAATAACATTTAATAATTTTTGACATTTTTGAAACGTTTTGTGAACAATTGGAATATCGTCTGCAGCCTGGAAAGCTTTAACAATAGAAACCATCGACCTTTCGCCATGGTGGCTGTTATTGATCCATTTTACTTAAATTACAATACATACACCTGAAAACAAATGTTTACGGGTGACATATTTTCTAGTAGCATGAAGCAAAATAAGTAGTATACTTCTAAAACAGTTACATACCAGTGAGCGCGTGTAATAAATACGCTAAAAAAGTCTAAAATTACAGCTACAACTTAAAAATTGTAGATGAAGAACAGTGCACTAATATGTAAACGGGGTAAAACGACCTTTGTAGCGATTGATCAAGTACCCTGTACGTACTACTCAGTTTGCCTTAGATCGTGAACCAAATGTCGGGGCAAACGGATTTGGATAGGTGGTGAGACTATCTTGAACATGACACTATTGGACAACCGATATATTTAATGACAGATCGCGGCTGGCCATGAAACTAGTATCTGCTCCATGGACAGTCAGAAAGATCGAATTAAAATATGCGAATTTTTAAATTCGTGTCCGACTATGGGGGCCGCCATTTTGTTTTAAAAGTATATTAGTGTCCCGGATGTACACAGTTAAGTATATAGTAATTAAGGTTTTATTGGCTGCGGGGAAATTTTATTAATTCGGGGTATGTTAAAACTTGTGAATCCGATAGTTAAATGTTTTTACTAACGTTTCACCGACGGCAACAAAAATCTATCGAAGGAAAAAGGAGTAAAAAGTGATTTTAAACCAAAAAAATGGAACAAATTCGTTCGTCAATTGAACGCACAAAATATCATCTGGAATAGAGTTTAAGTCAAATTTAGTTTATTTAATAATAAACTGGGCACTCCATTCAAGAAAAGGTAAAAAACAGGCGTTATTAGCAGTAACTATAATGACGTAGTTTTAAAAATGGCGGCCTCCATGAATTCGCCGCACGAATTAACAAATTCGCATTTCGCAACTGATGGACACCCTGCTGGACTGTACTATCATCGTCCGATACGATGTCGGGGCCGTTGGCGGTCTACTACAGTCTTGCCACATATCTTACCACATATTGACTTTCAGCCCCCATTGGGCTAATTTCTAAAACTAAATTCTGCTCTATGGATACTATATCGTGGCTTTTCTCGAACCTTGAACTTTTGATTTTACAAAATCTGAAATGGCAGTAATTTTTAAAACAAATTGAAGTTCAACGTTTGAATTTCTTCTAGTTCCACCAAGCAAATTATCCAAGGAATGATACCGGACCAACAGCAATAAACAGGTGGTGTGAAATAAATCAGAGAAATGGCGTAGGAGGGGGAAGATTTATTTCCTTTGAAAAGCGTTTTTAGGATAGTCTTAGATTTTAAGGGGATGGAAGCGTAATCCAAATGATAGTTCAATTTGAACCTTTTCTTACGTCTGGGAAGTTGACTGTGTTCAAAACCACTTTTGTGAGCATGGTGTTTGTTCATGCATGGTGTTGTTGTGTGCTTAATAAAAAACGAAGATCCACTCTTCTGACCTCTGTTCACAGGACAATTACTAGAGATTTTGCTTGAAAATACTTTCGTGATGTCTATAATTAACGGGCTCCTACATGTACGTGAACTGATATGTTTAGGGATTTCATTTCTATAGTTGGTTCTGGAATAGTTGTTCCACATAATAAAGATGCCCCGTGGTCGGAAGGAACACTACGCATATAAAGGGTTCAAAAAAAGTAAGTCCCCTAAAATTCGATTTGTTTGCTTAACTCCGCACACAAATGTGCGTTTAGAAAAAAATAAAAGTTGATGAAAACGAAAAATGCTTGGCTACCCATCATAGCATGTTCTTATCTTCCAAAACATTTACATTTCCCCAAAATGATGTTTTTTAAGAAAAAGTGGCACTTTTCAAAATCTTATGCAAGAAAGTTACAAAAACGTCCCATCATCATCATCATCATCATCGGTCGTCCTTGGACGGAACGATGGAAGCAGCTTAGTTGCCTCCATCATTCTTTCTTGGCTATTTGTTTACTCCATTGGTGCGCCACGCCTAGTGGAGGTATGTATATGAATACATATTATATGTGTGTGTACAGACACAGACCGGGATGATCCCCTACTCTTTACGAAGGAGTCTGTGACCTTTTAACGTGCTCGGGGATAGCTCTTCCGATACACGGGACCAACATTTCTACGTACCTTCCGAAGCACGATGCGCCATGAACATGCCAACTTCAGTCTGCACGGTCTGAAGGAGGCATGGGGGACGAGGCTGTGTTGGTGTATCGTTTTTGAACTCTCACTCATAAACGATCCACCAACAGAACTACGGTGCACAGCAGTGTACGACGCTCTAACCGACTGCGCCACCTCGCCCAAAACGTCCCAAGTGCTGTTTAAAATCAATTTCGATTGTCTTTAATTTTAATTGAAAGAAAGTTTTTTCTTTCTTTAGCTGGTCCTTAATTTAAATCAAAAATGAAATGATTTTATTTCATGCATGACTAGCCAATATTATCCACCATTCACGTCAATAACTTCCCTGTATCGTTGAAATGTGCCACTTTTCGGAAAACATAATTTTGGGGAAATGTGACTGTTTCGGGAAAAGTAAATATGGTATTGAAAAGGGGAAACTTTGTGTGAGTAGCCAAGGGTTCACCCATTTAATAATTGTTTCAATCGCTCAAAACGCTTAACTTTGTGTGGATTTATGCACACAAACTGGTACAGAATCTTGAAAAGTGCCACTTTTTTAAAACATGTGAAAGGTAACTATTTTTGGAAAAGTAATAATGATATTGAAATGAAGACACTTTCTATGGGTAGCCAAGCGTTTCAATCTCTCAAAACGCTCAATTGTGTGTAGAGTTATGCAAACAAACGTGAATTTTAGGGGTGAGAGACTTTCTTTTTTTGAACCCTTTATTTCTCTGCCTCTGATTTCGAATGCGAAAACAAACAATGCTAGAACAGCTTGCAATACATACATTTAAATTCTAAAATAACAGCTACAACTTCAAATATATATCAAAAACTAAAGTTGTTGAGGCAATTTCCTGATAGAATGATACTATGTTAGACTTCATAACAACACAATTGTTAGCACTCTTATATCTGCGACTGTGCTCTAACAATAGAAGTCGTCGACCTTTAGTCATGGTAGTTATTATTAAACCAGTTATTATTTAACATTTGTCGCCATGCTTTCGTTACGCGACATCGGTGGCAGGATTCTGGAAAATATTCAATGTGGAAAACATTGAAAAGAACTCAAAAGGTATCAAACATAACCGTGTGTATTTTCAACGAATTGCAGCGGATGAATATAGTATAATCAAGGTCATTCAATTTATTTGGTTTTTTGATATTAGTTTTTTACCCTTTTATGCTCTGAAGGATAACGATTTCACTATACGCCTTATAGTATGTCTTTGGAAATGTCAACGATCAACGATTTTTATTTCCTAAAATACCTTATCTGAACCCTGTTGTGCCCCATCATTTGAAATTCCTGGTTACGCCATTGGCACAAAACAATCGATGTTGAAAACATTTCAATTTCATACGCGAGGAATTCAATGAATCAGAATAACAGCTGAATATGGGATGGCATGCTCTAAATTGCTTTTGTGTAATTCACAGTACCAAATAATCTCCCTACGCTTTATCTGGTTAAGAAGTCAAAATTAAATTTAGTTTTTTCAACGATAGAGCAAACTGATACGTTCAAATCATTGTTTTCTTTAAAAATCTAGATTTTGAATGTCCACTGAAATAATAATGTGTTGTGGGGTATGTGGGGGTGTGTGGGTGTTGGTGTGTAGATATGGGGCGGGAGGGTTGCGGTGACATGCATTTACCCGCTACGCTACAGCAGCCCTCCTGAATTCTAAACGGTTGATACAGTTTTTGTAACTCATGAGAAATAATACCAAATATGAACGGAGGTTTTTCGGCACAATATAGGAAAAAACTACAAACGTCAAACAATACAACATATTCAAAACCTCATGAATATATGCGATACGTGCGTCCCAATCAAATGCCGTCCTTTACTGCTACGCACAAATAAGTGCGAGTCACTAATAACGGAGAAAAAAGGACTGCCGCGTAAACATTAGTCACCCCGCGTATAATGCGTATCAAGTTCGATCGTCAAACAAGCTCGCGTAATGCTACGAACGCAGCGCGTATTTGAACAACGCAGTAGTTACGCGACATGAATGGCTCGCCTTTGCACGATTTTTTAACCAGACGAATCAATTTGTAATGGGGAAGCATTGCTAAAATGCCGTAAAGTGTAGCTTGTTTTAATTAAAAGTTGATAGTTCAAGTCACGTCCGTATCCTCAATTAACGGTTTTGAATCAGGATAATTATCAGGATCAATTATTTCGTCGGTAACTATAAGAGAATAAAAAACATTTTATTTTGGGACCTTGGAATTTCACTCGGGGCTACGCCCCTCGTGCAATTCCTTGGTTCCAAAAGTGAAAAGGTTTTGATTATTCACAGTTACCTCTAAACAATGATTATCCTTTAAACATACACCTTTTGTAGGATACTTATTACTAAAAGAGGGAAAAGAGGTATCCGTAGACCTTGTGTACGCAATATTCCCGCTATTACAAATACCAGAACTAGACTGATTCGCACTCATGCCGTTGATAGAAGTGTCGCTATTCATAATACACATGGTGGTGTTAATCATGACAATCTAAAGCATTTATCATTTACACCCAAACATAACTTAGACATTCATTGCTGGAATGCTCAGTCTGTAGGAAACAAGTCCACCACTGTTTATGATTATATCCTCGACAAAGACATTGACATTTTGGTCATCACAGAAAGTTGGCTTAGGATGGATGATCCTGTCATTATTGGTGAATGTACTCCATCAGGGTACTCATTTCTGAATTTCTATAGGACTAGTGTAGATAGATATGGAAGAGCTCATGGAGGCATCGCTATTATCAGTAAATCCAATTTGAAATTGTCGATCTCCAAAATTAATTTTGATGCTGATACTTTTCAATATGCATGCGTTAGTGATCAAGCCAAGACATTTCGTTTGATTGCAATTTATCGTCCTCCGCCCTCCACTGTGAATGGCTTTTCACATCCTCAATTCCTTGAAGAATTCGACGACTTTCTGAGTGTAATTTCTACGTTGCCTGGTAAGCTCCTTCTTCTCGGTGATCTGAATGTGCACGTAAATAAGCCGTTCAAATCTGACGTCATTCAATATCTAACATCTCTTTCTGAGCATGGCTTACATCAGTTTGTTACACGTCCAACACATAAGCTCGGTAATATCCTTGACCACGAAGTTTGTCGCCCTGAAGATGATCTGTTGGTTAGCTGTACTGTGTCACCATTTAGATTCGGTTCAGATCATCACATGATTCAGTGCTCAGTGAACAAGCTGAAGCCGCCTCCAGACGGAAGGACAATTACAACAAGATCTTTTAAGGATTTGGACATGGCGACGTTTACGTCGGATCTTCGTGAAGCAACGCAGTGTGTTCTTGCGACTAGCGACCCTTCTCTGCAGACAGAATTATACAATAAGAGTGTTCGCGAAGTATTGGATAAGCATTGCTCTGAACACACGCGATCACAAAAACTTATCCGTAGCCCTAAGTGGTATTCTAAAGAGGTAAGGGTTGCGCGTCGAGAACGTAGAAAACTTGAACGCAAATGGCGAAAGACTCATTATGTTGAAGATCGTGATATATATGTTGCCCAAAATGCAAAAGTAAACCATTTGATTCTTATGAATAAGACTGAACACTTTCAAAGCACGTTAGCTAACACCAATTCTAAATCAATGTACAGTACTATTAATTCTCTTTTGAATGCATCTGTGCGTAAGATGCCTGCCTGTGGCTCACATTCCGCTCTTAGTGAACAATTTTCGAAATATTTTTGTGATAAGGTGTGTAAAATAAGATCTGACATGGATAACCAGGCTGGTTCTGTGAATATCCACGATAACTGTATTAGTTCATGTTGTAATGACGCTGATCTCCTCTAGATCCAATTCCAACATGGTTGTTAAAACAGTGTATTAATGTATTTTTACCCATCATAATGTCCATTGTCAATAATTCATTTAGAACTGGGATTTTTCCACCTGTTCTCCGTGAGGCTGTTATCTCGCCCCTGCTCAAGAAGCCCACTCTTGACCCGGACTTGCTTAAAAATTACCGTCCTGTGTCTAACCTGCCCACCCTTGGTAAGATCTTAGAGTATCCTGCAGTGTCGAGGTTCAACGAACACATGCTTGAGAACAGCCTCACGGAGACCTTTCAGAGTGCTTATAAATCACATCACAGCACAGAGACTGCCCTCCTCAGAGTGAAAGATGACATGCTGAATGAGCTGGACAGAGGTAATGCAATCATGTTGGTGCTTTTAGACCTTTCCTCCGCATTTGATACAATTGACCATGACATCCTTGTTCAGCGAATGCAGAGGGAGTTTGGTATCACAGGGTTAGCTCAGGGTTGGTTTGAAAGCTATTTAAGGAATCGTTCTAGTAAAGTATGTGTCCTTGGTGAGTATTCAAATAATCGTGTAATGCAATATGGTGTTCCACAGGGTTCTGTTGCTGGTCCACCAATTTTCACGGCATACGCTCAGCCAGTTGCGGAAATCATCAGGCGTCATCAGGTTCCGTATCATGTATATGCTGATGATACTCAGCTTTATGTTAGCTTTAATCCTAAGTCTGATGAGGATATGGCTGCTGCACAGCTGAGGCTCAACAGATGCATCGCTGAGATTCGGTCATGGATGTTTAAGAACAAGTTAAAACTGAACGACTCAAAAACTTAGCTTTTCTTGATTTCCTCTCCTCGTTGTGCAGCTGGTATATCCCATCTTACCTTGAAGATTGGTGGATCCGTAGTCAGGCCTTCTGCTTCAATTAAGAACCTTGGTATTGTATTTGACAATAGCCTCACCATGAATAGCCATGTAAGTTCCTTATGTCGGAGTGTAAATTTCCATATTCGTAACATTGCAAGAATACGTCGTTTCATTGACCAAACTACTTGTGCACATGCAGCAAGATCTCTGATCCTATCTCGACTGGACTATGGCAACTCGCTTTTATGCGGTCTTCCAAAACAGGCAGTGCAACGTCTCCAAAAGCTTCAAAATCGCGCGGCGCGTCTAATTTTCAAGTTAGTAAGCGTACTAGTGCCGCGCCGCTCTTGCGCGAGTTGCATTGGTTGCCTGTCCAGCAGAGGATAGATTTCAAGATCTTGGTGCATGTGTACAACTGTCTTCATGGCTCATCTCCTTCATATTTACAGGATCGGCTGCACAAATACAGGTGTAACCGTACTGGCCTTAGGTCCATGAAGGATCTTTCCCGACTAGAAATCCCCAAAACAAAAAGAGCTTATGGGGATAGATCATTTTCGGCTTATAGTCCTAAGTTGTGGAACAGCTTACCAAATAATGTACGCGATGCTCCCAATGTGAAAGCTTTTAAAAAGCTCTTAAAAACCTACCTTTTCCCAAATTAATTGCTAGTCATTGTGCATATTTTTTCTTTCTTTTTTTTTCTTCTTAATTGTATATTTATATATATCTGTTTTTATCATAATTGCTGATGTAATAAGTAGGTCATGTATTTTATCATGTGTCATTATTTTGTTGCATGCTGTAACTATATTGTTTTTTAGATTGTGTTTTAATGTACAGCGCATTGGTCCATGGGAAATGCGCTTTATAAGTATCCTTAATAATAATAACGATGTGTAGCAACATCTAAATCAGACATTGGAGTTCACATGTTGAAGAACAAAAAATACCTACTTAAATGGGCTCAAGGGCAAACTATTCCTTACTATCGTGTAGTTCAATCGAAATGACACTATAGCACTATACATTTCAATCTGATGACTTTAATTGTTGTGAAAAACGGATCCACTTTATGTTGATACTAATACAATTTGAAATTGGGGATCATAGGGTCACTTTGAAATGCCAATATGATCAATGAATACATTATGATGTATAGCAACGATCCAATAGGCAACAACTTACCAAGTACTCAAAATAATCCAAATGGACTAGTACTTCATAGTGTAGAGAGTAAAGCCCAAACTGATGAAGCCGAAACTAATGACATGCCTCGAGATACAATAACAACAATCAAAACTGCTACTTGAGGGATCAGAATATGCAATCAGATTATTCCGACCACCGATCACCCTGCACAATTATTTTATCCTGATAAGGTGTTATTTTATTCATGACTCAAGTTTTTGTGGCAAACGTGTGTATTAACGTGAACAACAATGAATTAATAGAACATTTCAGTGTATTCTGCTTTCACGCAGCATACGGAGCGTGTGTGCCGCTTGGACTTGTTCACGCACTACGTTATTCCAATCTGTTTGTTCAATTACTATCTAGATTAAACAGTATTCATACCCATATTTACCTCATTCACTTGCAAGTATGTTCAACACTCACTTGCAAGTATGTTCAACACTCACTTGCAAGTATATTCAACACTCACTTGCAAGTATGTTCAACACTCACTTGCAAGCATGTTCAACACTCACTTGCAAGTATGTTCAACACTCACTTGCAAGTATGTTCAACACTCACTTGCAAGTATGTGCAACACTCACTTGCAAGTGTGTTCAACACTCACTTGCAAGTATGTTCAACACTCAATTGCAAGTATGTTCAAAAACTCGCAATATTTGCTCTGAGATCGTGTCCTGAATATGTTGAACCAAACAATACTATATTATATAGTACCAACACGATGAATAAACCTGACACGGCATCTATTCTCAATGACAACTATACCCGTACCCCCCCCTTAAATATCTAGCTGACAATCTGCGTGAATTATGTATGTGAGTTTGACGGGAGATTCTTTTTTTTGCCCACTCAAATGATGAGCTTGACACTATTGAGACACCCTCATTTGAAGTCCAGGTTTTTCACATCTTAAATTCATTTGTACAAGAATTTAATAAATCACCTGTATATTCACTGGCACCACGTTTTTTGAATGTTTACATTGTCCATCTCCCAAACGCGTATGGAAATTGTGTTTGCATACATGTGTCTACTTCACCTGATAAGTGAATCTGGAAAAAGCAAATATTGTTTGTTTTTCTGTATTACCAATATTTCATAGAAGCGTGTTTACTTGACCTGAAGTAAAATATTTATTTGATATAAAGGCTACGATCTTCAAACTCAATTCAATACAAAATATATAACACTTGAAGCCTGTGGCCTAGGGAATGGATTTGAAACTAAGGATATTTTGACGTCTGTGGCCTAGGGAACGAATTTGAGACTAAGTACAAATGTTCTATGATTTGGGTTTCAAATATTTTGTGACAATATCTCTCGGTGGGGATGAGGAGACTAATTCATATACTTATTATATTTTTCACGACTCTGCCATTTAATTATATGTAACCTGTGCATAGATTGCTTAAAACACACGTTAATTAATAACGCTGTACCAGACGCTGACATGTATCGGCAACTTGCTGTCATCTGATTTATATGAACTGAAAAACCAATGTACGATAAACAATACTCCCATTTCTGCCGAGGCCATTGATATGAAGAATGAAAACACCCTCTGCACGAGCCTAACATCTATATCAGAGGTTTTCTTACTTATAAAATATGATAAAAATAAAATGCTCCATTGCGATCAACATGATCAATATCTGTTATTTTTATTCTGACAAAGACTTGAGATACATGTCTGGAATTTAACGTCAACTATTTCCCTATTTTGATTTGTCCCTCATCCCTTCTTATAATCTGACCATCTGCGCACATAAGTTGTGAATGAATCAATGCTCTTGCCTGCCCACTAGAATGACAAGCTTGACCTTCCGGTGCCGATCCTGGTTATGTTTGCAACATTAAAATTTCATTTGTACAAGAATTCATTGATAGTCGGAACACCTGCATATTTACCATGTTCACAGACACGTCTTGACATCGTTTCTTTTGATTTTGAATGTTTGCTAAGGGAGCACATCAAAACTCGACCGCGCGGCAACCGGCGGTTCCGCCCGGTTGGACCGCATATCATTGTTTAGAACAATAGAAACCGGCTGCAACCTCACGGAACTGCACGGATCCGCCGGTTGCCGGGCGGTCGAGTTTTGATGTGCTCCCTAACATCATCGACTTCTTTCAAAGGTGTATATATGTATGTATCAAGTTCACTTGATGAGTGAATCTGGCAAAACAAATAGCGTTTGTTTTTATGTTTTTAATATTTCATGGAAGCTTGTATATACATAACTTGACTTGAAGGAAAGGATTTATGTGATATCAAGTCTACGATTTTCAAACTCAATTCAATACAAAAATAAATAACACTTGATATATGGGGCCTAAGGAAAGGATTTAAGACTGAGCATATCGTGTTTTATATGTGTAATTTAGGTATAACATATTTTGTCGAAATATTTACTCTTTTGGGAGTGAAGAACCTTATTCAAATGCTTTTTATGTTCATGACACTGCCTTTTTAAAATTTTAAAAGTCGCTTGTGCATAGAATGCTTAAAACAGGCGTTAATGACGCTGAACTTACTGTCATCAGGTTTCTAGATGAATTGAATTGAAAACCAATACAAAATACGATTAATAATACTACCATTATTATTTCTGCCGATTTCTGCCGAGGCCATTGACTATGAAAAATAAAAACACCAACTTCATCATTTGTAGTAGAGGTTTATTCATCTTAATACGAAAACATTATACAAAGACAAATATTCCATTGCAATCAATATCATTTTTATTCTGTCAAAGACTACAGATGCATGTCAGGAACTTAAGGTACACTATTCTCGTATTTTATATTCATCCCCCTCATCCCCTCTTATTAGCTGACCATCTGCGCACACCATTTATAGATGAATCAATGTTTTGCCGACTCGAATGCCGAGCATGACCTTCCGTAGCCCCTTTGTCCTGGTTATGTTTGCAACATATAGATTTATTACAAGCATTCAATAATCATCAGAACACGTGCGTATTCACCGACACGTCTTGATATCGTCCATTTTGAATCAATGTTTGCTAACATCGACGACTTCTGCCAAACGTATGTGGTTCTTTCGTTTGCTTACATTCATCTAGTTCATTTGGTGAGTGAACCTGGCAAAATAAATATTGTTTGTTTGATATGTTCTCAATATTTCATAGAAGCTTGTTAACCTGACTTGAAGGAAGAGATTTATTTGATATCAAGGCTACGATCTTCAAACTTAATTCAATACAAAATGTATAACACTTGACGGATGGGGCCTAAAGAAGGATATGAAACTAAGTACATCTTGTTTTATTTATGTCTATGATTTAGACATCAATTTTAGGTATCAATTTTAAACTTATTCAAATGGTTATATTTTTCAGGACTCTGCGTTTTTATTTGACATCGACTGTGCGAAAAATGCTTAAGACACACGTTAATTACCGATGCTGAATAACCGCTGACATGTGTCAACAACTTGCTGTCATCGGGTGTATAAATGAATTGAACTGTACACCAATACACAGAACGATGAACAATAATTATTATTATTTTTGTCGAGTCCATTGACATGTAAAACGTCAATCCAGACTAACATCTTAAATTTGAGGTTTTCTTGCTTATCATAATACGAAACATGACATGGAGGAAAATACGTTATAATTTTTATTCTGTCAAAGACTAGAGATACATGTCTGGAACTTACGGAACACAATTCCCATCTGTTGTATTTATACCCCCTCATCTCCTCCTATTACCTGACAAGCTGCGCGGATCATGTATAGACGAATCAATATTTTGCCGACTCGGATGACAAGCTTGACCTTCAATGGCCCACTTATCAAGGTTATGTATGCAACATATATATTGCATATGTACAATAATTCATTAATACTTAGAACAACAGACACATCTTGACATCGTTTCATTTTCAATGTTTGCTAAAATCGACTTTGTATGGTACTTTTGTTTTTCATACATTTATCTAGTTCACCTGGTTAGTGAACCTGGCAAAATAAAATACCGCTTGTTTTATGTTCTCAATATTTCATAGAAGTGTGTAAACTTGACTTGAAGGAAGAGATTTATTTGATATCAAGGCTACGATCTTGAAACTCAGTTCAATACAAAATATAAAACACTTGAAGCCTGTGGCTTACGGAAAGGATTTGAGACTAGTGCATTTGACGTCTGTGGCCTATGGAAAGGATTTGAATATATTAAAGTACATCGTGTTTTATGTCTATGATTTAGGTATCAAATATTTTGTGATCATATTAACTCTTTTGGGGGAGTGAGTAAACATATTTAAATGCTTATATTTTTCACGACTCTGCCTTTTTATTCGACTTCGACCGTGCAAAGAATGCTTAAAACATACGTTTATGATTAATGATGCTAAATAAGCCGCTGACGTGCGTCAACAACTGGCTGTCATCTGGTGTGTATTCAATTGTAAACCAATACACAGTACAATAAAAAACACTTTCAATATTATTTCTGCCGAGTCTAATTACAAGAAAAATGTGAGCTTTTTTAACTCATGATACATGCAGAGCATGTGTGGTCCAGCGGAACAGAGCGGAACTCATGATCATAAGGTTGTGAGTTCTAGCCCCGCCAGGGCTAACATGTTTGTGTCCTTGGGCAAGATACCTAGTTTCAATTGCCTCGTTCACCAAAGCGAGACTGGGTACCTGTTAAGGGTGATATTACACTCCAGGTGCTGATATGGTTGAGCACTTAGCCATTTGATACACAAGTGAACGAAATGATTGTGACAATTTCCTAACGACAGCGGAATAATAATAGGCTACAGCGCCTCGAAATAGGCTGCCTAGATAAAAAATGATTATTATTATTATCATTATTATTATTATTATGTATATAGAGAAAATTGCCAAATGGCAATCAAAATCTCTCATTTGTTATGTTAAAGACTAGAGATACATGTCTGGTATTCTCCTAACGTCTTATTAGCTGACCATCTCCGCACATCATTTGTGAATGAATCAATGCTTTTGCCGAATCGAATGACAAGCTTGACCGTCCGGTGCCCCCTTATTTGGTAATCCTGATTATATTTGCAACATCTAAATTTCATATGTAGAAGTTTTAATTTGGCATCGTTTCATTTTCAATGTTTGCTAACATCGACGAATTCTGCCAAACGTGTATGGTTCTTTCGCTTGCCTACATTCATCTAGATAACTTGGTCAGTGAACCTGGAAAAATAAATACCGTTTGTTTTATGTTCTCAATATTTCATAGAAGCTTAAAGGACTTCTTTGTAATCAGGGCTACGATTTTCTAACTCAATTCGATACAAAACATATAACTCCGTGTTTTATGTCTAAGATTTAGGTGTCACATATTTTGTCACAATATTAACTCGTTTGGGTAGTGAATAAACTTATTAAAATGCTTATATTGTTGAAGATTCTGCCATTTTATTCTATGTCACCTGTGCATAGAATGGTCATTAACAGACGTGAATGACGCTTAACCAGCAGCCAGCGGGTGTCAGCAGCTTTCTGTCATCGGTTTTATAAATGAAATAAACTGAAAACCAATCCACAATACGATGAACAATACTTCCATTATCATTTGTTTTTAAAAACCCGGGAAAAGTCGAAACGATCTACACAAACTAACAAATTAGGGCGCTAATTGTCAAGGATTTGTTTCAGTATGGCCTCTGGTCATTTAAACATTTCAAAAACCAGAAAACAAGTTCGAGGTTGAAAATGCCGTTGGTATGCCTATGACAAACCACAGAATATTTGATTTACTTAAACAATACATTGACATATCCTATAATCATCATCGAATATCAAAGGCATTTTTTTTCAGTTGAAAGTCAATTTTTTGTGATCAAAGTGGCCAAAGCAGTATTTAATTTCATTGATGTTGTATTTGAGTGTGCGGAGTGCTTCAAATACGCCTAAAATCCAATACTATTCAAATACTAATATCAATATTACTAGACCAACCTCTTTCATAAAAAGGCCATCTTTTTTGTAATGGAGGTGCACTGTACGCTTAACACATATTACTTGTGACGATGAAAATGTATCAACAACTTGTTGTCACCGGATTTAAGAATGAATTAGACTGAAAACCAGTACCCAATACGTTCAACAACACTGGCATTATTATTTCTGCCGAGTTCATTGACAGTGGAAATGAAAACAGCAATTCTTTTTACCTCATCAGGCGGACGTCTCAATGAGGTTTCCTACACATCAAAATATGGAAACATGAAGGAGATAAGTGCCCCATGACAAATTAATGACAATTTGTTCCGTACAAGATGAGATACACGTCTTAGTTTTAAGGTACACTATTTCCATTGGTTTATTTATTCCCCTGAAATAAACAGAAATTCACATCTGTGATCTCTTGTAACTCGATTATGTAAAAACCATAAATATATTCTGACATCCCTTTTAGAAAGAGGTAAAACACTTGCAGCGATATTCTGATTATTCAGTCGTCTCTGAAAAAATTCATACATAAATGCTATAATATGGCGTCGTTCCTGATCCTAATCAGAATCAGTGAGGTAATTCAATCTGAAAGTCGATATTCTAAAACTGCCACTTAAAACCCATCTCGCTTTGTGTCACGATCATGTGGATTACTATAAGATAATATAATGCTCAATAACATAACTCCACTGTGTTCGCATTATCAATTCATTGATTCCAAATTGGCTCATACATATCGTATTTAATTTTTATTGGCACATTGTGTTATGAATCTGTGTTTCAACACTGCGAGCCATTGTTAATTTATAGCGTATAAATGTAATACAAGCGTAATATTCTACTAAAAAGGAAAATATAATGCAGGTACAGCGGTTTTTTTCTGTCATATTATCACTAATAATGCAACAACATTTGGCATATCTATGTGCCTATAGGTGCCGATTCAACAAAAATGGAAATTACATTTGGGACTATGAAATGTTGATGTTTTTTTTAAATATCGTTGACATTGGGTTTTTTAATACACTACCGTATTTGTATTTGAGCACCATAATGCACGCTGTTTGTGGGCTAATATTGTTAATATGAAACTAACGACGTATGCAAGAGATCTCTCGCTTTAGCCAAGTGTTCAGTAAAATCTGTTCTTACGTACCTGTGAAGAGTTGTACAAATTATAGTCGTTGGGTTCGTTCAAATAATGATTCAAACATGTACTCGTATATTTATTAGGAATGGTGGAGACCCAGTTCAAAGACAATAATTCGGTATGTGTTTGTGGTTTGTTTGTTTGTGGGTTTGTTATCCTTAGTACTTAGTACATTAGAAAGCCGGGTTAAAAGTGTGGTAAAAATAGCCTATAAAAATGTATGAGGATGAAAAGTATATGGAGGAAAAGAAATGCCCTCTCTATCTATTTCTCCCCTCCCCCGCTATCTATGTCTTTCTTTGTTTTTGAAACTGCATATATTACGAGTTAATATTTATCTCTCTCTTTCGTTTATGTTTCCTTTATCTTCATGCTCCCGATAGTGGGATTCATTATTTACAACTCATGAACTCAAGTTACAACTCATGAATATCATTTGCTTTCATTTGCTCATCGAGCGGGACCCGAGCGTAGCGAGGGTATCCGCTACTAAAGACAAGAAATGGGACGAGAATGATAACCCAGACTAAGAATTTATAGCTCCCAGATTGTACCAGGTCGGTGCCACTGTACACAGATTCCCATTGCCGACGTTGAAGCCTCTAATGTTTTTCGCCCTCGATTTACAAGGTACATTTATGCTAATGAGTTGACGCAAAAGGTACATCGCCCAGACTCGCGCTGCATCGAACGTCTCAATGTCCCTTATAAGAACTTTTGTGCTGTCAATCAAGGCGTTGTCAAGATACCGCCCTCGTTTTACAAGGTACATTTTCAGACACGCCCCATTTAGGCACGCCCCAGTTCCATATATGGGAGGCTTTCAGTTTGCGATTCGAATAGCCTCTCCCATTACTATTAAACTCCCTGATTGTACCTTGTCCCTGTAAAATCGAATTTCATCTTCCTATGAATCTTATGATCTGTTCGAGCATACTTAACCAAAAACACGTATTGGTTGGGGCTCATTTACAAAGGCGTATTCATGCATGCAAACCTTTTACGTCTTGTAATTTCAAGGGAGTCTTTACGTACTGCCAAACCATTTGTCTTTTGTAAGTATTTAGTTCTTCTATTTATAGTAACACTGAGTAATGCGATGAGTGGATTTCCATCATTACAGATAGACGTATAGTATACGAACGTCAATTTCGATGATTATATAAAATAAGACAGATATTATATGTTGAAATCCATTGTAAGACAGTGTAGCATACGAACGTCAATTAGCCTATAACGACAGATAGTATGTATTATATCTGATCAAATCCCTCGGCTTTTTAACTCTTCTTTAAAATAAAACAAAAAGCTTTATCTTATTACCGATATCCATCTGAGAATATGATCCGTTTGGCTATATAATTGACGCGAGTTCTATATTCGGCTGTATATACCTGTTAACTAACTAAAGGCGTTTAGAACTATTACAATACAAGTATGGTCTTCTTTAAAAACGTTTAAGGAGTTAGGTAGTGGTATAGATTTAGTGTCAAAAATATGTGTTAAGTATATCCTTGTTTTGCTTTGACCCATATAGCAGTCTATGGGTCATAATTTCTCGGATTGTTCGACGTATTGTTAAGGGAACACAATCATCCTCTTAACCCTAAAACTTTGGGATGGAAATGTTGAAAAAAGTACATGGAAATGGGCGAAATTTAGCGTGAACAAACAGATTGTCGGCGACGGAATTCGAACCCTGGTCCCCCAGAATGGAATTCAGTGGCGTCGTCCATGAACCTAACCAGAATTAGTAATATTATTCAATCTTAAATTCGACATTGTAAGGATGCCACTCGGTATCGTCTTGCTTTAGCTTTATGTCAAGAACTAGATTACTATAAAAAAATACTAGTATTATAATACTCATACAAACTCATAATGTACTTAACATGCCAAACCATATCTCGTTGGATAACATTTTCTTATTTTTCCCTACTGCGCGCCAAATGTTGGGACTCGCTGTAGCGCTTTTAAACTTTAAAAATGTATCACTTTTTGTTTTAATCAGTAAAAATACAAGTACACAATTTTATGATTTGACTTATAATGCAATATTTGGCATACATGATTCAGACAGTTTCTGTCTCTGCAACAAATCGAGCTTATTGCGCGTCAAGATAGATCTAATTTTAGTTGTATAAGTGGTGAGATTGACAAACTAATCCTGTAACTACCGAATTCAAGCTAGATTTGGATTTGGATTTTGGTAAATTGGTTCATAAAGCGCATCAAGAACTGACAATTGATTACTGTTCGGTCTATATCTCACTGAAATCGACTGAAATCTATTTCTGTACTTTTTAATGCGATCGTCTCCAGAGCTTATATTTGATGGACATTTCGTTAGGCATGTTAGGCAAACGGGGCAAATAGGAAAGTTTATGAAAATTAATCTTCAATACGCATCAATCATTTTGGCAACTATTTATACCTGGTTCTGAAAAAGCGACACTTCTAAATATTTCAAGTATTCTACCGCAATAAAATATTTATCATCAACATCACTTTAGCATCACGAAAAGAAATTGCACGAAAAGTTGCAGACGTGAAAATGGAAATGGAAATTGAGACATTGCAATATTGATGTTACCAAGTTTGGTGACATTTTTCGTAGTATTTTTCGTAGTATTACATTATCTGTATATGTGACCCGTCATATCATAACATATTTCTCGGGGTCTTGTCTGATTTTAATATCATCAAAACATGCACAAATCAAGCTTTAAATTAATACCTCGTAAAAGAAGTTCATCCTCAAAAATCAGGAAATATGATGAATAGAAGCTTAGCATTTCCTTTTAATTTCTTTATAATTTTCAAGACCTTTGACATCATATCTAGAAACTAGAAATACCGACAAGAGGTACTTTTGTTGTGATGGCACTGATGGGTCACATATTAGTGCCACAAATAACAAAATACGTCCGTCTTTTGTAAGTCAAGCATGTTACTATGAAATATGAAACTAACGTATGTAGGTAATATATAGCACTTTACCCAAGTGTTCAGTAAAATCCGTTTCTAACTATATGAGAAGATGTGCAAAAATAGTCTTTGCATTATTTATAACATTTTGTCCATTAAGTAAATATATTAAAAGTGTGGAAGACCCAGTAAGACAATAGATGTGTATTTGCATTATTTATAACATTATGTCCATTAAGTAAATATATTAAAAGTGTGGAAGACCCAGTAAGACAATAGATGTGACCAGAATGATAACCCATGCGACTATTTATTAGGGACTCAAGTTCCCAGAATGTATCTTGTCACTGTGTATCAAATATAATTTCCCCACACCCCGTGTATCTTATTATTAAATTCTGCTCGAGCATGCTTCGAAAAACCACGCACTAACATTTATTGGTGATCAAATACACAAGAGAGTATTGACGCAGACAACCCTGATACTTCGTGTAATTATAAGGCAGTCCTAAGTGCCACACCATTGACTTCTCAGGCTAATTGTTCTATTTATAGTAAAATTGGGTTATGCGGTGGAGGAGATTTCCATCATTAAAGTAGTGTATCGAACGTCAATAGAAGACAGATAGTTCATCCGATGAAATCCCTTATAAGACAGTAGCATACGAACGTTCATTAGCATAGAAAAGAAGACATTTATTTTATCCCTTCGAATCCCATGGCTTTTTAAGTCTTCTTCAAAATCAAATCTTATTACCGGCTATTCATCTGGTGAATATGATCTGGTTTGCCGTGTAATTGACGCGACTAAGTTCTGTATTCGGCCGAACCTGTAAAGCGTTCGAAATATTGCCATACAAGTATCATCTTTTACACTTTCCGTGCGGCAGACGTCTGCAGACGACATTCCAAAATGTCACAGAATGTTTCAAATATTATGTCAAAATTATTGACTGTCATTATCATATTCCTGATTGGAATCAGCATGAGAAATGCATTAAAACAAGTACAAACATGCCCAGTATTGGTTCAGTAATCCTTGAGATAGACCTTGAAATTTGAGAAAAGTTTCTAAATTATATGTTATGTATATACTCAGCTGGCCATTTTACGGCTTTTAAACGTTAAAAACACGTTTCAAGTTGGTGAAAAAACCGTTTTAATATTACGTATTAAAAACGTATATGTGTGGAGTTTTTTATGGGTTTTAATAACGTTTCCATGTAACGTTTTGAAAACGTTAATATAACGTGAAAATAACCATATTTAAATTATTTAGTCTTGCAAGATGTATCAAATACGTTTTAAAAACATGTTTTAAACGATACACCTAACGATGTTTAACACGTTTTAAAAACGTTTCACAAACACGAAACCTAATTAAACCCAATTTAAAACGTTTTGAAAACCTATTTTAGGTAATTGATAATTAATTGATAATTAACTGGAAATTTAAAGAACAATTCAATCATCTGGCTTTTTTATTAACATTCTCCAATAAAATTCTTCATGTGTTTGTGAAGTAATGTTCTTATTTGCCATTTAATTATGAAATGATGCATGTTGCAGATCGAATATCATTATGAAAGAAAATAAATATACAATCCATAGTGTTACCAAACCAATATAACCCAGGTAAGTGCGCATGCGTGGAATTGCCCACGTTTTTAAAAAACGTTTTTAAAATGTTTCGTAAAAAACGAAACTTATGGTCCAGGACCATAATATTTGGTTTAATTTAGGTTGTAATATAACGTTCTATAAACGTTTTGATTTCGTTTCAATCATGTGTTCGTTTATAAGTATTGTGACAACATTAATTTAACGTTTTTATAACGTTTTGATAAAACGATTTGCAATAAAAACATGCTTTGAAACTGTAACGTTTTTAAGACGTTTTAAAAACGTTTCACTAAAACTTAACCTAATTAAACCCAATTCAAAACGTTTTGAAAACGTTTTGTGTTTACTGGGATATGTTCAGACCTATCATAGCCGCGTGGAAAGCGTTAATGAAGAGCGGTAGTGGCATAGATTGTATGTGTTAATACTTGTTTTGCTTTGACCCATATAGCAGACTTTGGGCTATGATTTCTCTGGTTGTTTGACGTATTGCCGTCAGGCGATATCGTCGGTTCTGTTGATTATAATGTTGAATGCAACAGCTAGCAACTCCATATGAAACAGCTGTTTACTTTATATACAACGTAACGTTTTGTTATTTGATACATGAAAGTCATATCAGAAACAAAAGTGCATCTGCATAAAAAAGATGCCAGCCAACCTTTCACGAATAACAGTGTCCGTTGCATTCATATTATAGTCTCTACGCTACAAACCTTACATCGTCTTAAATTTTTAGTACCACACACGTATCTACCCAGTTCACACAGATACGTCGGGCCGACGTCGGGGTTTGGTCGGTACCGTTGGCTGGACGTCGTGTCTTATTCGGGACGTAAACAACGTCGGCACAACGTTGGCATTTATGGGCTTACAAAACGTCAGTCCATTGTATGGACGTCGTCTTTAGGCTAACTGCTCGGCTTAACGTCGCCGAAAAATGTCAATTCTGGTAGTTAATAAAGTCTTATCGTGGATGTCTTTCAAACGCCGCCCTGACGTTGGTCAAACGTGGCCTACATACGTCGGTCCATTGATGCTTAAGGACTTCGTTGTTAGGCCAAGTACAGCACCTCGGCGTTCTGCTGTCGAATGGACGTCGGCTACATGGCGATAGAAACATCAGATGATGTCTATGACATCGGCATAATGCTGAACAGCTTATACAAACTTTAACATATATACAACCTCATCAACGTAGGCAAATAAACAATTGCATTGAGAATAAAAGAATAAATAGAGTAACGTCACGGACGCCATGGCAGGTCATGGGCGCGACTGTTCCCGCGCAAGTAGTTCTGGATTAATTGTGATCGGACTTTCGGTAGTCGACACACAAAAAATAAACGTCTATATGAATATCCGTATTGAATAAAAACAACAGTTAGTATTACTAAACAATAATTTAATAGTCCAAAATAAATGAATAAATGATGAACAAATGCTCTAACCAGCCTCGGGAATATCAGTGGCATAGAATGAAACACTACTTACTGGCCCGATAAGCCAAGTTCAGCCTTAGGTATATTGGTTGCTGAATACTTTCAACGACAAATTATTATCAAGGTCGATTTTCCAACGGTTTGCCGATGTCGGTAACCCGACCTTCACACACGCATTGGTCTCCCTTAAGATAATACTTTTTTATAGCATTATAATTCACTAGTTTCATTATCTTTATGTTTTTTCATGCCAATTTCAACATTTACCAACTAATTTCAGCAATATCTCTCCATTTTGTCATATTTAGTAATATGAAATAGTTTATATTAACACAAAACACTTCGATATCATCAACTATACTTCGTTAGCTCAGTCGATACGGCGTCAGTCTTTGGATACAGAGGTCCCGGGTTCGATCCCCGGTCCGGTCAAGTTAAGTTCTTATAAAAATCTTGAATTGCATTGAAATAGAATTGCGAAAGATGAAAAGAATGAAAATATGACACCATGAAATATATAACTGCATTTTTTTCGCATTCAAATATCATTTTCATTTAATATTTGATAGAATAGGTCGGCATAAAGTCGGGTCAAATGTCGGCTAAACGTCACTACGCACGTCTGCCCAACGTCCTCTCGACGTTTCCCCATAAATGTTCGGTGCGACGTCACCCCGTGAGCAGTCGACCTTTGAGCCGACGTCTCTGGGACGTTTGGTCCGACCAAAACCCGACGTCGGCCCGACGTATCTGTGTTATCTGGGTATGCTTCAGTTTACATGCTGCTGTGGCTGTGGTGGTAGAAAATTGGCGCAAAAAGAATTTTTACTGTTATATTAGTAGTGTTTTCTCTTTTGAATGTGTTATTTAGTGTTATTTATAATTAAATTAAACTAGACATAAATTAAATAGCCATGAATTACCAACCCAGCAAGACAATAATGCACAGAACGGCGGTCTGTGCTTTAAAGGTAGTCGATACATCGTACTTAGCTTCGATTTACAAATGAAAAAGGTAGGCACAATTTTGCTGCAAGTTCCTTTTAGGACCAAAATACCCGTCATTATGACCAATTTTATTATGAAGATTCCCGCATCGCATAGTATTTCGGCCTGTAACCATTTTAAAACATGGAACCACCGTACAACTTGCAACGTTTCACGTTCCATTCTCAAAGCCCTAGCGTACATAATACCGAAGCGATTAGCGATTGAATAGCACCCACAAGAAGTGTATGTCCTAATGAACAATTCCCATTGTTTAAAATGCTAATCGCTTCATTATTTTAATTTTGAAAGTATGGGGATCAGCAACTTTATCAACGACTTTGCCAAAAGAGTTAATCCAGTGTAGCATAGTAGCCAAGCTACCTCAACCAACCTACACGTATATCATTATATACTGCTGTTTGTTTTGTAGCATGCTCATTCTGGCAGTGTTCATAGTTCACCTCGCCGGATGTGAACCCATAATGTGAACAAAAGAGCCCATATCAATTATATATTTTGTAGTATTATGGGATGAACGCTTAGGCTGCTGTGGTATGAATATAGATAGACGAAATGATATTTGCCATGTAACATGATGGATGAAAATAAAATAGTAATTAAAAGGGCGCATAGCTTCAATCTTATAATACGATGGAAATTATAGAGAGTTATAATACAATTATACCGGAGTAAGAGTTGTAAAAGAGAGCATCACATGAACATCAAGGGCATTTGCTTTTAAACTACCAGGAAATTGGTTGAGCATTAAATAATTATCGAGAGTAATATTCGTAAATGGAATATTTTATTGAAACAGGGAAGAAAAAAAGATGAAATTGAATTTAAATAGTTGCTTGGCTGATTGATTAAGTGATTTAGGTGTAGCGGGCATTAACCCTACTCCCAAGGCATGTTTTGGGGACCAAAATTATCAGGAGAGAACAATGGGTCAAATTAAGGGGACATTGCCGGGATTCGAACGCGGGTAGCGTGCGTGGCAGTCCAGCCCTATATAATTGAGCCACGGATTCAGCTTGAAAAATATTTCCCTACGCATACGGTATATGATAGCCCGCCTGAGACTAGGACTATTTGACCGGGTCCCCGCGTCCCTCTATATGGCCGCCATCTTTAAAAATGGCGGACCTCATTTGAGCACCCTCCGACGCAGGGGCCGTGTGTAAAATAGGGAAGACATGAGGATCCAGTCTATGGGGCTATCATCACCTAGTAGTGTAGTGTTTTGTAGTGATGAGGAAGGTTAGTGTTAAGAAAATCTTCTTTGAAAAAAACCGGGTACAAGATATGATTTTGTTTTCAAGGTTTTGTTGCGTATGTGATTTTGATTGTGCAGATGATGCAGTAAATGTGCAGCTCCTCCATAACTGAGAGTCCTAGCTCCCAATCCTTTGGTCGGACATCCGGGATTACTGTCCCCGTTTGCCGATAAATTACCCCGGATTCACTCTGATTCACTGTCCGTTACTACGTGTGACGCGTTCTGCACATGCGTACACTTGTTTTCCTCTCGCATTTCCCCTTTTGCGAGTTTTTTTGTAACACAGTTTATTAAGGTTTTATTATTTATTACTGAAACGGTTTATTTCGTATAAAAACCGCCTCTATGTTGACGTTTTTCTTTGCTCTCAATACAAAATTAAATTTCTTCGAAAAGGAAAAGGAAAAGAAGAAGAAAAGAGAGTACTATTACCAAAATGTCTCAACACCTCTGACCAAGATATAGTGAATGTCGAAAGCTGAAATTAACAAATACATCCTGGTGTGCAATTGGTAAATAATGAAGTACTGGTAAGAGATACGATAGATAAGACAGAGTTAGAAGAAAGAAACCTATTATGCATATAAATTAAGACTTTTTCATGAATTATACAAGAAAAGTTTTCTATAAATGGTTGCATTTGCTTATTTATTTATAATACGATAAATGAGATTTGTGTCTCGTTGTTGATAGTGGTATACACAGAAGTCCATTTGCATATTATTAACACTTTCCACGCGGCTATGGTTAGTTTTACTATTATACAAAACAGATTTTTCAGAAACCTTTTCTATTTTTTAAAGTTTATCTCAAGGATTACTGAATCAATACTTGTCACATTTGTACTTATGTCAGTGCATTTCCCATGGAGATTCCAAATATGGTGATGAAATTCAATAATTTTGACATTTTTGAAATATTTCGTTAACTTTTGCAACTGTCGTCTGCCGACAGACGCCTGCCGCGTTGAAAGTATTAAGACAATTACCGAAGGATCTTGCGCTGTTCTTTTCATTCATGATTGGTTTTCAAAGCTCCTGTTTTACCTCTTGTTATTCGCGCGTAGTTTCTATATAGCGATCGAGGCGCAACGGACTATAAAAGGGAATAGCATCGGCCTATTCTACACTCAATTGAATTGGTGCACGACGTCGACTTCATTGCATGAACCGTGTAACCAAATTGGCCTACATCTAAAACAGGTGCGCCGTCGTTCTGAAAATCTAAAACACAGTTATTATTCCTAAGATGGCAGCTAATCCGTTACATGTCTATTATCTCTATTTATGTGTGTCAATATTTTTGTTATAACATTATTAGGAATACAAATATTATAGTAACACATAATTGATTAATGAATTCAAATTCAAAATATAATTTAAGGTTATCCATTTGTATGGAGGAAGCTTAAAGACACACTCTGTCATTTGGTATAGCTTGAGCGCCCTCATTTCCCTTTCCCTACAAAAGTGGTGTTTTTGTTTTTGTAATACTTTACCCAACGCCAGGAAAGAGCCTTATGTTGTACCGTTTGGCAAATACAAAAGTTTGTTAATAACACTCAAGCCGAACATTTACTATTGCGAAATACCTGCAGCCTGTCAAATAATTAGTTGGCCATTTTCAACAGGTAAGCCAATTGATACAAGATCCTGTGCCATTAATTCACGCAAGCTCACAGAGGTCGATAAAGGTCAATCTGCAGGATTTGTAGATAAAAAGAGACACAGATATGTTAATATTGTATTGTTTCGTTCTTTTCAAAAAGGTTAAATGCAAAGATGTTTGAGAACTTGAGCTTTGATGAATTAATTAATTATAATTTAAATGTAACGGGAAAAATTTAAAAAAGGAGTTCAAACGTACATTTTGAGCTTTGAAACATCCCAATTTTGTATGTGTATTTAAAATAAAGTTGAATATGAGGAAATGATTAAAAACACGTGCAAAACTACTTTTCAAGCTTTAAACATGCAAATGTTATTTATTTATTTAAAAAGAGTTGTGGAAAATAAGTATTTATGATTAATGAATTATGTTTGATATGTGTATAATATGTGATGAAAAATAAAAATAAATTTCAAATAAAAAAATAAATAAGAAAGAAACATATTTTAAAACAATCTTTTTAATTTCACAATGTAAATTATTGTTTACACAGACAAACACACAGACAAACTCAATGAAAAAACAAACAAGCCAAAATTTAAAACACATCCGCACAAAAACTTGCGTTATTACGAGCAGATAAATGTATTTGTGTCATTATGTAGGCTACAAAGGGAAAGTTATTTTTGGTGCCAAATAATTCTGCAAGAGTTTTTTATCCAAGTATGCATTTTATTTGACATACGCTAGTACTTTTTTACACTTGAGACCGTAAAGTTATTAAGGTTTAGATTTTTGGAACAACATCATTTTTCAAAAAAACCCCCTGTCAAAACGTAATTCATCGAAAAATCACCCCGAATAAGCTGACCTTTAGCAATATTGGCACAATAAAGTTTTCAGATGTGAACAAGAAAATATCCGTCGCCCGTCGGCCATATCACCTTTGCGATATTGTATTTGTCTTTCATATGCCCATGTATCTTATATTTGATGTTTTCTTCGCTGCACAAATACACTGATACTACTCTTTTATCAAGTTGATTTCCGTTTATATAATGGAGTGACCCATTAAGAATACTAAATCCATTTTGTTTTATATTAAAAAAATACCGTTGAAACAACTCCTGAATCAAAAGAGTTGTTATTATCACACCTTTAGATAAAGGCAATCTGAAACTCGTCAATGGCAGGTGAAATACTGAAAGAGGTCTATCGATAACAAATAATAGCACAATCTCAACAATTCTGTAACCCATAAACCTCATTTTAAGAAATGTATCATTGTAGCATACTGATTGTACATTATAGACATTTTGAGTAATAAAAAAACACCACGTTGTATTTAAAAACTAGAGCTGCTTTCAGGTTTTCGCGGTTCTCGGGCTTTAGGAATTTTGATTTTGAACAAAACCTGACTAGGTCCTGTTAGTACATATATCATATGGTTAGTGTGACAGTATCGTGGCTGTAACAATCATGCGGAATATCCGATAAGTACAAGTTTCACAGATACATCAGGGATAATTCAGTTTCTCAATATCGTCAACATTGAGTTACTTCCTTTTGTCGCTGTGGGGCGAATAGGATAACACATATTTGCGTGAATGTTTAAAGTGCGCTGTATTTGCCACCATTAAAACCTTCTACATGTATTATATATAAGCAATAGGCATTAAATATGAGTGAGTGTAATAGTTGTCTCATGTGATGTCAATGAATTAAAATAATGAGCTTATAATGGCATTGCTATCAGGACGTGTCATAATACCCAGTTGGTTGGTACGAGGGCAATAATTTGATTCGGGTGGGCTTAGATATCACTGTTTGTTATTTATCTAGCTCGTTTTTTCACACCTACAATTTCTGACGAGGCGGCAGCAATCCTCATCCTGGTAATTTAAGTTAAATTCCACCGGGAAAAAGTTAAGTCTACCGCGGAAAATACCCGGTGACCCCCCCCCCCCCCCCACAAAATACCCCAGATACGCCACTGGTGCGGAACTCTTTCATTAGAGTTGTAATTCAGTGTGTGATATAAGTTATAAAATGTTTTTTGTTTAGCAATTTATCAATGTTACTACATATAAAAGGCCTAAAATGAAGTTATTATTTTTACATACACACTAAAAATAATGGGTCATTTTTCCGGGGTCATTTGGAATCAACCCCGTTTTGGGTTTTTTTGACCCAGAATGGGGTTATTATTGTTATAGGATGACCGTGATCGTATGGTTATATTTTGACCACAACGGGGTGACTTTTTGACCAATTGGGTCATTTTGACCCCGTCCGGGGTAGTGCGAATATTTGATACCGGAAACGGGGTAAAAAATGACCACGTCGGGTTCATTTGTTGACCCCGGAGTTTTTAGTGTGTACGCCTAGTAACTAACAGTTTCATGCCCTACAACCGCACAGGGCGGCGGCAAATCAGAAACGTTAGGAATCGAACACTCATCATATTACTCATCAGAATCACTAGGAATCGAGCACTTTTGAGACGGAGAGAGCATTATTTTGATAATGTTTTATGTATTTCTCGCACACTTGGAACTTTTGTATTTTAACTGACGCGATTTAGATAATGGCGACTATTTATCTAGTACATGAACTTAAGTCCATGGCTAGTATATTAATAGCCAAAATATCCGATATGACCATCACCACCAAGGCGCCAACAAAAGAGTACAACTTGACCCAAAACCATGTACAATTTATTGGCAATCATGGTTGTTTCTTTTGTTCTGTTACGTAATGACTGATTCATTGTTATTGCCCCGCATTTGGCCCATTACCCTCGGTAAATAAACAACCATTGCATTCGTGAGCAAGTAATAGCTGGCGTTTTTTGGTCCTGGGTAGCTCGCGTTTTTTGTCCTGAGAGCCGTGTTCAAACATGAACAAAACTTAATACTATAAGTCGGATTTATAACTGAACGAACACATTGAAGCAGCGTATTGCGTACATTGCGTGAAGCGCGCACAACCATAAGCGTGATAATTTCGGGTGCGATCATATTTATACTGCGTGCGTGTTGTTCGTTCAATTATTAATTTGTCTAGCTCCGAGGACCCAGTAAAAACATGACCTAGTTTTAAACTTCAATTTGTTCAATTACGTAACCTTAGGAGTTGATTTCAACATATCTAATTCAAACCCTTCAATAACTACCTTATTTCTAAAAAAGGTTGCTATACTGTTAGTGCGGTATTAGCTCTTTATTTACCTCTCAACCGAAACTCGATCGTATAGCTGCATAAACTTCAATGTTGTAGTGGATTGTTTTCTTATAATGTTCTACGTAACCAAATAATCAGATCGATTTCAAAATACCATGGCAGGTAATACCTGTACTTCAATTTTTGGTTTTTTTTGCCGTGACGCCTTAGCGTCGCGGCACATTAGAGACCAGATTTCTCAGTATTCAGTTTGCTGAGCACCATTGTCGAATTTCTGGATTGGACGAAACAGTGTAAATATTGCAGCTTTAATCGGTTTCGGCCAATAAAAAGGATTGTTACATCATTTGTTTGGATGATTTTATCAAAGATATTCATAGATAAGAACTACTGATTGGACGAGCAAATAAGACACTCCCGTTTATTCTAGCGTTCAACCAACGCTACTGACGGTATGAGATTTTTTGAGTCGCCCTTCTTTGCGCTGATGGTATATTATTTGTATTAGATTGTTGTCGTGTCGTTCGATCGAAAGACAGTTGTTAACGCTTTACAACGAATACAAGTTAAACTAACTAGTTATAAACAAATCAATTTATGATCTGCATATATTAGAAATTAAGTTTTATTTCAAAAACTATTTCAAAGTTTGAAAATATTTATTTAATTGGAAAATATTTGGAAAATAATTTTTATCGCATACAAAGAATATGTATTATATTGTCGAACCGTATTTATATTCAATTATCGTAGCTCGATCGAAAGACAGTGTTATAACGCTATAAAATTGATCGTTCGCTGGAAAGTCAGTGATTAACGGGTGAAAAATTATTTAATTAGTTATTATAGTCAAATTAATATATGGTATTTATTCATATACAAACTTACAAACAAAAATTTCCAAATGTAAAAATAGTATTAAAAAATCTTTAATCGCATACAAAGAATACTTGGTAGCCGTCTCCATTTTACAGACAAAGAAACTAACACATGTGCTGTGAATTGAGAAGACCGGTCATCGTAGAAAAAAAGCTGTCTGTGTGCCTTACTAAGTTGACCAAATATAAACACTGTCTGGAAACCGCTGACTTTACCCTAACTATACTGAAGCTGATCATTATTCTCATGCAATAGGGCCTGAAGGTCTGCTTTATTCTCCTATATAGCGTCACGGCCTGTTTTTTAGAAGATCTTGTTTCCTATGTTATCTCTTGCCATGGTTATCTGGATTAACTACGTAATCTAAAAAAACACAGTTCGAGTTCACAATATCTGGATCATTATTATTCAAGCTTTAATAAAATGTGTTGTATCTTTGGCACATGATCAACTACCCGATCAAGGCATCTTATTTTCTTTGAAACTTCAACGAATGTTTGCAATGTATTTTTTGTTAAATCATCACCCTTAAAACACTTTCAACGCGAATGCCGTTTGCAGACGACAGTTCCAAAATGTCACAAAATATTCCAAAGAAGTCAATAGTATTGAATTTGGAATCACCATGAGAAATGCATGATAATAAATAAAAAATGCCTACTATTGGTACAGTAATTCTTAAAATAGACTTTGAAAGTTGGAAAAGGTTTCTGAAAACTCTGTTTTGTGTATATTATGGTGAAACTAATAGCCGCGTGTAAAGTGTTAAGATTCTGCTCCACGTCAGAATATATGTATAGTGTTTTTGCTTATCTATCTACTATAACCCAGCCGCTTGAAGTAGCGATTTGTTTTAAAGGGGCTGTTAACCTAAAACGCATGACATTTATCAAGCACTGTAACTATTAATGTGATGTACGGTATATAAAAGTAATCAAATGTCACTCAAAATGCCGATCTTTTGAATTTTGACCCCCCCAATCACTTTTTGGGATGTATCTTTAGTTTTGACATACAAATGTTTTGTTTTTAAAATGTTGACCAAAAAGTCCCAAAAAGTGATTTGTTGAAGTAAGTTTTTGGCACTTTGTGATCCAAAATTTGTTTCTCCAACTCATTTCCTTTCCTAAAATGTATACTTTTATATGGATTAAAAGAAAATGAAGAAGTTACGGCAGTTTTACGGAGGCTATTCCTGATACTTAACAACAGCCCCCGTAAAGGTGAATAGCATTTGTGGGGTTAAAAGAATTTCCGGGGAGAATAGAAACACAATAGTAAGGTTGACACTTATTAAGTTAACGTTAAGTTAAATACGCGAATCAATCATTGTTGCTTTTTATAGTGCTTTAAATTTACAAGACATTACATAATAACTACACAATGACCTTTCATAAAATACAAGATCATCTATCCCTTTAACCTGTGTGGTTTCGTGATGTAATTATATAAGTTGTAGAAATACTGGAAATGCACAACAAACGTTGTAATGCTCATGGTAGGTAAAACCATGTATAGATATGGGTAAAACCCCTTATTAAATGTAGCTCCCGAGATGATAAAGATATTTGAGTTTTGATTTAATATAGCACAGTCTAACGGTATTGATTTCTTTTTATATACCCGAGGAGAGTCAAGGTTAACGCTGGTAAAGCATTATTATAGATTAACAATGGACAATTATTACCATGCTATATACACGTTTCGTGAATCTGAACATAATGGTTGCCTGCGCATACCGTGATTAACGTGTGTTTACACGCGCATTAAGTACCGTTGATACAGCCTTGATGGCTATAAAATGAATACCAGAAATGTATTAATCATGTTGATTTATGCTGTATTTTGTTGTAGTCAATTCCATGTTAGCACTATTTTTTACGCCACTAAGTAATGTTCTGTTACTGTAGAGGCTTTTTACATGTACACTGCCGCGCAAAAGTATTTCCTCTCTGGAAGTTTTCAAGTTATCACTGTGTTGTCAACTAAGTATTAAGCCATCAGATCCAATTACCATTTCACTGTTTATTGTGCTTTTTATAACAATAAATTCATGTTTCCTATTAAGATTCAGAATTTAAAACATTACAATTCATGATTTTATCGAGCAAGTCAGAATTCCTATATAAAATCGCCGTGGTAAATCACCTCATGAATATCAATTAGCTCATTATCGACAGTGTAACGCTATGGAAATTTTCAATTGAGATCAACTGGTGTTGGGAAACCCCATGTACAGAAATATATACATGATTACTGGCACGCGCAGTTTATTGAAATACCTTCAAAAGGGTCCCTTCCAGCTTACAAATAATATTTTGTAACGTCGGATTTTGTTTTTGGCAGTGTATGTATCCAAGCGGAACAGACAACAAAAGGGATTCAGACCCGATCTATTCTAAGTTCAAAAGAGTTGGTGCATAACATCAATTGTGCTATCAAATTATAATATCATGAAACGGGTGTATCGTCTTTCTGAAAATCTTAAACCCAGTTAAGTTTTCCCGACACTGGTGACTGCTAATGCATTACATGGATATCCTCTATTCCTCTAGATTCAAGCAACATACATCTGAATAAACCTGCAAGTGTAAGGATTTCATTTGGGGTGCCGAAATATTGTTGTCAAGCTCTGCTATGATTTAGTCAATTTACAGTTGTGAAATTTGTATTTTCAGTAGTACAATTCTTTTGAAACTGAAACTGATCATTCTCTTGTTTTTTAGATAAAGATAAATTTGTCTAACGGCACCACCTATCTGCTACTAATAGACGACCAATAACCATTGTATGAACTCACTTTGTTATTGTATAATAATTTGGGCCTCTTTAGTAAGGATTTCATTGTCTGAGTCGGGTATTACACAGTCTAAATTTTTCTATTAACTCCGCGCAGTAGATATCAAATCGGGTCGATCTGGTAATAATTAAATTACCGTTATCATGTTACACGAAGTGACAGTCTCCCTTGAGAAACTCAATATTATGTACTAATTACTCAGTTGCAACTTGAAACTCTAAATGATTATTATCTATAAGGCCGATGAAGCGATGAGAGCTAGCTCGAGAGAGAGATACGGTGCCTCAGGCTTCATGAAAAACAGTTTCAAACATTGAGTACAATAAACCTGATAAATAATCAAAATACATAAAATGGAACCTTTTGAGAGTAATCTGTATTCAATATGTTACGATGCGATCATGTATTTCTGGAGACAACTATTTTCTTTCTAAATCAGAAAAACTCTTAATGAATATATATGTTATTATAACGCTTAATGCGAAGTGATTTGGTAACAAAATACTGTTTACACCAAAACGTCGAGCATTTACAGTATTAAGCCCTGTAGCGATGGAACAATTAAATATAAATAAATTAATGCTATTGTGCAATATTCAATTTTGAAGCATCAAATGTCATGAGCACTCGATTACTATTTTCTGCGAATTTAACCTGTCATATGAGATTTAGCTTGATTTCAAATTAGGATTTGATGTAATGAACTATTACAAATTCACATGATTGTTTTGCTACACCTGTCTAAAACGAGGCAGTAGTGACGAGCACAAGAATTAATGCATTAATTACTAACGGATCATTGACATGACGTTCGATGTTGCCGGTTGGTTTCACGAGTATAGATCAGGGTTTCTGATTGGATAGTAATAAGATTGGTTTAGGGGTTTCAGGGTCAGAGGTTAGTCAAAGACAAGGCACGAGAAAAGGTGGATGTTTTGGAAAGGCTCCGCCGAAGAACCGGCGTTTTAAAACGGAAAGCAAGTTAACTGTAAACGATTTTAATAATAATAAGAATCAACAGGTGTTTTCCTGAAGTGTGTAGAAGATTGAGGTAAGCGAGACATGTGAAGTCTCGACAGAGGACCAATCAT